>CM038466.1:38431993-39031993 GCA_021464415.1 Lonicera japonica | reverse complement strand
AAACCATCCATCCTAAAGAATCAACACTCAATATTAAACACTAGTTCATCTTTTACTTTTATCAAAAAAAAAATTCTTTAAATTATTTACATTTAAATATCACACGCATCGTATGTGCACATAATCTAGTATTAAAAAAAAATTAAAAAAATCTTCGTTACATAAGTGAGTTGCATTTAAATTACGCACTAACAAAACAAAATATTCTCTACATTCAAAAAAAGCAAATTACATAGCTGATTCACACTTGCACAACTTGCAAGTTACATGTGCCACCTAAACATCTTTAGGACTCGTTCTCTTTATTATCCACATTATCATGCTCCTCTAAATCTTAATAGGATATTGTCTGCTTTGGCACAAAGCTACACGGTTTTGTTTTTGGTGGGAGTCACCAAAACACCCCCAAAAGAACTCTTACTAATTAGGAACCAAGTGGATACTTATGAAATAAGGATTTACCCATTATATTATCGATGTGGGATATTTTGAGTCGTTATATCTGATATGTTAAGCAAATCTTCTTCTTCCAGTCGCCTAGATTACTTATATAAAATAACTCACCTCCTTCTTTCAAAATTTCCTTTAGTCAATCCCTACATTATATTTTCCAAACTTACAAGTTCGCTATCCAAATCAATCAGGCACATTATAAGTCCAAAAAAATCAAAGTTGGCTATCAAAGTTTTCATATTTAAGTGGTTATAAGATTAAAATCAATATTCATGCAAAAAATGAAAAAACACACAGAAACCTCTTTAATCTGTTGTTTTGCATTTCCCATTGCGGTTTATGTCTCTCTCTAAATCGTGAAAGGAGTTCATGTATCGCTTCCCTCTACGACTTAGGTATGGGATCGGACGTAGTGAAACTAAAGTTACGGCTCGAATCGTCCAACTCGAAAGGAGTGACCTATGGAAGAGGCAATCTACAGGTTGGATTAATATGTTTGGCATTATGAGCCAAGTTATTGAATACTGGTAAATAAGTTAAGACACCAAAGAGGAAAGGGCTATCATCAGGCTAGTGTTGGTAGAGTAGGCCGCCATGGAGTGGGTGTGGTGGAATGTTATGAACTCAAGTCCCACATGAAAAAAAATAAAAAATTGGGAGTATTTTATAAAGCCCATGAACACCCTTCCCTAAGAAGCCGGTTTTCAGGAACAAGTTCTACCCATAGGTTTGATCTAATACACATTCATGGATCAACCTAGTTGAAATACGAACACATCTGACACTAACGAAATGAAAACAAGCATTATGTTTCCATATAAGCAATCTCCTTCGTTGGTGACACTCAGTTTTCTTGAACAAGATGGACGGTTGCTTTAACATAGGGTATAAATTTCTCTTTCCCTCTTTTTCAACGATACCCCTATTTCTTTGTATTTTCTATCCGTGCCATGTTGGTTGTGTTTAATTACTAGTATATGTTACCAAAAGGATTGGTTTGCAAGAAAAAAATTAAATTATGGTGAAAAGATTATTTGTGCCATGTTGGTTTCATACATCTATTGAGAAGAGAGGGAAAATAAGCTTTCATTGGCAAGAAGAAAATGTTGTTCACCGAGTTTGCCCCTCAGACATTGTGTGTTCAGTTGGCATGGCAAACGAAAGGGTAATTAGCAAAAATGACCCCTAAAGTTTAGCCAATGTCCCTCGCTCGCCCCTAAAGTTTAATTTTTGGCTAAAGCATCCTTAAAGTTTCTAATTTGTCCCTCGCTCGTCCAAAACTAGACCTCCCGTTAAAAACTTGGACGAAAACTACATGTGGTTGTCACAAGACTCTATTTGAAGGGGCATTTTTGGTACTCTCTTGCTTTGGTGGGTCAAAATAAATACTAACCACGTTCTAAATTTCTTACATTACCAGGGCCTTTATTTATGAGGAGAAAAGAAAATAGAGAAAACAATAGATTAAATAAGAGCACGTGAATAAGAGAATAGAGAACAATGGAGGATGTAACTTGCCGTTGTTTTAGGAAAGCTAGAATGGTTACCTCATTGATATATTTAAATCCAGGAAGAAGATTTCTTACATCGGAAACAATGGAGTAAGTTTGAAATTAGAGTTTGTTAATTTCTTAACTTTAATCTTACTAAAATGGTTTATTTTTCCTTTGAAAATGCAAAACAATGATTGTGGATTTTTTAGGTGGGTCGGCCCTCCAATGTGCGAAAGATCTAGTGTTGTTATACCTGGTCTATTGATGAGGATAAATACAATAGAGGCTAAAGTGAATAGGTCCAAGTCAAGGGAGAAAAAATGGTTTTTTTTATTGCTTTAACATGGGTGACCATATTTTCATTTGCCATTTCTGTTGTAGCTCATAAATAAGAGGAAAGTCACTTATTTTTGGCAGTTGTAATGCAAGAATGAATAAGAAATTTCTTCTTGTAGTGCAATTCTTGTAATGAAATTCTTGTAATGTAATGAATTAAATTTTCTTTTAGTGCATATGACTCTGTTTTAGTCCATTTTCATTACTCTGTTTTGGTCTATTTTCTTTACTTTATTTTGGTCCCTTTTCATTACTCTGTTTTGGTCCTTATTGTAATGCAAGAATATATATTACATTTCGACTAGAGGCAAAAAAAAGGATTCATATTACACTACATAATAATGATGACCACAATTTTTCATTCATTCCAATGATAACCACATACTAAAATTCCATACAAAAAACATAATGTTATAAGAGACAAAGATGTTACCAATCCAAAAAGCATGTCATATGGGACAAAGAAACAAATATTCCCATCCCAAAAGGAAGTAATGTCATAAGGGATAAAACACATGTCCCCATTCTAATTGACAATTGCTATCATTTACTCATGTCTCTTAAAGTTGACAAAGTGACAAACTTTTTGCCATCCTTTATAATCACTGGTGAGTAAGCCTCGTACTTTTTATACTCCAGTAGTCAGTAATAGCCTATTCTCTAGCAGCAGCTGATTAGTTTTTTCATGAAATTCTCCAACGCCCTATTTTTTTTCATGATTGTCCACCTCACCGCGTCTTCCTTTGGCTTAGATTACTTGGGCGTACTCTTTCATTGATGAAAGGAGCTAGTGTATAGAAATTCACTCCACTCCTAACAAGTTGAGACATGAATGGAATTGGTTCAGATAGCAATGGATCTGCAGTTGCTGGTTGTGACAAAAATGGTACTGTAATTGGTGCTTCAATTAGTCCATTTTTTGCTTTTTTAGGTTGTCTTTGTTTTTGTTACTATTATATCAGCTATTGGTCTTTGATCCTGCTGCCTCACCTATAAAAATGACACAATTTGTTATATATATATAGACATATATACATATATACATGTTACATATTAACAAAAATGATATGACACAAGGCTGTTTTATGCTCTGTTCTTGTTGTGGCTGCTCCATTTTTGCTTCATTATTATTGCCCTTCTATAGATTATAGGAGCACAAGAAGTCATCTAAACAAATTATGAATGCAGAACAATTGAAATGACCATATTCAAAATTTATACTTACATCAATTTTGCAACTTCTTTTATTATGGCCTAAAGTGCCATAGTTCCCACACCTCAATGATTATTGGTGCTTATTCCCAAGATTGCCCTGACTCCTGTCAATTTCATCTGGTTGCTTCATTATATTCTTCTTCTTCTTTCTAGGTTGTGGGATCATAATTGGTGGCAAAATTGGGGGGGGGGGGTGTTATGTATCAGGCCATATACTTGCACCATTCATGGGGTTGACAATTAGCTTGTAGATCTTCTTGAATGTTTCAACATAGTTGCATGGAAGGACATATTCCTCATACTCAAGGCTATTAAAAATCATAGCTGATATTGAATGTGGGCATGGTATAGCACTTAGTTCCCATTTCCCACAAAAGCATGTTTCATTATCCAAATCAACCGTTAATTTGTTACCATGGATACAACTAATCTCATACTTCCCTGCACCTGACCAAGTAGGAATACAATTTGTAGATTTAAGCTTGTACTTCTCAAGCAAATTTGCAATCTTAGGACATAAATTTCCTTCTCATTTGTTAGCTTTTTCTTTATTCTGCTGCATCCTCACCATCAAGTACACCCTAATTTTCTGAAGCAACCTAATGATAGGCTTCTCTCTGGAATTAAGGATGCACTTATTAAAACTCTCACAAATGTTATTAAGTAACATATCACACTTGGACCTACAACTGAAGTGGGATTTAGACTAGTGAGCAGGTGGCTTATCCTTGAACCATTCATAAGCAAATTCTTTGTGGTCCTTTATCTTCTTCATTGCATCGACAAAGTAAGGAACATTACTACACATGGAAGCATTCCACAACAATTCCTCATATACCTTCCCTGTATACCCAGTTGTTTTAAAGTTTGCATAAAGGTGCTTCACAAAAAACCTATGTTCAACTCTAGGCAATAGCTCAAATGAGGCAGGAACTAATCCATTTTGCTTGTCAGATATGATTGTCCATTGCTCTTGATTGTTGATCTCTAAATCTTCTATCAACATTTTCAAAAACCAAGTCCAAGAACTCTTATTTTCACTCTCAACCACTGCATGTGCAATTGGGAACTTGCAATTATTTGCATCAACCCCAACTGCTACAAGAAGCTATCCACCATGTGGACTTTTCAAAAATTAGCAATCAACACCTACAAAAGGCCTACAACCTGATTTAAAGCATTCTTTAAGAGTTCCCAAATATACATAAAATCTCTCAAGCCTTAGCTCTCCTTGTTCTAAGGTTCCTTCATGAAGTTTCATGATCACTGTTGAACCTAGGTTAGTTCTCATTAATTCCTCCATATACCCCCCATAACTTTGCATATTGTTCTCTATATGTCCCTTCAATCAATTGCATTGCCATGTCCCTAGTTCTATAGGATTGAGGCCTAGAGACTTAAAACAACATGATCCCTCATCACTGTTGCTCTAATTAAAACTCTCAATTGACTGCTTGGGGTTGGTCCTAAAACTCTTCAAGTACTATTTTGTAAGCCATCTAGAAGTGACATGCTTGTTTTTAAACTTCCTAGCACACTTATGTTCGTCAACAAGAGTATGTTTTAATTTGAATAGATGAGGAATTTTGCATCTTTGAGCCATATAGAAACCAAGGACACCCATCACTGCAACAAACAGCTTTCACCCTAATTGATTCATTGTTTGGGAACTTAATTACTTTCCCCAACTTAATGTTATACTCTTTAACAGCCTTTTTTAGCTCATTATGATCATTGAAAATCATTCTTAACTTCAACTGTGGCTTAGCCATTCCAGTTTTAGAGTTAAACTCAGGGAATCTAAATATTGGACCATCATCATTAAATCCATTTAGACTATGCATCTCCTCAGAGTCCCCTCATTTTCTGATTCATTTAGCCCACTATTCCCTTCACCAACCCCCTCAGTATTGACCTCGCTGTTGCCTTCATCAACCCCAAAAAACTCTGCACCTACATCTATGTTTTTGTCAAATAACTCATCACCATTTCCCTCATCATACTTTGGGTCATACATACTTTCACAATCAGACGAATTATCACTCTCCTCCTCACATGGTTGTGCACACTTGGTTAGTTGGGCTTTGTTTGAGTGGGCTTTAGATGGGTAGGCTTTGCTTGGGTAGGCTCTGGTTGGATGGACTCATCCACTTATAAGTACACATCTACCTCACAATAATTATTCAAGTAATTAGACATTTGCATTACATCTTTGTCATTTGCTAAATGCCTAAATATCGTTTGCAAGAAACAATAAAAATTGCAATGACCATAGTACCATAATTCTGATGCCATACTACTCAACTCTACTAAGGACATTTTATCAAATTCACAATAGTCAAAATAAGTGGCCTTCCCACACCTATACTCAAAAATTTGACCCAACATCCGTAATACTACCTCCATGGTGTAATTTAATAGTGAATAGTTCAGATAAAGGGCTTGCACACACATATATACATATATATACAAAAAATCATTACTGCACATATTACATCCTCATCATCAACAACACAATAACAACCAATTATATATATACAATATAATAGTCAACAATTGGGACCACAACAAATAAATAAAACAATAACCGTAGGGACCACAATACATAAATAAAACAATAACAATCGGGACCACCAACAATGAAAAAATAAGACAGTATCTATATTGGGACTACAACTCGCCATTCAAGATAAAAGTGGAAAGAACGTGGACAAAAAGTGGAACAAAAGTAGGAAAAATGGAAGAAAACGTACCATAAAATGGTGTGCCCAAGTCCTCGAACTCTTTCTCCCTTATACACCAACTCATTGCACTAGAAGAGCCCTAATTCGATCACAGTGACTAAAACCTAAGCTTCCCTCTTTGATCCTCTCTCTCTATACAGTCCTTCTCAAAAGCAACCCTAATTTTCGTAATTTGACCCACCAAAGCAAGAGTATCGAAAATGCCCCTTCAAATAGAGTCTTGTGACAACCATGTGCAGTTTTTGTACAAGTTTTTAACGGGATGTCTAGTTTTGGTCAAGCAAAGGAAAAATTATAAACTTTAAGGATGCTTCAATCGAAAATTAAACTTTAAGGGCGAGCGAGGGACATTGGCCAAACTTTAGAGGTCATTTTTGCTAATTACCTCAAATGAAAAGATTATATGTGCCATGTTGGTTTCATACATCCATTAAGAAGAGAGGGGAAAATGAAAAGATTATACGTGCCATGTTGGTTTTATACATCTATTGAGAAGAGAGAGTAAATGTTGTTTACTGAGTTTGCCCCTTAGACATTCACTTCAATTACACAAATAAAACTAAATATATCTGATGCTGTGTTTGATTGGCTTACATAAAAAATGACTAAATATGAAAAAGTTTCCAAGAAACACAAAAACTCAAGGTCAAGATGCCTTCTTCTTTTTTTATCCATTAGAGATAAGATAGGGGTAGGGGATAAGCGTGCACCAATACTAGCACGGATTCAAAACTCATATCCAATGAGCTAACCTCTTAACCCAAATGTTTTTTGAATTGCATGACAAGTGAAAAAATTAGGTTAAACTGAGTTGTACCGTAAAAAATTACTTGCATGAAAAATTATGCGATCAGATCCGTTTTAATACACAAATAATTAGATTTTATATATTTTCCAAGAAATAGAACTGCAATTGAACATTTAAATATTTTCCATGAAATAGAAGTGCAACTAAACACTAATAGCAATACTACGTGATAAGCATGCAACAAAGCCCAAGAATTTCAAAAAGGTCTGATAAATACACACACATATATATAAGCACACACTAATCCGTGTACTTTGAGCCAGAGTTCTATAAATAAATCGAGAACTTAAATATTTGACTAATAGAAAATATCACGAAAAACAGATTGTAAACATACAACGGAAGAGTTGCCACCTTGCTTGAAGGCATGAAGTTTGCAGAGGGCAGAACCAGCAACTCTCCAAGCAAATCCGCATTTTTTGTCATCTCTCCATCCACCTGTGCTCTTTACATGGTCATATGTAACGTGATAAAGATCAAGGGCGTCGTTATAGATATCCTTGGTGTTCCTCTCACTTTCTTCACATTCTGGATCTCCATACAGTATCTGCATTTTACCATACATTTGTTTAATCAAAGGCAGCCCAATTCTTAAAGGACAGTGGTCCAACGTAATACAAACGGGGAAATACGATTATGTAATACAAATACACTAGGAAAGAATATAAAGGGTAATAGTAATATACAACGGACATTTCCTCTTATGCCGTTTGTTAATCGTGTCCATTTGTTATGGATCCAGCCCCACTAAATCTCCACGAGAAGCCATTTAATTTGGTGTCACGTTAATTTGTTGTGCCAACAATTGGCAGGCTCTAGATCTGGTTAATCTCTTTGCTAACAAATTATTTACAAGCAGATTGGGATCGAATTTTTCACCTGTTTAAATTTCTTGACTACTTCATTTGCGGCGTAATCTTTTGATTCACCACCGGAAATCAGGGCTTCAGTCATCTCTCGCCTGTATTCATCATACCTCTGCTTCCACACATTAATGCAAGCTTCCGGGATTTCATTGTCAAAACAAGGCAACTTCCAGATTTCTATGTAAGAATGAGAAAAACTATTATCATTAAACCCAACATTTTGTTTGTGGTATCAGAACAAAGTCTAAGGGTGTGTTTGATCAAAAGGTTGGAGAATGATTGAAAGCACTATTAATATTTACAAGTTGGAAAAAGTGATTTGATGAAATGTTCTATCACTTTTTTTTTCATCAAATCACTTTTTGGGGTTTCCTTGGAATAATACTTCTGGTGGTGGGTAAGAAAACTTTTCCATATAAAACAAGGAAAAGATCAAAATGATATCACTAAATCACTATCTGTTTTTCCAACTTCTGACAAAAATTAGTAGTGTTTTCCAATAATTTTCAAACATTTTATCAAACAGATCCTAAAGCATTTTGTTGTACGAGTTTCCTGCATACAGATAAAATAGTGGTACTTTTATGATAGCAGAGTTCTCTGACCTTCTTCTGATAAATTTTCATCTTCAGAGTTCTGAACCTTATCGCATATTAGTCCCAGTACAGAAGTAGACTGATAGCTGTTCTTTCTTTCCATATAATGTGGGTGGTTTTCTGCCTTCAATTCATTTGGAACTTCCACCTGTTACAAATGGAGGAAGAGTTTTTGAAAACCAAGATAAAACTGAATTCAAGTGAAATTCCAATTTAGGTCAAGAAACCAAAGAATAAGAAAAAGAGAATCTAATATATATTAGTTGCTAGTGGTGTATGATGAATGAAATGGTGTGCGGTTACAAATCATTTGGATTAGGTTCATCTCAATGAGCATTATCAAAATATCAGTTGTTGTTCATTATGCTTAAGCTATAGTCCACTAATTTTAAATGGCCCACTCTGTATGAGCAGTTGTTCATCCTGCTCAACACATTCCCATCATCAAATGCAATTTTACTACCAATAAAAGGCAGATTATTTACAAGTTAAATCACAAGGGAAAGTCCGCCCAAAGGACTTCTTGACTTGAGCTGCTTGGCGCCTGGTGGGGAAGTTGAATGGTTCAGTGAATAGATGGGTTCATATTTTCTCATGGCAATCCAAATAGAGACAAACATCTCTAAGAAGTAACATGAGAAACTTTAAGTTACTTAAATGCTATTGATTTGTGCTTAGGAACCCACTTGGACCAAACGTTGTGTACCGGGTGAAGCTTGAACTGTCGTCTCACTTGGGAGTGGCAACTTAGCTTCTACTTGAGATAGTAATTTTCAAATTTATTCTTCTTTTTTTCTAACTGAGAATATTTCCATCACAATGGGAGCCACTAAATCCAAAGACAACTAAACTTAAAAAAAGTTGATTAGCCGGACTAGGTGAGGGTAGGGAAAACAATGCTATCAAGAGTGAAACAGTAACCTGCAAATGTGAAATAGCCTTCATAAGATTTTAATATGTATGGTTAAACTGGCAAAGCTAACCTTTTTCCCACTTTTTGATGCATCTAAAGCATCGTAATAAATGTCGATCAATTTGAGCATTGTTTCCTTCATACATTCCTTTTCGTTGGCACTACTATCTCCCAATACCAAAAGCCGGTCCATAAATGCGAGCCAGCTATCGGCTGCCACGCCCATACTATTACTAGAAAGAAGCACACAACACTTAAAAAATTAGCAACATGGATAAAGTATTACATTATATAAAGAATTTTGTAAGACTTGAGATTTATGGGAATAACTTTGATTAAGGTTTTGAGACTTAAAAGCATTTTTATTTTTTTTTCAAGTTGAGATTTAAAAGCTTGATTGTGGGGTTTTGCTAAAGATACATAATATCTCTGGATATTTTCTGCATATCTCTACAGACCAGTGCATATATATACTCTGATTTCTCTTCTTGTATTTAAACACATCCTCCAAGAGAGTCTAAAAGTTTCTGGTTTGCTATTACTTTAAAGTTTCTGGTTTGCTATTACTTAAAAGTTTCCAACTTCCTATACATTTCCATGCCCATCACCCTTTCCCTTTATATTTGGTATCAGATGGATGCTTTGTGAGTAGTCTTCTTTTAAGGTCTTCCCAGCTTTGCAAGCAATTTCTGGACATTCTAGATAGCTATACAATACTTGTTACATTATACAATGATTGGTATGGTGATTAAGCTCTATAGTTTATGTGTCTGCCACTTCATGTGCGTCTCTCCCATCAAAGAACTTAAAGATTAATTTTCCCATAACACACTGTATAATTTCTGGCAGTGATATTTGATCATATGAATCGAGTCCCTTGAGAGTCAACAGGCGAAGGTGCGACTTATATCTTGGGAAAAGTATTTGTATGATTGCATATCTCTCCCGAATGGCATTGTCAATGTGCTTGACATTGGTTCTCACATTGTGTTTGAAGTTTCTAGATGCACTCAAAATTAGAAAAACAAAAAGACCATTTACACTCTCCACCATATGCCATTAGAAGTAGTCTTTCGAGGCCAGTGTTTGAAAATTGGGGAAAAACCAAATGAGTAGGATTTGAATTTATCTTAGAGATAGATACGGAGATTGGAAGGTCAATATTGGAGGAGAAAGATATAAAGAGATAGGAGGCCGATGATTGAAATTTTCAAATTTTATGGTCATACAATGAGATTCTATAATGCAAAAAAATAAAAAATAAAAAAATAAAAAAAATAAAAAAAATTAATCAAAGAAACAATAATAATTCATGAATTCATCTATAGCAGCCTTACCAAGTAATTTTGGAGTTAAAATCATTATATAATCAAATGTTTCAACAGAAGTTGCAAATGCATACCTTTGTTTCCTGGCATTTAGAAATAGTTGAAAATATTCATTTTCCAATTCATTGGATGTAAACTCTCTGGGCTTTCTGTTAGCTGCTTTTGGTGTTGTATAAATCCGTTTCCAAGGCTCACTTGGCTTGAATCCTTCCAAAAGCTGAAGGGCATCTCACAAATAGTTAAAATCTTGAAGAGAAGTAAATTTCAACTATTCACTACTCTTCGATATTCTTATTGTTTACAGGAAATATGGACATTTATGACTAAAAGATCAATTTAAAAGAGAGAAATGATAGTCTTACAGGTTTCATTTATCGGATAATCATACCGGGTGATGAGTTGCACATTCCGAGAATGTACAACCCACCAATGCATCCGGTAAATGAAGCCAGGGAGTTTAGCATTGCTCTTTCCAAGATGGAGGACAAGAAGCTAAAAAATCTAAGAAAAATAAGGAAAAAAAGAGGAAAATCAGAAGTACAAACATGAAGCCAATCATGTTATAAAACCACCACAAGTTATACTACAATCTACTAAAATACCATACCATACTAACCTCATTCCACTAACATAAGCCTAGGTGCCTCGAGAAATCCCAATTTTAGACAATTTACAGCATTTACTGTGCAAATTAATTATGAATCTCATTACATGAATTTCAAAACGTAGGTCCATGTGAAATTATATATTGTTGCACTGTTCTTCCAACCTCATTTTTTATCATTCTCCCCAAAAAAATTAAAAATAAATAAATAAATAAAAGAAAAAAGAAAATATTCTTACACTGTACCAATAAAAACATTGCTCTCCAAACAAACTAAAGCAAGAAAGATTAAAATACCCTTAAATGAAACAATGCCACAATGCCGCCATGTCATTAAACACAACAGCACCCCTTGAAGTAGAAATAAAAGAAGAAATACAGGGATCAAATCCCCTAAGAAACATATCTACTGAGCCTACCAGCTCCGCTCAGTTCTAAGCAGATTTATTAAATACCCCGCATTGCACCCACTGATGCATTAACCTTAGGACTTTGAGTTGGACCGACTCTTTGAAACAAGAAGAATTTTGTGATGGCTTAACTCCTTACTGGCATGCTCAAACCGAAGGCAGAGCTTATACTTATATATAAAAATTACGGTTACAATGAGGAAGGAAAAATAAATAAAAAGATAAAAATGGACATTATAGTCTATGTGATCAAATTCTAGTTGAAGTCTAAACCTGTAAGATCCATTATTTACGGGTAGTACAAATGATACCTAATTACCTAATAGCAGTAATGAGGAGAGAGGTTGGCCCAGAGGTAGGCAACCTCTACCCTTCAAAGGTTCAACTCATGGGGGTGGAAGGGGGGGTGTTTCTTTATTTGTAGGTCTAAGAGAGAGACTTAGACCTCCCTTAATTTTCAAAAAAAATAATAATTGCAGTAAATAAAATATAAAATATGATTTCGAATGAAACACATAAAACCAGATGCCAAATATTCCGTTTGTTATTTTTGGGAAAGATTTGGATTTGCAGCAATGGTCTCAGTTAAGATAGAGTCTATTAGTGTCTTTAAGGGGGAGCTAAAACATTGAGGTTGCTGAAGTGCATAGGAATACAGACTCTGTTATATATTCTAACAAGACACACCCAATGCCCCTGATACTGAATTCAGGAGAGTCCAAGATAAATACAGTAGAAATAAAACACGTAAAAGTAAGGAGTCTTATACTCCCCCCTCAAGCAAGAACATCTACTATTATATAAAGCCGAAAGGCATTTTGTTAGTTTGAAGCCGCGTCATGTTTTTGAGTTTCAGATTTTTCCATTACAAGCTTCAATTTCATAAAATATATATATATATATTAAGACCCTCAACCGCTAGGCCACTTCCACCTTTTTTAACTTTTTTTCTTCAAATCACTTGTATATGTAAAAATCTAGCATAAATCAATATGCACAGCTTGGAACAAAGATTATTAGAGGCTGACTGTAACAATGACTTGGTAAAACTATTATGATTCTCAGATTAAACATGAGAAGTGACTGTTTGCTTCTAAATGACAATCCACTTCAATATGTCTGATTTCCAAAAATTTCTTCCTTTTTTTTATTGATCCGAAACAAAACCACTTTATTAGTAACTAGAAGAAGCAAGTTACAAAAAAGTGGATGATGGACCAGAGGTTCACCCAAACAGAATGGGAAATAGACAGACAAAACAATGTTCAAACTCCAGAGAAATAACCACAAGGAACAATCATAAAAACTAGCTAATTGCAGCCTCCCAATTGTTGTTGATAACTGCAACGGATAAATCCCCAAAGCATTTATAAGAGGATGCCCACAATGAAGCTGAGAACTTAATTTTGCTCCAGATATCCGATTCATCCAAACTATGGTCTTCAAAAATCCTAGCATTCAGACAGTGAAACTGATTCCCAAAAATTTCTTCTTCATACAACAATTCTTGAATTTTCGTTTTGAAAACTGCTGTCTCGTTTATACAACACCCATGTCTAATACTAGGAATGCCCTAGTCCCATTCTAGGGAGGAAAAAAATTGCACAATTTAGACAACTCCTCCTCCTGAAAATACTTCTTCCTAGTTTACCTTAAAAGTTCATAATAAACCAAAAAGATCTTACTAAATACTAATATTATAATTCTTAAAAAATGTATATATATATCAACATTTAAGGACACATTTTGGACTAGTTGAATTTCGAAGAACAGCAACACAAGGACAATGGAGCATATCAATCTGCCACCATTCAGATAAAATGTTCAGGGACAAGCACTTGTAACAAAGGCTATTGCAGTGAATCCAAGTATAGAAACCTAGGAGTGAGCTCCATTTGGACACGACATTTTAAAACTTTGGGTTCAAGTATCCCCCAACAAATCCACACTATCATTCCATCTCCCTCTAAAAATTTCCTAATCTACCCAGTACAATTACTACAAAAGAAATATATATAAAGAGACATGCGTATTTATACAAATCCAAATAAAATATATCTATTTAATTATGAAACTTAGGTACAAATAATGACGTAGGCATGGATAATGCCATATGCACAAGTATTCTTCATATAAATTGTAGAATTTTGTAATTGGCTTTGGCATAGGGGTGTTGTCAGAAATCCGAAAACCGAACAAACGAACCGATCCAATCCGTTGTAATCCGAAATTTTCCGAACCGAAAAAAAAACCGAAACCGAAATCAAAAACCGAAACCGAAACCGATTTATTCGGGTCGGTTCGGTTCGGGGTTCGGTTTCCCCGAGTTGCCCCGAAATAACCGAAAGTTTAAAAAAACAAATTTGTGCTGCTAATAAACGGTACCGTTTTAAAAGACCAAAAATGAAAAAACCCTACTTCTTCTCACTTCTTTCCACCGCCACAAATCTCATTAGCGTCTCTCTCTCTTTCAAGCTGAAGGCCTGAAGCTACAGAGTACAGCCACAGCCCACACCGCCGCACCCTCATCCTCAGCATCAGGTTTTTTTTTTTTCCCTAGATCTACTATACTACTCAGATCTGTTTTTACCATCATTCCATCGAGTACTGTATGTGTGTATATATGCTCATTCGAGTGGTGGCTCCTTTATTCTGTTTATATATATCGAGTGGTGGCTCCATTATTCTGTTTATATGTATATATATATCCAGTGTGAGGCTGTTGCTTATGGTGCTGTTGTATAAGGATGAATCTTAAGTGGAGAAGGTAGTGATGAAACGAAAGGTAATTTACACTTACAAATTATTAATTTTAGGCATATATAAATATATAGATAGATAGATAGATACAGGTAGTATCATTTTAGAGATTAATTAGAATTTGTATTTTGTGTTATGATCAGGTGTGCTCCTTTTGGATGTGGCACCACTCACTCTTGATCCAATGGTGGCTTCATTATTCTCTCTCTCTTTTCTTTCTCCTCAAAATTCAACCTCCCACTTCAGATGTCACCAAAATCCCATCCCAAAATCAACCCCATTAACTTTAATTTCACACTATAACTTTGAATTTGAATTTAAGAATAATTTAATTTTTTTTATAGAAAACTGAAAATGGTACACTTCCTCTCTAATATATATATATATAATTGTTTGTGATAATACTTCGATAAATTAGTGTATTTGTTTTATCTATTGTATCTTATTTTTGTGTCATTTCTATTTTCTTATTTTGGGAGCTCAATAAGGTGATCTAATCTTATTATTTTGTGTCATGTTTTGTTCAAGTTGAAATTTTTTAGCTTCAAGCTGAAACTTACTGAGTAGACAATAGGTTTATGTTCTTTGCATTGGATGTGTATTTCTGTCTTTTAGCGATTGAGAAGAAGCTAGTATGTTTGTAGGCTGTTTGAGAAGAAGCTAGTTCGTTTTATTAATTTTTTGAAGATAATCTACGGATTGTTTGTAGATTGTTTTATTGAGCTATTTCATGGACATGTTATGAGCTGTTTTAGTGCATTTTTAGTGCTGTTTTTGGGCTGTTTTATGGATAGGTTATGGGCTATTTTTAGAGTAGTTTTTGTGTTGTTTCATGGACAGGTTATAAGCTGTTTCAGTGCATTTTTAGTGCAGTTTCTAAACAGGTTGTGAGCTGTT
Source organism: Lonicera japonica (assembly GCA_021464415.1). Classification (NCBI taxonomy): domain Eukaryota; kingdom Viridiplantae; phylum Streptophyta; class Magnoliopsida; order Dipsacales; family Caprifoliaceae; genus Lonicera; species Lonicera japonica. The sequence continues at coordinate 39,016,570 of CM038466.1, read as the reverse complement.
TTGTGAGCTATTTTTTTAACAATTTTGTGCTATTTTTTGAACACTAGAATGCAGAGTTTTAGTGCAGTATTTAACTAAAGTTTTAGCAATATAAAAAAAACCGAATGAGACCGAACCGGACCGAAACCGAATAATTTAGGGAAGGTTTGGGTTGCATAGGTATCGAAACCGAAACCAAACCGAACTGAAACCGAATTATGAAGTTTGGGGAGGGTTCGGGGTACCCCAATCTCTACCCCGACCGAAACCGAAAACACTCCTACTTTGGCATAATCAATTAAGGGCAAAATATCTCTATTAATATATGTTAAGATTTATATCTATGTATTGTATATGATGTGTATGCTTAGGTCACATAACACTATAGGGGCTAGATAGGTAATTGTCACTAAAGGGAAGAAACCCTATTTTCTTGCGTTTCTCTTGTATATATAGAGAGGTTCTCTCTTCAATAAATAACATCAATTCATTCTCACATCTCTCACATGGTATCAGAGCCATCTTTGTGAGAAATCCCTGCTGTGTATCAATTCCAACAGTGCATAACCCTAGCCACCCTTAAAACACTAGCCGCCACCCATCTTCTCTTCTATAACACATCTAATCATCCTTCGTTCCATCACACCTAGCATACGACGGGGCTCAGAATCCCTAGACGACACCTCGCCGGAAAACTCAGCCCGAAATTTCCAGCCATGCGCCACCACTGTTCCGCTCGTGAGATCCACGCGCCACCTACACCGCCGTGCGTGACAGCGCGTGTTCACTCCGACCACCACCAAAAACTCCAGTTTACCTCCTCTCACTGTTCCGCACACTGTTCCAGCCTTGGTTTGGTATTTGTCAGTGCGAAATCGCTTGTTTTTGTCTACTTTGGCTCGGGATTGTTAAGGATTTGTTTGGTTGGGCACTATTAAGGTATTAACTTCCTGCCCAGAACTTCCAGAATATTTTTGGAGCTGATTTCTGCTAGTATTTACATTGTTTTGGTATTCCTTCTGCCTTTTACTTGTGATTATTCCTAATGGCTGCTCACAGTATTGTGTTACCTAATAAATCCCTCGTCAATTTCACAAATACACCCATTATATGCTCAGAAAAATTAACTGGCTCGAGAAATTATATGTCATGGTCTGCCTCAGTGGAATTATGGTTTGTTGATCAGGTTTTTGAAGAACATTTTCTCAAACGGGTTATTGATATCACTGAAAAAGACCGCCCACAATGGAAACAGATAGATGCCTTTTTATGCAATATCCTCTGGCAGTCTATTGATCGTGTTATCGTGAATCAATATCGACCGTATCGTACTTGTTCTGAAGTTTGGCAAAAGGCTAAGAGACTCTATTCAAATGACATTAATCGTCTCTATATTGTTGTCTCTCGTATGAAGATGATTAAAAATCAGGATCATGATATGCAAGAGTATTTGGGCCAAATTGAAACTCTTCAGCAGGAGTTTAATGAAATGATGCCTCTCTCAACTGATATTGTGCAACAAGAAGCTGATCGTGGCAAATTCTTTATGGTTCTTGCACTTACCGACCTACCTGGAGAACTCGACTCTGTTCGTAATCAAATTCTGGCCAATCCTGAGGTTCCTACCATGGATACGATATTTGAATAGTTAATTCGCATTTTCGCGCTTCTAAGCGTCCCACGGGACCCTACTGCTCCCACTGATTCTGCCATCTTGGCCTCTCAAGTTACTCATCGGAGAGATGGCAATGGCGGGCAGAGAAGTCGTAATCGCTCTCGTCCCAAATGTACTCATTGCAATACTTTGGGTCACACTATAGATCGCTGTTACAAACTCCATGGTTATCCGCCTAAAGTGGCTAACGTTTCACAGTATGATTCTTTCTCTGGGGATCCCTCTGGGACTATGATTGTCTCCGCTTCTGAGTATGCTAAGTTTCAAAGATTTTAAGCGAATAACCAAACATCCGCCGTAGCCTCAACCAGTCAAACTAGTACTTATACTGCATGCATCTCTCAGTCATCCTCAATTGGGCCATGGGTTCTTGATTCTGGGGCTTCCGATCATATGTCTGGTAACAAAGATATGTTTTCCCGTATTCATTACTCTAGTACATTATCTAATGTTACCTTAGCTGACGGCTCACAAATTAAAGTTAGAGGAATTGGAAAAGCTACACCTTTGCCTTCTTTACCTCTAAATTCGGTTCTCTTTATACCCAATTGTCCCTTTAATCTAATTTCCATCAGTAAATTAACCCAAACATTGCCCTGTTCTGTTATCTTTATCGCTAATTTAGTTCTTTTGCAGGACCGGGACACTGGGAGGACGATTGGAGTAGGACTTCAGTACCGTGGATTATACTATCTCACCCCACCACCAACCCCTGTTGCCTGTGTTGCTATTGACCTCCCACCATTCTTCATCAATGCTTGGGACATCTTAACCTCCAGAAATTACAAAAGATGGTGCCAAGTCTAGCGAGTCTATCGAATTTAGATTGTGAGTCATGTCAGTTAGGAAAGCATGTTCGAAGTTCTTTTTCAAGTCGTGTGAATAAACAGGCTGAGTCTGCTTTTTCTTTAGTTCATTCCGATTGTTTGGGGTCCCAGTCGTGTTCAATCTACTTTGGGTTATCAATGTTTTGTTACATTTGTTGATGATTTTTCTCGGTGTACTTGGTTATTTCTAATGAAAAGTCGTTCTGAAATTTTTTCCATATTTCACACTTTTTGTTCCGAAATTAAAACCCAATTTGGTGTCACTATTCGTACTCTCCGCAGTGACAATGGACGGGAATATTTTTCTGCCCCATTTCAATCTTTTATGAATTCTCAAGGTATACTTCATCAATCTTCATGTGCTCATACTCCTCAACAAAATGGAGTGGCTGAGCGGAAAAATAGACACCTGATTGAAATTGCTCGTACTTTCCTTATTCACAATCATGTTCCACAACGTTTCTGGGGAGACGCTGTTCTAACCGCTTGATATTTAATTAATAGGATGCCGTCCTCTGTTTTGGAAAATCAAGTGCCCAATTCTTTGTTGCTTCCCAACCAACCTCTTTATTTAGTCCAACCTCGTATCTTTGGCTGTACTTGTTTCGTTCACGACCTCACTCCTGGGAAAGATAAATTACATCCCAAGTCTCTCAAGTGTATCTTTTTAGGGTATTCTCGCTTGCAAAAAGGTTATCGTTGTTTTTCACCAGTCCTTAAACGATACCTCGTGTCTGCCGACGTCACCTTCTTTGAGACAACACCTTTCTTCTCTTTAGAGCCCACTACATGTCCTCCTTCTCCTATTAATTAGCCTTCCATATCCTATGATAACTCCAGTCCTCAACTCCACCCACCACCACTACTCACCTACCATCGTCAGTCTCGACCTGTATCTGTTGAGATCACCGAGACTGACTCTCCCGCTGAACCTATATCAGAGTCTTCAACGAATCCCACGGCTTCATCTCCTACTACTATTATGCCTCCGGTCCCGGCTCCAGCTTCTGACTTAGATCTTCCCATTTCCGAACGCAAAGGTATTCGTTTTACATGAAACCCTCATCCCATCTACAATTTTGTAAGTTATCATCCCTTATCTCCACAATATACTACCTTTGTATCATCTTTGTCTCTTATTTCTACTCCAAGAAATGTAAGAGATGCTCTTTCTGATACAGGTTAGCGGCAGGCTATGGTTAATGAAATGTCTGCCTTACACTCTAGTGGCACATGGGATCTCGTGCCTCTTCCTCCTGGTAAATCCACAGTTGGGTGTCGTTGGCTTTATACGGTCAAATTAAGTTGGGCCAGATGGGAAGGTTGATCGTCTGAAAGCCCGGTTAGTTGCGAAAGGATATACCCAGATCTATGGGCTTGATTATGGTGATACGTTTTCTCCAGTGGCTAAAATGTCTTCCGGTCGGTTATTTATTTCAATGGCGGATGTTCGTCAATGGCCCCTTTATCAGTTGGACATCAAGAATGCCTTTCTTCATGGCGAATTACAAGAAGAGGTATATATGGAGCAACCTCCTGGATTTATTGCTCAGGGGGAGTCTAATCTGGTGTGTCACCTCCGTCGCTCTCTTTATGGCCTAAAACAATCCCCACGAGCTTGGTTTGGACGCTTTACTTCGGTTATTCATTAGTTCGGTATGACTCGTAGTGAGGCTGATCACTCAGTATTTTATTCCCATTCGTCTCCTAACCAATGCATCTACTTGGTCGTTTATGTGGACGATATTGTGATTACGGAAAATGATCAGAAGGGCATATAGAGACTTAAGCAACATCTATTTCACCACTTTCAGACGAAAGACTTAGGGAAACTTAAATACTTTCTGGGAATAGAAGTTGCTCAATCTCAATAGGGTATCAGTATCTCGCAGCGGAAATATGCCCTAGATATCTTAGAAGAAACGGGCATGATAAATTGCAAACCCGTAGAAACTCCGATGGATCCAAACGTCAAACTCCTACCTAATCAGGGGGAGCCATTATCAGACCCTAGTAAGTATCGGAGACTTGTTGGGAGACTCAACTACCTCACCGTAACACGGCCTGACATTGCGTTCACGATAAATGTACTTAGCTAATTCTTAAGTGCTCCGTATGATAGTCATTGGGAGGCAGCTATTCGTGTTCTGAAATACATAAAGAAGGCGTCGGGCAAAGGCCTGCTGTATGAAAGTAGAGGCCACACTGAAATTGTTGGCTATTTTGATCCTGATTGGGCAGGGTGCCCCTATGATAGACATTCAACAAGTGGGTATTGTATCTTCATTGGAGAAAATTTGGTCTCATGGAAGAGAAAGAAACAATCAGTTGTTTCATTATCCACTGCCGAGGCAGAATATCGGGCCATGGCAAAAGCAACGTGTGAGCTTGTTTGGATGAAACAGTTACTCCAGGAACTAAAGTTTACAAAGATTCAACAAATGCAGTTGATACGTGATAATCAAGCGGCTCCCCACATTGCATCCAATCCTGTCTTTCACGAAAGGACCAAGCACATCTAGATTGACTGTCACTTTATTAGAGAAAAAATCCTTTCAGGAGATATCACCACTAGCTATGTGAAATCAAATGATCAACTAGCTGATATCTTCACTAAGTCTCTCAGTGGACCTCGAGTCAATTATATTTGTAACAAGCTTGGAACATATGACTTGTATGCTCCAGCTTGAGGGGGAGTGTTAAGATTTATATCTATGTATTGTATATGATGTGTATGCTTAGGTCATATAACACTATAGGGGCTAGATAGGTAATTGTCACTAAAGGGAAGAAACCCTATTTTCTTGCTTTTCTCTTGTATATATAGAGAGGTTCTCTCTTCAATAAATAACATCAATTCATTCTCACATCTCTCACAATATAGAAGCAAAAGGGTACAATTTAGGAAACCAAATCAAAGCAAAAATAGAAAATATGGCAAGATATACCAAATCTACGCAATGCCATGATTCTGGGGATCTTACATATAAGACCTAATAAATCTATATAACATCTAATAAGTAAAAATAATATAGATATTTCAACATAAATGAAGAGTACATTGGGGGTCATTCTCTAGTATTTAGATATGCAAAAGAAACATGTTATTGGGTTACTTGAAGACTAAAAAGAAAGAGGGGACTATAAACGTCACCTTAGGGTTTTGGGAGACCTAATACATGTCTCCATCAAAATCACCATTAGCAATTTCACTTCCCACTGATCTTGGGCCTTTCGTGGAGAAAAATATAGCATACTTTGCATTTCCAACAAAATAATTCAATTTCTCAGCGTATCTAGCTTTCAAAACATGTATATCCCCAAGTGAAGACCAGGATTCCTGTACACTAATACCTTCCCTGAAATCTGACCATTATCGCTGCATATCTCATTAGAAGAAGACAAACAAAATTAGTAAAAAACTTTTCTTCGCACGTAATCCTATTTACAGTATGACTAATCAAAGTGGATACAACAATGCTACTCCCTGTGTAGGGATGGTAATGGGTCGGGTTTGGGGCGGTTTGGTCAAACCCAAACCCGACCCCCTTATAAATAAGTCCAACTTCAACCCGACTGGTTGTGATTTCTTTTGAAAAACCCAAACCCACCTGTTTAATATGTGTAAACATGAACCCTTTCAGGCTGGTTAAAATTATATGATATTATATAGGTATTTAAAAAGAAAATATTACCAATTTAGAAATAGAACCTATACCCCTGCGGTCTTTAAAAACACGCCTCATTAGTGTTGGGTAAAAAAGGGCCAGGTTGGACCAATCCCTATTCCAGTGATTAGTAATTATCATTGTCATTTACTAACTAAAATGACCCAAGGTTAGTTCAATATTCAAGATGTGAGGGCAATGAATCATACAGAATTACACAAACTTCGTCTCTATTTAATAGTCCAGTGGGATCAACAGTGCCCATTAAATAGAAGCTTTCACTAATTGGAAGCTTCGCGCCTCTAAGTCCTTTTCGTTCTTCATTTGCTAAATGAGATAATCGATGCTTGAGGCTTGGCTCATCGAGAGGAATTCCAGACAAAATCATTCTCATTGTAGTGAAGTTGTCATCTATTTCTCCATGGTTTATGGAAACTGTAGAAAAGAAAAATGTTTATGAATAGCTGCTTAATAATAATAAATCTGGCAAACGATTTTTTTTCTGGTTGATATCCTCCTTGTTCTCATAACAAGGAGGTCACGGGTTCGATCCACATGGATGTAGTATCGAACCTTTTGTTGTGATCCACCTATTTGTGGTGGTTGTGTGTCCACCGTGTTGGTGGTAGTCTACAAATGAAAAAATTGTAACATTGATGTATTATTGAATTATCACTTGTATCAAAAAAAATAAAAAAAATAATAATAATAATAAATCTAAATTTTTCTGTTTCTTGTATTCAAAATTTGAATTATATTTATAATTGTTTGTTTAAAATGAATTCCAAAGTGGGGCACAAATAGAACACTTAAGCCCAAACATTGTGGAACCACAATGTTCTGATGTAGATGTTTGTGGATACGGGATACCACTTTTCTGTTTGAATTCATTTTAAACATGTGGTATTAAAATGAGTGGATAGCAAAAGGAATAATGTTTGAAATGTTTGGATAAACAATACCACCTCCCCCCTGGTATTAAATTATAGCACAAAGAGTGGTATTAAATTAATACCGGTATTAGTAATCCCGTCACATTTGTGCGAATCAAACAAGGTATTATAAAAAAAGTGGTATTAATAATCCCATCCCACTTTTTAATACCCGAATCAAACGAGGCCTAACGGAATACCCAAAGAGGTCAAAAAACAAGAACAGAGGGCTTTAAACAATTGCACCACAAACTATAATATGGAAAACAATAACCTCATAGCTGTAAAAAAAAGGGGGCAGGAAGTGGCTCAAAACATGACTGGTTGTGATAGCTCATGTATAAGCAAAAGCACCTCAATAAGGGTTCACTAAAAGCCTAAGTAATTGAGTCATCCACTACGGCGCAAAGGAAGACTATGTAAGACTTCATAACAGGCATAAAGGCAATAGATATCTTTAAAGGCTACTGAATGGAAAATAATTGGGACAGAAGTTCCGAGGAAAAAAGGTTGTGTCATAATATGAAACATACTGATAATTATTTATTAACAATGAACTAATGAATCCCAAAACGGGTAAAATTAACACGAAATGAACCCAAAGCCCAACTAACTATTGTTAGTTAACTTCAAAGTAACTAATGACTCAATCAGTCAAAACCATTAACAAATTAAGAGAGCTCGACCACACCACACCAGTAATAAACAATACCATAATAGAAACTAAATCCGTTGAATCAAGCTAATCCATCCACGATCAAGTATAACCCCATAAATCAGGAAATTTTGATTTCCACCATTTCATGGGAAAAAGGAGGGAGTTGCTTAACAAGGACGGGCCTTTTTTGGGATGATAGGAAAAAAAGAGGATTGGCGTTTGGGGGCGGGCAGCGGGGGTGGGTGGCATGGAGTAGAATGTATTATGAACTAGCTTACATGCACACTTGATGTATGTCGGAATCGTAAATATTTGGTTTGAAGAAATCAAATAACATAATGATAATTGACCAAGTGGTTAGTCACAATTATAATATTCTTAAAAGCGAGGTTCAAATCCTATTACTAACTTATTATACTTTTATGAAAAAAAAGATTGGAGGGGTCAAATTGGAAATTAAAAGGATGACAGAACCTCAGATGGTTGAGATCCATCTAGGTTTATCTAATAGTTATTAAAATAAATTAATTCCTAAAATTGAAGTGGATAGTATCAGTAGACATGGTGGGGAGTCATGGTTTCTAGTAAAAAAAAAAATTGAAAAAAATAGATCACCAGCCTTTTAAAAAACTTAAGAACACACGTAATCTCAATTTCGTTTAGAAAGTAAATACTTAAATGGTCTCAAAAGGGGCGCTGTCTAAAGAAAGAATTAACTAAAACAGCAACCCTGTAGTAGCAAGATTTTGGGTGGGCAATGTACCTCGTAGTGCCGCACGCTTATTGGAGTATACAATTTTAGTATCTTCCAAAGCTTTTGCGAGTAAACTCAAAAAATATTCTTGTGGAACCCCTCCATAGCATAGAAGTGCAATCAAGTGCTTTGACAGAGTTGCCTTTCTCGGTTTGTGACTGAAAGTTGAACAATATCCAGAATGAATGAATGATATTAATTAAATGTGTACCAAAATTGCTCACAAGATAAATTTATGTCACTGTAGCAAATATTATCTCCCAGAGGAAATCAGTCTGGAAATCAGCTTATCTTTGTGATGGCTATCAACTACCAGGCCCTTTGACCTCCTTCAGCTTCTAAATTCAGATTAGTAGTGTGCTCTTTGCAAGATGTTTTCCATACCACCCAAAGTAGGGGAGCGGGGAGAGGGGTAGGGAACCAGTGACAAGGTTTCAACTGTAACACTGAAATTCATGCTCAACAAAAGCAACCCTTACACGTAAGAGCAAGCAGCTCAGTGGAGTGTCTTCAAATAAGATCAACCCAGGGTACATCCATACATATGAAAATAAGAGTTGCCTAATTATCACACGAGCTTACAAAAAATAAATACATACATACATATATATATGTGCCTGTGTGGATATTATCGGCAAATATCTTTGTTATTAGCAAGCAAGCTAAGATATCGCAAAAGGTTTCATGCTTGTGACACATAAAATATACCAGGTTGTAGCACAAGATAAGACCTTATCAACTCTAACCTAACCTATCAACTTAAAATAAAAGGTCCCCCAAATCACAATCTATCATTGAGATGGACCTATGATCCTGAAGAATTTGCAATGGCTTGATGGCTTGGCATACTCAAATTAAGGCCGGAGTTTACAATTATTTATATATAAAACATGAGCTACGTAATGATGAAATTCACGATGTGGACCAAGAACTCAAATACTGATAACTATTGATAATTCAGTACTATTTATTTTATTTATTTATGTTATTTGTGGGTAGAATCCCACCTTGATAGGTTTTTTAGTTAAGTTAGGAGTCGTGGTTTATTTCTTATATAAGTTGCATTGTATTCATTCTTTATAATAATGGAAGAAATTATTATTCTCTTTAAATTTCTTCTTGGTATGAGAGGTAGGTTATGGAGTCCCTACACAGCCTAGATAAAACCCTAGACACCGCCGTCACCTACCCATGCTTAAAAAAACCCTAATCGCCGCCGTCCCTGTTCACTAGTGTGTGCGTAATACGTGGCCCTTCCTAAAAACCAACCACGCAGGCTTGGTTGGAATATTCTGACGAGTAGAACCGTGAAAGAAGCGTCGGAAAAAGACGTCACACGCGCCCACACGGGCCACCACTTCCAGCACGTGGATCTCACGCGCCGTTGACTTCCACCGCGCGTGGCAGCGCGTGGATGATCCGATCACCACCAAACTCTCCAGTTCCCGTTGTCTCAAGGTTCCGCAACTTATTCCGTTCAGTTTGGTACTGTTTCGTTCAGTTTGGTACTGTTTTGTTTAGTGGTTTGGTACTATTCTACACTATTCATTCCATGTTTCTTGGTTTGGCTGGGTTTGGTACTATTCTGCACTATTCAGTCCCTGTTTCTTGGTTTGGTTGGTTTTATTTTATTGCCATATGAACTATAAACTTGCTATGGTGGGTGCAACTGCTCCGGGTCTCACAGATTCTAATAGTGGGTCCACCATAAGTCAATCTTCTACGTCCAACAATGCAGATCCTATATCACAATTCGCATCGATTTATTCGATGAATGAAAATCCGGTGGCAAACATTAGTCAAAAGTTAAATGGAAAAAACTATCTCGAATGGGCACAATCAATGAGGCTGTTTATTGACAGCAAAAGACGATTAGGTTATGTGAATGGTGAGGTGGTACCATCACAGGCTAATGACCCGGGCTTTAAATTGTGGGGCGAGGAGAATTCGATGGTTACCTCATGGTTGATCAATTCCATTGATGCTGGACTTGGTAAACCCTACATGTTCTTGCCAATTGCTCGAGATATATGGCAAGTAATTAAGGAAACGTACTCTGATCTAGACAACCATTCTCAAATGTTGGAACTCAATAACCAGTTGTGGAAGATGCAACAAGGGGATCGTGGGGTTACAGCTTACTACCACGACATGATGGCCATATGGCAAGAGTTAGATTTGTTTGAAATCGAAGAGTGGAAAAACCCGAATGATAGTGCTCGATACAAGAAAAAGATTGAGCGAGGTCGCGTGTTTGTCTTCTTGTCTGGACTAAACAAGGATCTAGACGAAGTTAGGGGTCGTATTTTAGGCAGGATACCCTTGCCTACTATCAGAGAAGTGTTTTCAGAGGTACGAAGAGAAGAGGCTCGACGATCTGTGATGTTGAGAGACGAACATGAGCCCCGTACAGATAGTGAAGGATCTGCATTGGTAGCCCTTGATATAGCAATAGAGGGTGATAAGCGGGGAGGAAAGCAGAGAATGCGGTGTGATCATTGCAAGTGCCCAGGTCATACTAGGGATAATTGTTGGAAGCTTCATGGCAAACTAGCAAATTGGAAGAAGCGAGATAACAAAACAATGGGAGGAACACGAGCATTCCAAGCAAGCAAAGCATATTCAGAGCAGCAATCTTCCTCAGAACCACTTCCATTCACAAAGGAACAAATGCAGCATCTGTGTAAAATGGTTCAATCTCATTCCTTAGGAAACTCTAGCTCCTCATGTTCCATAGCTCAGTCAGGTAATAAGTTTACTGCTACAATTGCCTGCATCAAATCCCATAGCAACTGGATATTAGATTCAGGGGCCACTGACCACATGAGTGGTATCTCGGAATTCTTTTCGTCATATACTCCGTGTGCAGAAAATCTGAAAGTTAAAATTACTGATGGTTCTTTCGCTGCAATTGCTGGCAAAGGAACCATAATTGTTTCTCCGTCTCTCACTCTTGAAAACGTTTTACATGTCCTTCATCTATCTTATAACCTTATATATGTTAGAAAATTAGCTTTTGAACTCAATTGTCACATTAACTTTTGGTTTTCCCATTGTGAATTTCAGGATTCAAATTCAGGGAAGACGATTGGGGTTGCTAAATAGGATGGGGGTCTCTACTTCTTTAATAATGGGTCTACCTCTAGAAGGCAAGACCAGCAGACTTGTTTTAATTCTATTTCTGTTTATAGTGATATTCAGATTTTGCTATGGCATTATAGGTTAGGCCATCCAAACTTTCAGCATTTAAAGCATTTGTTTTCCAAGTTATTAATGAATAAAAATTTGCTTAAATTTCGGTGTAAATCTTGTGAATTAGCGAAACATCACCGCACGGTCTTTCTGTCTCAACCATATAAGAAATCACAACCATTCACCTTGATTCATAGTGATGTTTGGGGTCCCTCTAGAGTGCCCACTTGGTCTGGCAAACGTTGGTTTATGACTTTCATTGATGATCATACTAGAGTATGTTGGGTCTTTCTCTTAAAAGAAAAATCAGAAGTTGAGAGTGTGTTCCAAAACTTTTACACCATGATACACACACAGTTTCAAACCAAAATCCAAATTTTTCGGAGTGATAATGGGAAGGAATTTTTTAATAAGATGTTAGGGGATTTTTTCATCAAAAATGGGATAATTCATCAAAGTTCTTGCAATTATACTCCTCAACAAAATGGAGTTGCCGAAAGAAAAAATAGAAATCTACTTGAAGTTGCTTGAGCTTTAATTTTTCAAACTAAAGTTCCTAAATATCTTTGGGGAGATGCTATTTTGACAGCTACTTACCTTATCAACCGGCTTCCAACACGAACTTTGAAATTTAAAGCCCCTATCAAATTGCTTTCTAACCTATTTCCCAACACTTGGTTATTAAGGGATATTCCTTTAAAAATATTTGGAAGTGTTGCCTTTGTTCATAATCATGATCCAAAATATTCTAAACTTGATCCAAAGGCATACAAATGTATTTTTGTAGGCTATCCTACCAATCAGAAAGGGTATAAATGTTTTGACACGATTTTCAAAAAATATGTACGTTTCTATGGATGTTACCTTCTTCGAGGGGCAATCTAGAACAAAGAAGATGGTGTGGTTTCGATAATTCGGTGGTTGATGTTTTGTATGTATAAGTACCTAATTATTTTAACACACAATCTGGGAAAACAAATGAATTAAATATTGAAAATACTGGTGTTGGTAATGGTGAACGACCAGGGCTAGTGTCATCCCAAAATTTGACCACTACCGATGGATCATAGATGTGTGCAAAACGGTATAAAGGTCTTATTTATTCTAGAAAAAATCTAGAACAAAGAAGGAAAGCAACAATCCCTCAGCAAACCCAAGAATCCAACCTGGAAGTGGATCATGATACTCACAATGACTCTTCCAAGATACTTGAAGGTAGTTCTCAAAATAATACCGAGTCAACTCAGTCTAATCCATTTAATCTTCCAATTGCTCTTAGAAAATGAGTCAGAGCGTGTACGAAATCTCCCAAATATCCCATTTCAAACTTTGTGTCATATAAAAATATCTCACCCTCCTATTCTGCATTTATCTCTCGTGTGTCGAATATGGTTGTTCCTAACAATGTTCAGGAAGCTCTAAATATTCCGGAGTGGAGAGAAGCGGTGTATGAGGAGATGAGAGCGCCGGAGAAGAATGCTACTTGGGAGAAAGTAAAGCTTCCAGAAGGAAAGACAGTTGTTGGTTGTAAGTGGGTATTCATTGTGAAGTATAACCCAGATGGGTCAGTGGAACGGTACAAGGCTCGTCTGGTGGTTAAAGGCTTCACTCAAACGTATAGAGTCAACTACTCCAAAACTTTTTCTCTAGTGGCAAAACTAAATATAGTTCGGGTTCTTTTATCAGTTGCAGCCAACTTAGACTGGCCTCTGAATTAGTTAGATGTGAAGAATGCCTTCTTGAATGGAGACTTAGAAGAGGAAGTTTATATGGAACCTCCACCTGGTTTTACTGAGGAATTTGGGACAAAAATCTGCAGGCTAAAGAGGTCTTTGTATGGCCTTAAACAATCCCCTAGGGCGTGGTTCGAAAGATTAATGAAGTTCCTCAAGGGCCAAGGATATAATCAAGGGCAGTCTGATCATACTCTCTTCACGAAGACGTCCACAAGAAACAAACTCTCTGTTCTCATTGTTTATGTGGATGATATGATTTTGACCGGAGATGATGTTGAAGAAATGAGTCGACTGAAGCGAAATCTTGCCAGAGAATTTGAGATTAAGGATCTTGGCGACCTATGATACTTCCTTGGAATGGAGGTGGCCTGTTCAAAAAATGGTATTATAGTCTCACAACGAAAATATATATTGGATCTACTGTCAGAAACTGGGATGAGTGGGTGTAAACCATCAGATACTCCCATAGAACTTGGTACCAAGCTAGGAGATGTTAAAGATGGTGTTCCAGTCGAAACAAGGAGATACCAAAGGTTAGTTGGGAAACTAATCTACTTGTCTCATACGCATCCTGACATCGCTTTCGTTGTGAGCATGGTTAGTCAGTTCATGCACTCACCGTGCGAAGAGCATCTAGAGGCTATGTACCGTATTCTTTGTTATCTCAAAGGCTCCCCAAGGAAAAGTCTATTCTTTAAGAAGAACAATAAAAGAGGGATAGAGGTGTATACCGATGCTGATTGGGCTGAATCGGTTACTGATAGGCGGTCAATTTGGGACAAAAATCTGCAAGCTAAAGAGGTCTTTGTATGGCCTTAAACAATCCCCTAGGGCGTGGTTCGAAAGATTAACGAAGATCCTCAAGGGCCAAGGATATAATCAAGGGCAGTCTGATCATACTCTCTTCACGAAGACGTCCACAAGAAACAAACTCTCTGTTCTTATTGTTTATGTGTATGATATGATTTTGACCGGAGATGATGTTGAAGAAATGAGTCGACTGAAGCGAAATCTTGCCAGAGAATTTGAGATTAAGAATCTTGGCGACCTATGATACTTCCTTGGAATGGAGGTGGCCCGTTCAAAAAATGGTATTATAGTCTCACAACGAAAATATATATTGGATCTACTGTCAAAAACTGGGATGAGTGGGTGTAATCCATCAGATACTCCCATAGAACTGGGTACCAAGCTAGGAGATGTTAAAGATGGTGTTCCAGTCGAAACAAGGAGATACCAAAGGTTAGTTGGGAAATTAATCTACTTGTCTCATACACGTCCTGACTCGCTTTCGCTGTGAGCATGGTTAGTCAGTTCATGCACTCACCGTGCGAAGAGCATCTGGAGGCTATGTACCGTATTCTTTGTTACCTCAAAGGCTCCTCAAGGAAAAGTCTATTCTTTAGGAAGAACGATAAAAGAGGGATAGAGGTGTATACCGATGTTGATTGGGCTGAATCGGTTACTGATAGGCGGTCCACGTCTAGCTACTGTCGTTTCTTTGGGGCAACTTGGTTACATGGAGAAGCAAGAAGCAAAGTGTTGTTGCTAGAAGCAGTGCAGAAGCTGAGTTCAGATCAATGGCTCAAGGAGTATATGAGGTTCTTTGGCTACAAAGGGTCTTGGAAGAACTTAGAAGGCCAATAAGTCTCCCGATGAAGCTATACTGCGATAACAAGGCTGCTATCAGTATTAACCACAATCCGGTCTTACATGATAGGACAAAACATGTTGAGATTGATAGGCACTTCATCAAAGAGAAACTAGAAGGTGGAATAATATGTACTCCATTTGTTTGATCTAATCAACAAGTGGCAGATATTTTGACCAAGGGCCTGTTAAGGCAACCGTTCGAATTTCAAGTGAGCAAGTTGGGCATGATGGATATCTTCGCACCAACTTGAGGGGGAGCATTGATAATTCAGTACTATTTATTTTATTTATTTATGTTATTTGTGGGTAGAATCCCACCTTGATAGGTTTTTTAGTTAAGTTAGGAGTCGTGATTTATTTCTTATATAAGGTGCATTGTATTCATTCTTTATATTAATGGAAGAAATTATCATTCTCTCTAAATTTCTTCAATAACTTATGGAAACAAGATTCCTGATCAATGAAAAGTCTTCTCTTGGTAATTATTACATTAATAAGATGGCAAATAAGCTCCTCGCTGAGGAACATAGGAGGTAGCAATGGGCACTGTTAAAGGAATATGAACTTGAATTGTATGAATCTATTTATGTTTAGAATTGAATTAGATTCAGATTGTGGTATTCTAGTTCATATATTTTATCAAGGGAGTTAATGACTGAAGGATTGAGGGATTTAATGATTAAGGGAATTAAGGGGTTCAAATTTGTTTCCTTGTTCAATAAGAGAGTTAGACTATATGAACTGGATTAGTGTATTGTAACAAGCAGATTTGTGCTATCCGCTGATTGGATGCATACTCGTGTGATCAATCAATGGAGGGGGAAATAGCGTCAATGAGACCAGCCTACGAATTGAATTAGTGTGTTGGCTTGAGAGCCATTTGCCTAACTGGCTTCTTCTTCCTCCTCCCTTTTATTCTATTATTGCTCTATATCGAAATTTTTTGTAATGGATTGCACAAACTGAGAGCTAGAGATCTACATTTATATATACATAGCATTGAATACAAATGTGTAACCAAATCAAAGAAGCCAAAACAGCAACCCAAAATTGCGTGGTCTCACAATAACACCCAAAAAAACAAACACACTAAATAAAAAACGAAATATAATAAAATCCTACGATATTCCAATAAGTTCGTGTATATATATATAAGAAAATATAGTTTTCAGAGCTCAGAAATAATGAAACGAGGGTTCTTCTGGAAATTTGTAAGTTATGGGTACCTTATCGCAACTGCCTCCAATGAGTTCAAAGATTGTGCATTTTCAAGGTCTGCATCTGTCTCAACCTTAACCATAGAGGGTCTAACCTGAATTGTTCTCTCCGGAAGCTAAATATTTAAAAGAGAGAAACATTATTAACTATCATGAAGTTTGAATGAAGATGAAACAAATAACGAACGAGTTGGTAAAACTAGGATGAATTGTGAGTTTGGCTCACATTTGTTTTTTGGTGGACCATGATCGATCATGGGTATGTCCATGATCGATCATGGTGTCGGCAGAATTTCCAGTGCACTTTCATGATCGATCATGGAGTATACCATGATCGATCATGGTCCCAGGCATTTTGCCTATTTAGTGTATTTTTGGCTCATTTGTGTGATAAGACTTGGTGAGGCTCAAAAATACTTGAGAGCTTATTTTGAGAGAAATTTTGCTTGAGTGCTTGTAATCAACTCTTTGTTCCAATTATCAATAGAAGCTATCATCTGTGTGGATTAGTGGCGTTTGCGCCGATACCACGGTAAAACCCTTGTCTTGTGCGATTGTTGCTTTATTTCCTATTTCTCTATTGTGGGTGTGCTTTTTTGTGTCGGTTCTTCTTTCGGAATACCAAGTGAGCTTGTGAGATCCCTCGACGTTGCGTCATGCTCGGTCGTGAGCGGTTTGGCGCAACATGAATAACTTAAAATACTTGTAAACCAAAATCAAAATGATTTCATGTTCAAACTTGAATTTCACCTTGTGATATTTTATCCTTACGACAATTGTCTAATTTTTTTTTCTCAAAAATAAAATAAAATTTAGATTAAGAAGATTGAAGCTGCTAAGTTAACCATGCTAACTGAAGAAGGGCTTTTTTGACTTTGCCCCCTATTTTATATATGAAATTAGGCCTACCCCCTATTTTAATAATCTTGACATTGCCCCCTACACGTAGGGGAATCTCAAAGAAAGAAGAAGATATTGCCCCCCTTTTTACGTAATAATACTTTGAGATTCCCCTGAATCAGGGCGCAAAATCTAATGATTATGGAAACAAAGTGGAAAGTCTAATTTCAAATTTAAAATAGGGCAATTCAAAGAATCCCATAATTAGTCTTTGGAACTAGGACCCTCAAGCGAATGCTAATATACTTAGTTTTCCACCAACTACTGTCCTTAGACTAGGATCACGTGAGAGACACTTAGTATTTGATTAGCCCACCATAATTAAGCACTTTCTAGAACACAATATATCATAATCTATATAGCACACTCTACAGACATTAAGGAGAAGGGTTCCTTTCACAGCACATCCTTTGTTGAACAAGCGGCACTGTATCAGCAAAGGCTAGAAAAAGGTAATAAAAAAATCAGACATGACAAGTGACTTTCTAATGAGAATACAGCAATAAAAAGACACGATCTATTGGAAATTTTTTAAAAGCATACACTATGAAAACATTAAGAACATTTACCGGTTCCCTAATGCAAGCTTTTTTCCCTCTGGGCTCCTCCATTGATTTATCCTCAATCTTCATATGATCAAGAAATAATGAATAATGATATAGCAAGTGTTTATTTATTTTTTGATCGGAAACAAAAGGCTTATATTGATAAAATAAAATCAATACATGCAAAAAAAGCGGAAGAGGATGAGAAGTCCACAACTAGCCTGGAAAAGGAAAAAACAAGAGCCAAAGGCCCCCAGACCACAACCAGCCTGGAAAAGGACAAAACAACCAGCCAAAATGCCTAATTCAACCCCAGACTATAAACAAAACAAAGTTGAAAAGTTAAACAAGAAGAACATCCCTGAAAACAACTAAAACACTGCTTAGAGTACAGCCGCTCCCCAGTCTTTGGAGATATCCGAAATTGAGAGCATGCCAAAAGCTTTTGATGAAAAGGACCATAGAGAAACCAGTGCTTTAATTCTCTGCCATGTCTCCTCCATGCCAATCTCTGTCTTCAAAAGTTCTAGAATTTCTCTCCTTCCATAAACACCACATCACTGCCAAACAGCAACACCTCCACAAAATTCTTGATTTCTTCTTTTTCCCTTTCCAACACCATGATATAGACAACAAATTGAACCAAGAATTTGGAAATACTGCAATCAAGTCTAACTCCCTACGAATATTGTTCCACATAAATTGTGCAAACGGGCAGTGAACTAATAAATGGTCTATCGATTCACCTTCCCTTTTACATAGAATGCACCAAGCGGGGGATATGTGTAGAAGTGGATACCTTGATTGCAACACATCACATGTGTTTACCTTCCGCCAAGCAGCTAACCAGGCTAAAACTCTAACTTTCGGTGGAACCCCACTCATCCAAATCATATTAAATGGACTGAAGGGCCTCTCGTCATTAGAAGAAGTTAACTTCTCAAAGAATGATTTCGAAGAGAAAACACCAGATTTATCGCCCAACCAATGCCTACAATCTCTCTGATATATTCATTTTCCAAGCACCTACCACCTCAAAAAGATCCATGAAGTCAAAAACTTCATTCTCATTGAAATTTCTCCGAAATGATATATCCCACGTATAAGAGAGATTCTCCCCCCACATCAGATTAGACCCAATAAGAGAATCTGGATTGGATGCAATTCTGCGTAATCTCGGAAAAAAGAGCTGCAAGAGAGGAATCACCCACCCAACAATATGTCCAGAACCAAATCTTTTCACCTTCGCCAGTCTTCTATCGAGTGCAACTCAGAAATTTCTCTATCCCCATAGAAATAGCTTTCCATGGATTACGGAGTGATCCTCATAACACCACATTGGAGTCCAACCCGTTATTTTGAACGCCATACTTGCTTCTAATGATCGAGTGCCAAAAGGTATTTTGCTCAAGCGGAAATCTCCAAATCCACTTGCCCAGGAGAGCTTCATTTCTTTTAACTATATTACCGATGCCCAAACCACCCATCTTCTTACTTTTAGTGACTTTATCCCAACTCACCAAATGCATCCCTTTCCCCTTATCAAAACCTTCCCAAAGGAAATTCCTCATCATTTTTTCAATAATTTTAGCTACCGCCATGGGAATTTTGAAAAGAGATAAATAATAAATAGGTATACTTTCCAACACCAATTGAATTAAGGTCAACCTCCCTCCTTTAGAAAGGCACCCTCCCACCCACCCCTCTAACCGGCGGCCTATATTTTCAACTACCGGACTCCAAAACCCAGATCTTCTCGGATTGTCTCCTCATGGGAACCCCAAGTAAGACATCAGCCAAGATCCCACCTCGCACCCAATATTATCCCCGATTGCGCTCATCTGCTCCTCCATATTATTCCCTACCACTTCACTTTTCAACAAATTGATTTTCAATCCCGAAACATACCCAAAGATATCCAATATACCCATAAGATGGCAAATTTTCTCCTCGTTATTGGCGAGGAAGAATATTGTGTCATCGGCAAATTGTAAGTGCGATAGGTTAACCCTCTCTCTCCCGATGGAGAACCCCTCAATCAATCGTCTCTCTTTTGCTCTCTCCACCAATATATTCAACACATCCGTAATCAATACAAAGATAAATGGGGAAAGTAGATCCCCTTGCCTTAGACCTCGAGATGCCTTAAAATTACTTCTTGGCTTACCATTCATCATCACCGAGAAATTAACCGACGAAAGGCACCCTTTAATCCATCTCATCCACCTACAGCCGAAGCCCTTCTTACCCAAAACAAGATCCACAAAGCCCTATTCAATGTGATCATAGGCCTTCTTAAAATCTATTTTCAAGACTACTCCTTTCTTCTTCCATTCTCTATACTCCTCGACCCCTTCATTGGCGATAAGTGCCAAATCTGAGCTGCCCCAACCGTCTCGCCCATCACTTCCCTCAATCTTAAGGATAGGACCTTAGCCAATATCTTGTAACAAGACTAATAGGTCGAAAATCCTTGAGTTTAAGCGAAGAAGCTTTTTTTGGAATAAGGCATATGTAGGTGGAATTTGTACATGTTTTCATTCGAATAAGCCTTTTTTGGAACAAGACTAGTAGCAAGTATTTATATTGGAACAATAACAGTAAATGTTTTCATATGGGAAATTAATCAATGGTCAACAAATTTCTTTTTTACGCAGGCTTACCAATCTCCATTCTCAGCAAAATCTACTGAATCAAGTAAAGCAATCGAGTGTAATCAATGCAAGCAAGCTTCAAATTTGAATATTATGACAAGAAAATCCTAATAAACCAATAGTATGGTATGAACCATCTCTCCCAAAAGTTTAAACTGTTAGGAGAAGGAACCGAAATGAATATCATGCTTAACACTAAAAATAGTTAAGATAGCATGGTTAACAACTAACCTAATCTTGGACAATTACAAGGGATGTTATGGATTTTTTGAAATGTTTCAACTTTGAAGACGGGACTCTAATCTAAGATGGAGAGTCCTAAAATCAAATGTAATTTTCAAAATGTTTGTTCAGCATTAAGCATTCAAAGTTGAGAATTCAACGTTGAGCATTCAACTTTTCAGAGCCTAAAGAACAAACGACCTTAAACATAAAAAATGGAAACAATACCATGTAAATCGTGAGGCAGATATTCTCCACATATTGTATCCTTTAAAAAAAATAAAAATTTGTACACGACATGCTTTAAAATTTTTGTCTAAAGGGGCTGTTTGGTAGAACCTATTGACCGGTCCATTTAGACCAGAAGTTTTGAATTTGTTAAAATTTTAAATTCGAACACTTATTTTACCTTTTAAAAAATAAGACACTGTCTTACCTCTTAAATCTGAGGTAAAATATTTCTTTAGCAGTTATCCTCTTATAGATTGTCACTTTACAATATAAAAGAATAATGTTAAATTTGTCCAAATAATATTTATTTAGCATTCAAATAGGGGGCTGCTATTGATGTATATCCGTAACATTCCATTATTAACTCAGCCCCTAAGGCCGAGCCAATATATATATTTTTTTTACCCAGCTCGGCCCCTAAGGAGCTAGTATGTACGAAGATACTTGGTCCTTATGACAAAGTAAATAAGACGGCCTTAAAAGTGTGTTTTAGTGTGACAATAATAACCCCTTTAAATATGATACAAGATTTAATTAGAAACAAAACAAACACATTTTTCGGATTCAGTTTTGAGAGATTCAAAACAAATCCTCGTTTTTAAACAACGAAACAAACGCACCTTAATACCAGATCGTAAAAGCCCCTAAATAAAATCTACAAAACTAGAAATTCAAATTGATTAAACATAAAAGTAGAAGTTCATAGAAGCGAGAAGTTGTAAGTACTCCGCTGCAATCCATTACTGGGAGAGCAAGGAGAGCTTCGTTTCTGACGAGATACAGCAACTTTTTCCGGTGAATTTAACATCACACCCTGCTGCTTAGCCATATGTACTATATAACCACTCAGGCTTCGAATTGGCTTAGTAGAATTTGATATTTTTCTTAGAATATCAACTGAAGATTGTTCGCCGAGCAAAGTAAGTACTCTTTTAGCATTCTTGTCCACTTGCTGTAGCAATTTTTGCAAGCAAATTGTATCTATCATTTGTACAACTGAAGGAGGGAGATTGATTTTCGTGGAATTGTTGTTCTTTTCCCCATTTGATTAAATCAAATTTGAATGATTGTTTGATTGTTTTGGGACAGTGTTTCGGATGAGCAAATTATTTGGATTGAATGATTGTTTGATTGTTTTGCGAAAAGTCTTTCGGATGAGTAAGAGTCCATTCGGTAACGTTTTCGGAGAATGTTTTCTAAGAATGTATTTAGAAAATGAAAACGAGAAAACGAATTTTTCAAGAACGAAAATAGTGAAAACATTTTCCGAGAACGAAAACAGTGAAAAAGAATATTGCAAGAGTGAGAATGGAGAAAATGTCATTTTGCCGTTTTTGTGTTTTACGCTTTACGCGTGAATTTATTCTCCGAAAATATTTTTCTTGTTTTTGTCAACATCTCACCGAACGTATTTTTTATCTATTTTTGGACTCAAAAAACAACAACGGGCTTTTAAAATCGCTATCAAACAGACCCTAAATTATTTGGGGAAAAGGTTTATGGGTTTTCGCGCTCTCTTAAAATCGAAATAGAGTCGATGGTGAAGTGGGCTTCCTCACATTACATATACACTTGTTTTTTGCTTGCTTCGTCCTTAAGTTTTTATTGTACTATTTAATGACAATTTTACGGAATAGTTAATTAATGTTTTATATATTTGATGCAATTTCGAATTAAAAATTTGAATATGATATAATATGACATAATTTATTTTTAACAAAAAATATATGCTATTTTAGTTTTTGTCCATAAAAAAGTTTTTTTTTTCTTAATGCAATTTTCTTACTAATTAATATCAAATAAGTTTAATAAATATACCTTCCTTTAATATTTAAAGATACACTATATGTATATATATATATATTTTTGTATGCAGTTGATTTTAGTTATTTTATATAACCATTACTTTTTAACATACTTTTTGTTTATTTATAAGCATTAAGTAAAGTTTGGGATTTGTCAGTGTGAGAACCTGCATCCTCGACGCCCGGGGGTTATCGTGGGCGGCGATTTCGTTGTTGCTTAGAAAATCGGTTTTGAAAAGAATAAGAGTCGCCAGTTTGTTTTACTAAACAAACAAAAAAGGTTTGTGTAAAAGAGACGTATTTATGGACTAAATATCTTCTTATACACAATGTATGCGAAACCAGTTGATTCGAAGGTTCGGAGATTAAGTTACGAATCAGAAAGGTGTTAGGCACCCAATTCGCCCTTTCGGTCTCTTGAGTAGGATATGCGTGTGTTATAATTCAGTTCTTGCATGCTATTACTATTACTTTACATCTTTTCGCGCTTGCCTTAAAAATCGGGATTTTGGGGTTAAGATGAAAACGATGTGTTTCCTAGTTCGCCCATGATTTTGAAAATAAGTGTGTGTGTGATTTGGAAAAGAGAGTTTGACAATAGTAAATGCAATGAAACAAGTGATTTTGTAAAACTTTGGGCTTTTCGGAAACTTATTCGATGTAGAATCTTATATTCGATATAATATGAGGCGAATTGACAAATCTATACCAAAGTCTATTGATTAAACCGGTATAGATGGCAATAGTGCTCTCATAATCGAGTATTTATCACATACACACCACAATCTATGAGTTAGATTGGATATATAGCGATTATCGATCGTATAACAATACCGCTAATCCGATTTTTTTAAAAAAATAAGAAAGTAATAATTCTATTTTGGAATAAGATTAGGGTTTATTATACGCCTTTGCTTTTGAAAAATAATTTGGAAAGGGGTTTTGAAAAGCTATCAAGAGATAGAAATTATGCAGACAAGAATATAAATTATAAAACCAACGAATAAATAAAAGAACAGAGAGAAAATTATACTTGAGCTCTCTTGGAGGGAGAGAATAAGGGTCTCTTGGTGTGTACCATGAAATCCCCTTGATTGTTGATGAAAAATATGAATGTGTAGGTCGAAAAATACCCTAGAGGAGGGGTGAATAGGGTTTTTAAAACTTAATCGTATTTTTAAAATGGATTTAAAAACATTCGATGTCTATATTTATCAAGCAATCAAGAACAAAGTTAATTCCAAACACAATGAATAAATAGCACAATATAATAGAACAAGAGATAGAAAAATTGAACCGATCGAAGTTGAAGATTTTTTGTCCACACGGTTCGACTTGTTCCCCCTACTCCGTGCTCGGTTAGTTCTCCGAGAATTTTCACTATAACCGATCTCCTTCCGGGTAAAGATCAAACCTTTACAAGTGTATTCTTATCACACACTCTCACAAGTATTGAAAACACCTTCAATATTTTCACAAGAAATCCCTTTTGCTAATCTATGAGATACACCTCTCACAATTATGATTAAAATGAGTTTTGGTGACAAACACCAATGTACAATATCTCTCTTGTATATGACAAAATACAAATGAAGCTCACACTAAGAGATATCAAAATTGATCAAAGTATATAGCTCAAAAATGAAAGATTGATCAAAATGTGTTCTTGAATCTTTGTATATTTGAATATATGAATAATAGAGTATTAGAATGATTCAAGGTGTATTAAAACATGTCTAGGACCTCATATTTATAGCTTGCAAAACCATTTGGCCGTTGGGGATGATTAAGAGAAGTTTTGGCTCTAAGGTATACATTTTCAAATTTTCCAACAGCTAGTTTTGACAAAAAATTCAATTTTGTTTTGTTAATTTCTCCCAATTTGACCGTTGGATCATGCTCAAATTTTAGTCAAAATTTTCAGGAGATGTTGTCTAACTACTATAAAAATTTCAAAATGATCGGAGTTCGGGAAGGCCTCCATCTTACCGTTAGATCAAAACTGTGCGAAAATTGAGCGAATTTTATATGTAAAATAAAAATATTTTTGCAATTTAATAATTTAGTTCCAAATACAATTCTAATGGTTTGTGAACCTCAGAGATATGTTTCTAAGATACCTGTTTTTATTATAGCTTAAAATATGATCATTTAAAATTAATGTGAATTTATTTTGAAACTCGATTTTTGTAAAATGATGTTTTTCAAATAAATTCAATTTCAAGCTAGTTTGAATCAATCTTTAAAAGATGCATGAATATGTTTGAGCTATAGGGATTCGATCAATAAAGTAACTTTACATAAAATCTAAGCACTTACTCAATTTAATGATAATTCGAGTCTTCGTGATGCTTGATTTTCTTGTGTGTATCTTCACTTGTTTGATGTTCTTGATCCTTTCTTGGTTTTGATAACTTGTAGAACATGTGGAGATCATTCTTGTGCATATCTTCACTTGCTTGATGATCTAGATCTTTTCTTGGCTTTGTGTAGCACATGTATATCACTTGAGTTCATTTCTTGTGAGTAGAGGCGTTTGTAAAGCTTGTGTGAGATTTGCTTCGGTTTGAAGTTACACTTGGTCGGAAGATATATCGGTTAAAATAGCTATCATCATTGAAACAACCGAGTTAAATAACACTTTATTAACTTATTGTAATTATCAAAATAAGATTAATTGACTTTAACTTTAAGGTCAACTGAATGGAGGGAGGGAGGGTCTATTTATAGTTGAAAAAATACTTGGAGAGCAAGAAAATAGATTGCAACCAGGACTCTTGGAACTTATTGCGAAGCCTTCCCACCGTTGGATCATCCTGATTTGTGGATATGTGTTGAGAATAGAAGTCTTCTAGATTGTGTAAAAATTTCAGGTCGATCAGTTTTCAGGAAGGTTCCCTTTTTCTCTGATTGGTACTAAGAGTTTGTTTCCGCGTAGGAAAGGTAGTTATTGTAGACAAGGTCACTTGTTTGTACAACAAGTCAAGTTTTAACTGTTGGATCATGCTGATTTTTGGATATGTATTTTCAATATAAGTATTTTATACACTATAAAAAGTTGAAGATGATCGGAGTTCGGAAAGGACTCGGTCTCCTCGGGTTGGTACAAAGAGTTTGTTCCCACATAGGAAACGTACTTGAGTACAACAACCTCAACAACTGAACTTCTAGCCGTTGGATTATGATGAATTTTGGATATGTTTTCCCTCAAAATTTTTTCTAGCTTGTGTCCAAATTTTAGGTCGATCAGAATTCGCGAAGGCCACTATTTATTTTAATTTCCTACAAAGGACATTTCGACTAGAATTGCACGATAGACAAATTGATTTTTGAGGATCCCATGTCTGACAAAGATGAATTTTGAATATGTTCTTCCCCACAATAAGTCCTATCTACTGACCAAACTTCAAACCATCTTAACTTCGAGAAGACCTCCATTTGATCACCTGAAACAAACTCACGGTTTTCTGAATTTTTGGAGATCCGACCGTCGGATCCAGCTGATTTTCGGGTATGCTACTCCTGATGGTAATGTCTAACAACCCTCAAAGTTTGAGGATGATGCGTAACTCTCCTTTCACAAGTTTTTAGGAGTTTTGACGGTTTTCGGTTCCGGCATAATTTTCTAACTTCTCATCCGGGGTTCTTTCGGCTTTCTTCTTTGACCTGTATCTCATGAACAAAGTACGTGTGCATCTAGGAATACTCGTGCATGCATGCGTGCTTTTTTTTTTGGAGTTCGAGGGTCGCAAAATGAGGTGTTCACAGTCGGATTTTCAAAGCAAGAGACTTAGATCATTTCTTTTCTTTATTAGAAAAAAAGAGAGTAAAGTTTGCACAAATTTCTTTATTTAATAAAAGAAAAATAAAAATATAATAGTATGTTAAAAAATAAATTTATCAATTGAGTAACCATACTTTTGGGTTGTAAGAGATCTGCTTTAATAAATTGATTATTTAAAAGGCACAAAAAATGCGATGTTATTTACACCCCCAAAATTTGTCACAAACATGAAACACTCCTCGAATGTAAATTTATTATTACTAACATCCTCCTACGGCTTGCCTAATGAGAGATGAGTGCAGTCATATACACTCGGCTCACTTAGAAAAAGTTTGTTGATTAAGTAATGGAGTGTTGTAGTATTTTTCAAATAAAATTCACCTAATAAGAGATGGGTGCACTCATATAAACTCGGCTTAAATGGAGAAAGTGTATTGTAAAGCACTTGCCTAACATCAAGCAATGAAGGGATATGTTTGTGATAAATTAGAGGGTATTAAAATGTATTTTTAGTCAAATTTTAAAAAGTGGTGTTTATGACAGATTTAAGGGGTGTAAACATAGTCCCAAAAAAGAGGTCCAGACAAGAATAATGGAATTAAGTAACATATTTGTTTTTTGTCCATCATTGAAGGATAAAATAATACCACCTATAAGAGTGGTAAAGTTTTATCCGATCCTTGTGGGATGAAAGTCGGATATCGAGATTATTAATCTTACTTGTTATCTTGTCAATTGTTGCATAAAATGCATGATATGATAAAGATATTATATCCTCTCTTACACCAAACGCGAAGACAAGATAAATATATCATATCTTTTCCAATCAAACGTAGGATAGGATTAGTTAATCATATCTTACTGGATAAAGAGAAGATAGGATAAGATAAAAGTTGTATGAAATAAGAGTTGGAATTAATTAGACAAAAATTATGTGGGATATGATAAGACATGAATCATTCAGATAAAGATTGTGTGGGATTAGGACTGGTCGGATAAGGATTATATAAGCTAATGGGTAAAACTTGAAAAAGACTAAACTAACTTGGATACTCGGCTATTATGCCTTTTAACTAGTGAGAGGTCATGCATTCCATTATTCTCATAAACGAGTTTGGAATGAATTTGTTGTGGTCCCATCTAATGTGTTAGAACCTCCCATGAATTTGTTTTGAAATATGAAAGTTTTGTTTTTTTTTTCTTCTAAATGTTATATCGGAATAAGTTTTGTTTTTTTTTTCTTCTAAATGTTATATCGGAATAAGTGTTGTTTATTGAGATATCACGTATGAATGTTGAATTTGTGCTGACACTTTTGCCCCTACCTTCTTATTTTATGAAAATCATTAAAACCTATGTTTTAATGGGACTTACCCATTTATAATTCACACAAACAGACTAAATTTTGGTAATACTATTATCAAAACAATTATAGCTATTATCATAATAACATATAACATTAGATATAATGAGAGGTATAGATGAGTTTCGAATGAATTTGTTGTGGTGGCATATAAAACAATGTTATCTTTCCCACTTTTTTTGTTTTCGTTTTTTTAATAAATAAATAAATATTCTGAAAGTCTAAGGTGATGTTTGGTTGATGTTTTGAGTTGAGGTTTTAAAATTTGGTATTTGGTAGAATTTGGAAGTGTTGAAAAGTGAATTTGGTTTTTGTTTGAGTTTTTTTCAGCCAACTAAAAATCCTCATAAAAAAATTTCAAAAAATAGTCACAATGGATCTTATTTTATAGATCTTGACGAGTAGGTTTCAAATTTTTATCTAATTTTGATTTTTGGATTTAAAGTTATGGTGTTTTAAAAAAAAAATTAAAGAGAGAAAGTTAAGTGAAATAAATTTTAGAAAGTGTAAAAGTAAAATTGATTTTAAGTTGAATTTTTAAAATTTTGAAAGATGAACTCCTACCAAACAGGACCTAAGTCTCTTCTCTTTAATAAAATAATAATCAAAATCCCCTACCCCAAATAAGACTCGAACTCAAGACTTCTTGTAAATTCGGATAAATGTCTTACCAACTAAGGTAGTCCACTTGCCCCTATATAACCCCACTTAACTATATAACGGCTCTTCTCTCATAAAATGCACGTGTAATGTACCTCTAGCAAAATTGTTTAACGCATCTACCCCTACCCCAATAATAATAGATTACGATTATAGTTTATATTAAAAAAAAAGTACTTGAAAGAGAACAATAGGATATAAGCATATGGAATATATGGAAGGATTTGTTCGACCCTTAACACTCTTAAAAGCCCTTTAATCGAATGGTCAATATTCCATTATTATTTTATAATTATGTTTAATTTGAAATATCACACCAACTCACATCGAAACATGAACAAACAATTTTATATCAACTTATTTTTAAACTTCAATTCATCTTAATTCATTTTATATTTACCATTTGTGTCCGCTTCTTGCAGCGATTGTTAATTTCAGTAATTGTTCTTGTCCAACATAACCAGTTGATTAATCAATTAAAATTAAAATTTCCAATTGTTTGTTTTGGGAATGTTTTTGAGTTTTTTCCGATGAGTAAATATTTTGGGCAAAGGTTTATGGATTTTCATGTTCTTTAAGGATTCATTTGATAATAAAATCAATTAATTTGTGTGAAAAATAAGTTGAGTGATGCGGTGATATGTTATCCGTCTCATTCTTGTTTCTATAAGTAGATATCCTCCATCATTCTTTACTTTTTGTGAATAGAAATTGTTCACCACCACTAAAAGAGTTTTTTTTTTTTTTATGGGAAAAGGAAAAAAAAATGAGTGTCACCACATCCCTCAACTTATTATATGATGGCCCAACTTCCTCACACTATATATATATATTTACTTTTCTTTTCCTTCATCAATAAATTTTTATATCTCCTGTCATTTGTTTTCTTAATTATCTGAATTTGAATGTTTAAATTTTAAGACTAAACTTAGCTTTTCAATTTGAAAACTGAGTCTGAAAAATATATTTATCATTTTTTTCTAAATGTTATGTCTGAATAAGTATTGTTTATTTAAGCATATCACACTTGAATGCTTAAGTAATGTTATTTGAACAATTTTAGCCTTATATTCTTATTTTATAAAAAAATATTATATATACGAATAAGGGAAAAAGACATATTCTACCTTTTTAAAAATTAAGGGCATGTTTAGTTGAGTTTTTGGGAAGTGTGAAAGTAGGTTAAAAAGTGAATTTGATTTTTGTTGGAGTTTTTTTTAACCAATTCAAAAAAACTCATTAAAAAAATTAAAGAAAGTCACAATATATTTTATTTTATAGACCTCGATGACTAGGTTTCAAATATATTTTTTTTATCTAATTTCGATTTTTGGATTTAAAGTTACGATATTTTGAAATTTTTATGAACGAGTAAATAAAGTGAAATAAATTTTAGAAAATGGTATGAAGTAAAATTGATTTTTTGGTAGAAACTAAAACTAAAAAACTGGATTTTTAGTTTTGAACTAAATAAGAGCTAAGTATTCAATTAAGTATTTAGACTTAAGATGGAAAGAAGCTTACTGAATTTTTAAAATGTAAAATATGTTATCAAATCTGAATTTTTAAACTCAACAAATATAGGAGATTTTAAAACCTCCTATATTTGAATAGACCACTCATTAAGTTTTAAAATATTCCAATAAAAAGACCCTAAAAGGAGCGATTTTTTTAATTTTTTTGGAGCGTTTGTTTGAATGAGTAATATCTGAGGAAAAGTTTATTTATTTTCGCGTGCTCTAAAATTTGAAATAGATTTCGACAGTATATGATGGTGAACATGTGAAGCGAGATTTCTTCACGCTACATATAAAAGTACCTTCTTCTTTTTTTTTCTTTTGCCTTCATTGTTAAGTTTTTATAACTTTCGGTGGTGTTTGTTTCTTTGTTTGAATATTGAAAGTTAAACGGCAAATTTAAATTTTTAAAGTTTAAAAAAAAATTAAAAAAAAATTGCATACTTTCTTTCTGAATATTACGTCTAAATAATTGTTATTTATTTGATCATATTATATCTGAATGTTAAATTTGTGATGTATATTTGGACAATTTTTTTCTTATCTTCTTATTTTATAAAAAATACTCTACTTAGAGCATCCATAGCGAGTATTGTAAATATCAGGCCAAATTTATTGATTGGTAATTAAGTTTCAGTCTTGTACATAGCGGAAATGGTAAAAATATATTCATACGGTCGTCCTTCATTCGTATGACCATTTTTTTTTCTTTTTTTTTATTTTTTTAAGCACAAAATTTCATACGAATGAAAGATGACCGTATAAGTAAAATTTAGTTGTATGTTAAGTTTATCCATTCTCTATCCTATCTTCCTAATTTTTATCCGTTTACTTTTTCCGCTATGAAGAAGCCAGAGTAGAGTAAATTTATCAATTTACCCTACCCAATGTGAATGCTCTTAAGAGTAAGGGTTCTCTTTAAAATTATGTATTCAAACTTTAGAAGGAACGAAGCCTCTAAATTTTAAAGAGGTAAAATAAGTCATAAGATTTAGATTTTTAACCCGCCAAATATATTTTAAAATCTCTAAGTCTAGATGGCCCACTCATTTAGATTTAAAAAATGCAAACAAATAAACCCTAAGGCATAATTGCTTTATCAATAACAGTATCCTATCTGGCAGCAAGATAAAAAAAAAACTATTTCGTTGAAACATGTGTATGATAAATATATAATTTACTAATTATTTTACCGTGCACATTTATAAAACAAGTATTAATACATTACACACATGCATTTCACAAATGCATCGAGTTGCCAAACACATTTGAGTAATAATTATTTTTTTTGTCATTTCTTTTTTTGGGTCTATGGTCAAGTTTGGTGGGTACTATTTACACTTCATAAATTATTTGGTAATACTCTATTGTTCATTTGCCCGATAACGTGGGAATAAATGTATATTATTCGTACGATGACAAGCGAATAAGTGCATGTTATTTTACTAATGACAAGCGAGAAAAAATTTCAATACCTTACTCGCTTGTCATCGAGCGAGTAACGTGTATTTACTCACTTATCATCAAGTGAATAACATACACTTATGCACTTGTTATTGAACAGAAGAAACATAGAGTAAAACTAAGTATTTAATAATGTGTAAATAATAATTACTTAAAGTTTTTAGATGTAAAGTTTTTGGGTTTGTTCGGATGAGTAAATGTTTAGGAAAAGATTTATGGGTTTCGCGCGCTCTAAAAATTGAAATAGATTCTCACAATATTTAAATGTAAAGATAAAGTGGAGCTTCCTCGTACTATAGATATATATTCCTTTTTATTCCTTCATCCTTAAGTATTATATCTTCACCAGAATTGATAAAAAGTATTCTCGTTTACCTTAGGTGCACACTTCGATTTTTAATAGTAGAGTAAAATATTCTTTTATAGAACATGTGACTATGCGTATTATAAATATAAAATTTATTAAGTTTCTAACCTTTTACCATTACGCATTGGTGAAATTCATATGGTGTAAGATGCTTTATATTAAACTATTATTTCTATTTTATGGTACCACTATTATAACACTTCAAGTAAGTAGAGTTTGTCATCGTAGATCTAACAAGTTTATCCTTATACATCCAAACTACAAATTGTTCAATTTTTATAAATTGTTGTGTAATTGGATAAAAATGAAGGTAGATAACATATTAAACATGTAATCTCGTCACTTGGTCGGAATGGTGACACATTATTTTATACAAAAAATTTAAATAAAAATCAAACAAAGCAGAGCATTTTGTTTGACAAAATAAACCCTAAAGTTAGGAGTAAGTCAGAAATCTAAATTCTTAAGTACAATAATTATTTCATTTGGCACGAATAATTATAATAATTGGCAAACAAATAATCATTATTATTTGCAGTTAGGAGTAAGTCAAAATCTAAATTATTCGAAACAAATCCAAGTCAAATTCCGTTAATAATTTCAGACAGAGTATAGTGAGAGTTAACATTGAAATAATAACTATATTTCAAGGTTTATATTGTAACTTTTGACATGTTGAGGGAAACATTGTAATTTAACACTAAATGTTGGATTTATTTTGACAACTTCCCATTAAATCGTCTTCCACGATTGTGTATAATTTATGTATTAAATTTTAGGTATAAAGTAATTTTACGCATCATTTATCTATTTTTTTCACTTTATGTTTTAATGATATATCCATCTTTAAACTCAGTCTACGGGTAAAATTGGAAAAAGACCGAACCAAGTTGGGTTAATTAAGTTTGGTAATTATGGCTTTCAAGTAGTGAAAAGTCGCACATTCCATTTTCACGGGTGAGTTTGGAATGAATTTGTTGTAATAGCGAATAAAAGAATGTGTCGTGGTGCAACCCTACCTATGTGACTAGCGGCTCTTCGATCCCCTACCTTATAATGTAGATTACAATCATAGCTTGCAATAATAATAGTAATAATAACAACAACTTGGAAAAAGCCAAAAGGATCTAATCATATCTTAAAAATACTTGAAAAAGACCAATGGGAAAAAGACCTAGTACAATATTCAATAACTTTTCTGAAAATAAAGAAAAAAAGAGTACATATGGTTACAACAAATCTTTTTTTAATAAATCTGGATGAGTACATTTAAATATATAAATTTTATTAACATCTATTTTTTTTCTGTAATTACAAGTAAAAACCTTGAAATTTTCAAAACATACAAAAACAACCCCTTTGACAAAACTACCTATCGTGGTTCTATTAATTGATTTTCTTACTTCATAAATCAAACCATGAACATCTATGGACCACAAAATTAATCCTTTAAATTTGAAAAAATTAAAATTTTCTCATCAGAACAAAGATTCCGACAATTCAGGGGTTGATAGAAAACTAGCAATAACCTCTTTCATAGTCATTGATTGCACTAAAATGGAAATACACACGAAAATTTTAGTTGGGATGTATTAATTCTTATTTTTAATGAAAAAAACAAACGAACGAGAGAAAGGGAGAGTAGTATTTTTTTTTATACAAGCGGTAGAAAGAGAACACAGTATTCATTGCCTTAAATTGGAAAAACGCAAGATAACTTTAATTAGGATTTATGCATTCTTATAACATTTCTTTATGTGCATTTTTTTGCCCAGGAATTTTTTTTTCTTCCAGTCACGAGAATGGGGATCAGCCCTATAGTGGCTATAGTAAAACCCATCGGCCTTCACTAACCAATAGCATTTACGGTGATACCTCCACCAGCTAACGCATCTTGGAAATCCTTTTGCACTATCAAAAACATCAATAGAGCGATCATTTTCATGCCAACAAAAATGACAAAAATACAAAGTATTTCCTAAAAATTAAACTGATATAGAATTTCCAGTAAAATTCTTCAGTCACATGGAGGGTATGATATCTCAAATCGTCGTTTTTCGATTGACACTGAACAACTAATGAATATGTGTTCTCAGGTAACCCATTAACAATGTGAACCTCGTAACCTCTAGTAAAATGAATAGACTCCTCTTCTATAGATATTGTGCAAGAGAATTGAAATATTGTGAGCATGAGGAGCAAAGTGAAACTTCTCATGCCATAAGATCCCATATTGTCAAACAAATGCTAACTATTTTACAACTTTCTCTTTATATACAAAGCTAGAGTTGTTGCTGGATGGCAAAAGTAATTTCATGGTGTAAATTAACTCACTTCAATTCTCCATCTATTATTTCAATAATTAATTAAATGTTTATTATTTAATTCATTACATCATATCATCTTTTTGACTATTGGTACAAATATTCACTCTCCATCCATATATACCTTTTACATTTAATCTATACGCACAAATTATATGTGTATAATATTAAAAAGTTTATGATTTTTTACATTAAAAAAATATATTAACATAAGGTTTAGTAGTAATTATATATGTTATTCATACTAAAAGTTTTGAGTTTAAATCTTTTTATTAACATTATTTTATAGTAATTTTCGACATGAAAAAGTTAATTAGCTATATACGCACTAAACCTTCTCGATGTGTCAAACATTTTGTAATATATCTGTATATAATTCATTTTTTTAATGCAAATAATGCACAAATTCAAGGCAGAGGGAGGTCCAGTTGAACCCTAGTGGGGAGTATGACTTCACACAATTTAATATCATACCAACAAATCTAATCTAACATATGTAGTAAATGTTAATTTAAAAAAAAAGTATAAAATTATTAAGTTCACGTGTAAGGTAAATTGTTTAAAATTTATATAATATAATTATTTGACTACCTGATACAACGAATGCAGTTATTACTTCTAGTTAGTATAATTTATGTATATGCATGGACTACAATTAATACATATATGTAATATAATTACAATAATCTGATTTTTTTTTTTTAACAACTATACTCGGAGAGATTCGAACAAGGGATCTTCCGCTAAATAGATTGTCACTGACAAGAACCTAGAGAACCACTAGGCTAATCCGATAAAGTCTACAGTAATTCGATCGTTGAATAGAGTGAAATATATTTTAGTCTCTTAAAGTTTATTCGATGTTTTACTTTAGTCTATTATATTTCTTTTTTATCAATTTAATCCTTAAAGTTTCATTCTAGTTCCAATGTGGCACCTAAATTCACCTAAATTGAATGCTCGGTTGATTCCATTGACAAAAAAGGCATGTGCCATACACACGAGCCACTATATAGAGGGTGATTTTATTTCTATCCACCATATCATGCAATTAATCCGTGTTGTTAAGTTAATCCACATTACTCATTAAGTTAATCCACGAACGTGGATAGTTTGAAAAAAAAAAAAAGTTATTAATTTAATTTTATAAATATGATTTTGAATAATAATTTAATACTAAAATATCCACTATATTAATAAGTACAACCACTTTAAAATTTTAGATTCTAATATTATTAAACAATAGATCTTAATTAACTTGAAGTGAATTATTAAAAACAAAAATTAAACCTTTTATAATTGTGTATTTGTTATGTACAATTCCGTCACGATCCTGATCGGAATTGGAAGATTGAGCACGGATTTGTTTAATTGGAGGTTTTTGGAAGCTCTCGGTAGCATTTGGAGATCTCCGCTTGATAACTTTGGTTCTGGGTCGTCTCCGGTGGATGGTGGTGGAATGGGGCAGCACCGGAGATTTGCGATTGGTGGCAGATCAAGTCAGTCTGGTCGTTGGCGTTGTTAGAGTTCATGCATCGAAGGAATCTCTTATTGCCCCATTTTAAGCGACGCAATGTGAAGTTGTGGACAGGCCTCGATCTCTCTAGAGGCATGGCCATAAACTAATTTTTTTTCTCTCTCTAAAACTTGCAGACTTATAGAGGGAGAGAGAGAGGGAGAAAAGGTTCAATTAAAGAGGGGAAGAACTGAGCTAATTGGATTTGAATTTCAAAAAGATGGGAGTCTCTCTGTGTGTTTGTGATAGATTGGAATGATGTTAAGGGTGGGGGGTTTTGAAAGCAAGCAAATTAGATGAGAATGAAAGAGAAAAGATAAGGAAACGGGGCTTTGTTTGTTCTGTTTTATATTTGGATTAGGATTGGGAATATTAATTAAAATAAAAAAAATTATATAATTATAAATTAATTTTAATTGGCAGATATATTTATTAATTTTAAAAAGGGTAATATTGCGAAACTTTTATACAAATTTTTATGATTGAAGGGTGAATTAATTACAAGATACGGTGGATAGAAATAAAATCACCCCTATATATACTACTGGTAAAAAAGGAAGAAAACACGAGTTTGAGCTCTTAAGTCCATTCTCTCCATTCCCAAATGTTAGGGCTTGTATTAACGCTTACAGATTCAACCCCCCCCCCCCCCCCAACCCAACTAGATTTAGGATGTCCATGATGCCCAAACTTTAGTCAATACTCAACTTTTATGGCTTCACCTTCTTTGATTAATATCGATCCTTCCCTTTCTTCCTTTCAGTGTAATCATGCCCTAATGGAGAGAGTGATCGAACAAGCTAGTTAAGGCCTATAACTCTTATTTTCCCACTCAAACTCTTGTTCTTTTCCCCTTTTGCCCCTCAATGTAATGGCTTGTGCATGTCACATGCTTTTTCTGTCAATGGAATTAAGGAGGCGTTCAATTTGGGACCACACTACAATTAGAATGAAACTTAAGGGATCAAATTAATAGCATTGAAACATAATGAACTTAAGTGAGAATCAGGTAAACGTTGAAGGACTAAAGTGTATTTCACTTATTCACTCGTTTGAATATCATGCAATATAATTATGTTTATAGACTAAAGATTTAAAATTTAATACAATTAATATTACTATATTTGTCTATGTTTGGTTATATTAATTAAAAACAAAGGTTTTAAAAAGTGTTAAAGATAAGGGACAGTAATTATTAGTGTTAAACTATTACAGTTTTCTTCAAACAAGGAGAAAATCTCAACCATTCTAGCCAACCTCAAATTTAATTACATTGTTTTCCATTCATAAATTTATTTTTAATTGCATTGTTTATCCTAACAAAGTATTGTAATCATAATTCTATACATATATATAGATTGCGGAAAACTCATTAATAGGGTCTAGATTTTGAGGTAATTAACTGTAGGAAAAGAAAAATTGGCAATTTGCTTGTAACATTCTCTAGTTATTGCTTTTCAGCTAATATAAACTTACACATACACATAAGGGCAAATCCAGGATCCTTTGAAGGGGGGCTATTATTAAAGTAGAAAATTATAATAAAATAAAATATTTTTTTTCAGTTACAATATTAAGAAATTCTTACATCAAAGCATAGTAAAAATGACAAAAATACCAATCGAAGCTGCGCACGGCGAGTCTTTAAAATTTTAAACTCATAAATTATCAAATCTATATCAATACTAGCTTGATGTGAGTTGAGGTTCCGTTCAAAGAAAACATGGGGAACGATTTGTGGAGTACGAGTATGTAATGAATTTGGAAGTCTGGCATGAAGTAAAAATACACAATTTAATTTGCTCCATCATTGACTCTCTTCCAATTTTAAACCTATTTCCGATTAGTGGGGAATGACTCACTGACTTGTTTTTACCTTCAAAAAGAAAACATGGAAAACAATACGCTTTCTCCTTTAAAAGTGAATATTCTAGCCAAGAAAATTGGTTGAACCAGGCATGCATGTTGAAATCGGCGATGTTGTTTTCCAAAAAAAACCTTGGATACTTCTAAAGTTGCGGTTGATAAGATCCCAACTTTATATAACCTCGCCTAACTGTATCTCTTTGATTAATGGGGTAGTCATGTGTTTGAGCACATAAACCCGAATCCCGTTCAATAAGAGCATAATTAAATTGTCTTGATTCAACTACTTGCTGTACGGAATGAGGATGCAAATCAGGAGCAAGCATGTGAATATTAGCCGTAGGGGTGTCTTCTTTTGGTTGATCAACATCGTCTTTCTTTTTGAAGAATGACAAAAGAGTTTTTCCTCTCTTTGATGGTAGTTCAGAATGTGCCATTCTTATTAACCTATAAAAATAAATTCAAAATTCAAAATTTTAAAGTTAAATAGTTAATCTAAATTAAGTAGTCTAAGTTCAATATCCACAAATAATTTTGTATTAGCACATATGCTAAATATAATTTCCATCTCAATCAATAGTCCAATAATAACATTATTAAAATCATGGACAATAAATAAACAATTAAAGTTATATTATGTATAATAATAGATTAATATATTAACATTTAACAAAGAACTAATGGCCTGATAAATAAATTTATATATAATATATATTAAGTAGATTGAACGATACTCAATAAATATATAACATTATGACGATTAATGAACACATGAATAATAAAACTATTTATTAATTATAATAATCTATTTGAAAGTTGAAAAAAAAAAGTGAGAAATTTCCATAAACAACAATGATAAATGTGTATACATATTATATATATATCTATATAATAAGGGAGGAAGGATTTTGAATCAAAAAATGTACGTGCCTTATAAAAAAATGAGTGGCTATTAATGGATCAAAAGATAAATGGAAGGCTAGGATGAAAGGAAATAAAAAATATCTCCCGCTTCTCTCTCCTCCTTTACTAAACAAACACCTGTTGCACTTTCACAAACACATGCTCTTCCTCTCTTGGCGACAAAGTGTCGAAGCTGTTATCGTCGCCGCCGGACCTCGACCTAGGTATTTATCCCACTCTCTCTATCTCTCATCATTCTCACTCTATATATCTTTCCCTCACATCACGCTTCTTTCGCTTTCATTACGCCATCGTCGCGTGCGCACACACACTCCATTGATTGATCGACTAGCACACACACCTTCGTCGGACCCTGTCTCTCTCTGGTACGTCGGACCCCGTCTCTCTCCTCCATTTATTCTTCTTTCTAATTTATTTTAGGACTTTTTTGTGTATCCTTTAAATCTGAAGTTTGGGTTTTTAGAATTTAATTTTTCACAATTAGGGATTTTAAGCTTAGATTGAAACTCAAACTTTTTAAAAAGAAGTAGAACATCGTCAGCTCAAAAAAATTTCAGTGGACTTCATTGTCAAATTTTTTTTATGAAACTGTGGAATTACTTTTATTCTATAATATCACTCATCTCCGCACAGGACACCCATTGACAACCGCTAGAAACCTTTTCCCACCTCTGCTGCCGTTCTTTTTTTGTATGTCGTCATCTCCTCTTTGCCGCTCTGTGTACTACTCCTCTTTCTACTCTTTATCTTTGATTTAGGGCTTTTTTTTTCTTTTTTCAAATTTGGGGTATTCGAGTTTTTTAGGGGTTTTCAGTTGTGTATGGATGGAATTTTAATATTTTTAAGGCCTAAATCCCTAAAGTTTAGCACACATTGTTTGAATCATAGTACCAAGGCCTGAAGTCCTAAATTTTAACACTGATTGATTCAAGTGCAAGAATTTTAGAATTGTGTAAAGTTGTTATTTTATTTTTTTCTTGATTCGTTAATATTGAGTTTTTTTTCCTCTCCATTATTCTCGAGTATCTCACTAATATGCTAAATCTGATTTTTTTTTAACCATTGCCTTTAATATTGATTAACATCCTCAATAAAATTGCATATCTATGTTATTAAGTTTAGCTGAACGGACAGATTGATTTGATCTGGAATTTTGATATTGATTAAGATATTCAGTAAAATTGCATATATATGTTATTAAGTTTAGGTAAATGCATACATTTATTTGATCTGGAATTTTGTGAAGTTGTGATATAAGTTTTGCTTTTATCTTAGGAGTACTAACTAAATATTAACGTTGATTTATAATGCATTATTAATTAATAATATGTTTTATTGCTGTGTATACTTGAGATTTTTCTCCAGTTTGCCAGATTTCAAAGCATTTGAGGCAACATACACAAATTGATCTAATTTGTTCTTTGTCTTAAGTGGATTTTTATTTTGATTTTTAGATTTAAACTTTCCTCATTCACATACATTTTCATGCATGTTTTTAAATATCTGTATCAGAATACGTATCCATCAAGGTTGAGATGTAACGGTATCAAAAGTTTATGCTTAATTTTAATTAGTAGCGTAACTGAAAGCA
Organism: Lonicera japonica; assembly: GCA_021464415.1. Taxonomy (NCBI): domain Eukaryota; kingdom Viridiplantae; phylum Streptophyta; class Magnoliopsida; order Dipsacales; family Caprifoliaceae; genus Lonicera; species Lonicera japonica. Next base: position 38,976,546 of record CM038466.1, on the reverse strand, counting down.
TGACTATTTAGCAAATTATAAAAAACATAAAAATAAATAAATTAAGTAATTGGTATCAGTTTTACTATTTCTAATTAATTATGGTACAAATTTTGTTTGAGAAAAAAGTTGGGTTACTTTGATTGTTAGTTTGATAATATTGTTGCTTAATTTTACTGAAGGCCGGCTATCTAATGTAGTTAAAATGATGCTAAAATTGTGGGAGATGGAAGAATAAAGGTGCATGTCCACTTAAGACAATGTCACTTACGGCATAACTCGTGAAGCTATTAAGTATCCAAACATAAATTCTAATGGACATTGTAAACCAACAATTACATAAGAAATCTTTCACATGTCCATTGCCAACTTTGTCTTGTTTTCCTCTCTATAAAGCTCAAATTCAGTAATTGACATATGTCCCACAAATTAAATGAGACTATTAATTTGAGACATCCAAAAAAAGGGTGGGACATTTGATTTTAACACAAAGGAACATTCATCCATTTGTTTTCATTTGTTTACTCGAGAGGAGCAATCTATTTATTTCCTTGATAAGAGCGGTCTATGTAAGGACTATCTTGAGAGGAGCCGTCTAAGTTAAAGAGAAATCAAAAATAAAAACTCTATAACTGAAGATTGACCTTACAATCACACCAAAAAAATAAAATATTGATTTGAGCTTAATCTGTTTCAAATCAAGAGAGCTATTTCTCCTATTTGCTTTCCCATTTCACTTTTACCAAATGAATATGATTCAAACCTTTAGTTACATAAAATAGGGGGCAAATGGGTACATGTATGAACCAGGAGATACAGATAATTAGGGGAAAGTTAAAAATGAATATTTTTTTGAACACAACAATAAATTTCAAAAATCCCTTTCATAGACATAAAAACAAAAACTTGAATAACAAAAAAACTTAAATGAAAGAAATATAACAGTAGATTCCATTGCCTAAAAAAAATCATTTTTTCATTAAAAAAGGCGTGAAAGAGGAACACAATTCCTAAATACCCAAATTCAGAAATGGAGAAGAATTGCAAGTAAGGGAAAAGAGGAGGCAGTCCGTTTAGAACTGCAGTCATCGAGTAAGGGTGGTGCCCATCGCGGTGCTAAGAGAGATGCCAGAAGATGAATCGATTTCAACAGTGAAGAGAGTGTGAAATAGATCAAAAACGTGATGCAAGTGTGAGAGACTAAAATGGTACTCCGGTTGTGGTTCAATTTCCGATGATCGCGTGTTGGCAATGGCAAAGAAATATTCGAGGGCAGTGGCAAATAATATCAATGCGAGTTGGCTTAATATTATTTCACATTCTTTCAAACAAAGGATATATAGTAAAAAGTCTAAGGCCTCTAATCAACCATTAGAAAAAATCAAATAATGCACCTTTATTTTTCCATCTCCCACAATTTTAGCATCATTTTAACTGCATTAGATAGCCGGCCTTCACTAAAATTAAGCAACAGTATTATCAAACTAACAATCAAAGTAACCCAACTTTTTTCTCAAACAAAATTTGTACCATAATTACTTAGAAATAGTAAAACTGATACCAATTACTTAATTTATTTATTTTTATGTTTTTTACAATTTGCTAAATATTCATGCTTTCAGTTACGCTACTAATTAAAGTTAAGCATAAACTTTTGATACCGTTAAATCTCAACCTTGATGGATACATATTCTGATACAGATATTTAAAAACATGCATGAAAATGTATGTGAATGAGGAAAGTCTAAATCTAAAAATCAAAATAAAAATCCACTTAAGACAAAGAACAAATTAGATCAATTTGTGTATGTTGCCTCAAATGCTTTGAAATCTGGCAAACTGGAGAAAAATCTCAAGTATACACAGCAATAAAACATATTATTAATTAATAATGCATTATAAATCAACGTTAATATTTAGTTAGTACTCCTAAGATAAAAGCAAAACTTATATCACAACTTCACAAAATTCCAGATCAAATAAATTTATGCATTTACCTAAACTTAATAACATATATATGCAATTTTACTGAATATCTTAATCAATATCAAAATTCCAGATCAAATCAATCTGTCCGTTCAGCTAAACTTAATAACATAGATATGCAATTTTATTGAGGATGTTAATCAATATTAAAGGCAATGGTTAAAAAAAAATCAGATTTAGCATATTAGTGAGATACTCGAGAATAATGGAGAGGAAAAAAAACTCAATATTAACGAATCAAGAAAAAAATAAAATAACAACTTTACACAATTCTAAAATTCTTGCACTTGAATCAATCAGTGTTAAAATTTAGGACTTCAGGCCTTGGTACTATGATTCAAACAATGTGTGCTAAACTTTAGGGATTTAGGCCTTAAAAATATTAAAATTCCATCCATACACAACTGAAAACCCCTAAAAAAACTCGAATACCCCAAATTTGAAAAAAGAAAAAAAAAGCCCTAAATCAAAGATAAAGAGTAGAAAGAGGAGTAGTACACAGAGCGGCAGAGAGGAGATGACGACATACAAAAAAAGAACGGCAGCAGAGGTGGGAAAAGGTTTCTAGCGGTTGTCAATGGGTGTCCTGTGCGGAGATGAGTGATATTATAGAATAAAAGTAATTCCACAGTTTCATAAAAAAAATTTGACAATGAAGTCCACTGAAATTTTTTTGAGCTGACGATGTTCTACTTCTTTTTAAAAAGTTTGAGCTTCAATCTAAGCTTAAAATCCCTAATTGTGAAAAATTAAATTCTAAAAACCCAAACTTCAGATTTAAAGGATACACAAAAAAGTCCTAAAATAAATTAGAAAGAAGAATAAATGGAGGAGAGAGACGGGGTCCGACGTACCAGAGAGAGACAGGGTCCGACGAAGGTGTGTGTGCTAGTCGATCAATCAATGGAGTGTGTGTGCGCACGCGACGATGGCGTAATGAAAGCGAAAGAAGCGTGATGTGAGGGAAAGATATATAGAGTGAGAATGATGAGAGATAGAGAGAGTGGGATAAATACCTAGGTCGAGGTCCGGCGGCGACGATAACGGCTTCGACACTTTGTCGCCAAGAGAGGAAGAGCATGTGTTTGTGAAAGTGCAACAGGTGTTTGTTTAGTAAAGGAGGAGAGAGAAGCGGGAGATATTTTTTATTTCCTTTCATCCTAGCCTTCCATTTATCTTTTGATCAATTAATAGCCACTCATTTTTTTATAAGGCACGTACATTTTTTGATTCAAAATCCTTCCTCCCTTATTATATAGATATATATATATATAATATTATATATATTTACTTTATGTCTTTATCTCCAATGGCAGAAGAGAAAGAATGAGGACCACCACTCCACTAAGTTTGTCGGTGCGGTTGCGCGCTGCTTTCTGCCTTTTGTCTTCTTCCTTTTATTACTCCACTAAACTAGTATCTTAAATATTAATATTACTCTAAGCAAAAAAATATTTTGGGGGTGGGCTGTAGTCCAGCTGGACCCCTTGCCTACCTTGTATATATGAAAAGAGGAGGTATTGTCGGAATAGTATTAGCATTATCAGAAAAACTTACCTTACAGCAAAAATCCTTGTCTCCTTTATTATTTTTCATTACAAATTTAACTAATTATGCTCTGAACTTTCCTTGTGGGGAGACCCAATTTTTTTGGCACCAACACATACCATGTAACTCTATTTTGAAATCATTAATTTCACCTCATTCACATAATTTAATATTTATTTTGTAAATAAAACAATGATTTGAAGAGACGATGTGGTATAATTGAAACCTTTTATTTTTAATCTATGCCACGGGTGTACGTTCGGGCCAGTTTTCACGCACCTTGATTAATCCTCTTAGTAGAGGATGCTAACCGCTGGCCATTAGAGATTTTGTATCTATTAGTTTTACCTGAGAAGCTCACAATCGATCCCGGTTTTCTAAACCTAAAATAGCTAGCCTTTGAGTTTTATAAAAATATATCTTATTATATTTTAACGGCTGGAAAATGGGTTTTGAATAAATTAATTTCGTAAATTTTGCTGAGACTTTGTTCTGAATAAAAAGGGACCACAAATTAAACCAACGCGTTCTATTCTGAAGTGCAACGTGGTACGTTATATGTTCAAAACTATTGTAGAAATTTTGAATCACGTCCCTCTTATGATCATTATTTAGAATTGCCCAAAACTATTAGGACTTTCCTATTTTCCTTTTCATACACTAAATTATTAAGAATTGAATGATATAAATTGGGATTTTACCCCCCATTTGTGGATACCGTTAATTTTTCCATTAAAAAATAAATAAAGTTGGACAAAAATACCCTTATTTTTTTTCTTTGAACTAAAAAACCCCTAATTTTATCTCTCATGTTTATGAGAGACGGTGATTATGGCAGCAAAACTAGTCTTGCAGTGACAGAGACACATGAACTATATATATACACACTAAGTATTGTCTGTGTCAAAGAAACTATGGTGCAGCTTGTAGTAATAAGGCATTTTGGTGAGAACCATATTCTTAAGAAAAGGAAGAGTGTAACCATATGAAACTAGGGACTAAAAGGGATGAGGGTATTTTTGTCTAAGTTAGCGGTGTCAAAAAATAAAGGATAAACTCCAATTAAAATTATTTTAAGGAGTATTTTTTTTCTTTCAATATCGTATTATCGCTAGAGAGTTTTCTTTAAAAGTATTTTTTTTTTTTTTTGTAATATGGAGGTGGTTATGCGGGTAATGAAAAATGTATATATTTTTATACATTTCTCGCCAAATTCATGACTTTTAATTCGTAGAGTATAATATTAGAAGAGCACATGTTAGGATAAGAAGATTACATTACACTGCGGATAATCAAAGGAAAAAAGATCACACCAAATAGCTAAGACAATGATGTACATTAATTGGTGGTGGGCCAATGCAATACTTTTTTTCCTTTTTTTTTTGAAGACAAAAATATGCGGGACTCATATTAAGTTCTAAGAAATGTATTGGTTTTTTAATTAAAGAATGGAATTTTTTTTTTGAGGGGGTAAATAATTAATTTGTTTTTTGCAATTTGGTGTGAATGATCTCCAAAATGAGTAGTAGATCAACTCCACCAAATTTTATTAAAAATAATCAATCAGGATGCAGGCAAACTAAAGATTAATATATATGCTTGCATTTCGATGGTTGAAATTTTTGACTTTTAGATCACATATTTTTTGATTGGATTTTTTAATGAAATTTGGTAGAGTTGATATAGTAATCATAGAAATCATCTTCGCCAAATTTTATCAAAATTTCAATCATTTACCCTCTTAAAAAGTAAAATCCATTTTTTAGTTAAAAGAATGAAACCCTTTTTAAAACCTGACTACTCGTAGATAATTGTATGGTGAACAATTTTTGTTTCTTTTTGTTTTATTATAAAAAAGTTTCGTTTAATAATGTATCATCAATCTCACACTAACTATAGGAACTAAATTATAAATCGAACAAATTGATGAATGAAAACGCTACTTGGGTCACAATTTTTGAAATAAATTAAAATAAAATTGGACATATTTTGTGTTTTTCGTGAAAAATATGATGCGCTTCATACTTTTTAAATTTTTTTTTTGTTTTTTTAATAATTTGACATAACTCTTAACTAAGTTTTAAAACTTTCAGTGGTGTCAATTATACTCAACTAATTTAAATATAACCAAAATATACTATATTTATATGTTTATTTTATAGATTAAGTGAGATCACTAAACCTACTGATTGCTCAAAAAATGGCCTCATCCCGGACATTAAAAGTGTAATTAATATTATTAATATTTGAACCACTTGAATAATTTTTAATTAAAAATTCAAGAGAGGACTTTTAATGTTTAAATTAAAGAGGAGTTCAAGTTCATCAAGGGAGGCGTAAGGCCCAACCCCATCATCATCATCATCATCATCATCATCATCTCATCAACAAAATCAATGTCTAGAAGATTCAGCAATAAAATCCGTACGGGAAGATTTTTTCCTAAGAAAGCGCCCACTCTTGTGGGTGGGTTGTCAGAGCGGTGGAGATATTTTCCTAAAAGAAGGCGGAGAAAACTAGGGGTGAAAAAACATATTATTTGTACAATATTAATTTGTATAAAATTGAATTAATATTAAATTGTATTAAAAATTTAGTGATGGTATAATATTAATTGGTATTATACTATACTAAATTATTTTAATACGGCACTGATATTTATATTAATTATCGATTGTATACCGAATCGTACTCATTTTTTAGTACGGTATGATATACCGTACCATACCAATATCAAATGTGTTATTATACTAAATACTAAATAAATACTAAAATACTAATATTCCACAATTAGATATAGATGAAGTTAGATGAACGGTCTACATTGTCAACAATCTCATTATCTCTTTAGACCAATTTCAGCTCTAAATCATATAACAATTCTCGTTTCATATAAATATTTCATTTAAACAAATTTTGTTGGTTCATTTTAATATTGTTCAGTTCATTTAAATCGTTTCACTAAGTATGCACTCGAATTTTGACATATATAATATCTATCGATGATGAGAAGATGTTGATTTTTGTTTTCTTTCACAATAGGCTATGACAGTGTATAGTCTCAACAGATAATGTCAAGTAAAAGAAATAAATTAAAGCGTCGTAAGTTTTGTTCTAAATTTGGGAACCTACTTGGTTGAGTGGGACTAAAATATATAAATTATATATATAGGGGAAGGATCTTAAGAGGACTAATTTTTTGTTCCTTAAATGTGAACCAATCATTTTGAATGGGTAAATAAATGATTTTTTTGATGAAACTTGGTGAATATGATCTCCATGATTAGTAGATCACCTACACCAAATTTCATCAAAAAATTCAATCGGGAAGAGGGTTAACTAAAAAATTGATATGTACGTACGTTTTTAACCGTTAAAATTTAAGATGTTTAGAAAACTCACTTTCCGGTTGAATTTTTTGATGAAATTTGGTGTAGGTGATCTATTAATCATGGAAATCATATTCACAAAGTTTCATAAAAATATTCATTTATTTACCTCCTCAAAATGATTGGTCCGCATTTAAGGACCAAATAAATAGTCCTCTTTAGATCCTTCCCCTATATATATATATATATGTATGTATATATATATTCTTCAATTCTGCTTAGTTGTAGGAGTTCTGAGTTCTTCATTCTCCTTTTAGTTCTGCAAAAATTGTCCCAATTTATTTAATCCATTTGAATTATGATGGCTCAATTTACTTAATCGGTTTGCATTACGATAAATATGAGCCATCATAGTAATAATACATTTTTATCTGATTAGTGATTTAATTTATTTTTTTAGGCAATAAAGTACAAAGATGTAAATATTAACAAATCATATCTAATTCTTTTTCAGAAAATTTTAGTTAAATTTAGGTTTAAACTAAGTTAGCCTATATTTTACGTTAATTAACAATAATCAATTATTTTGTAAATCAGTTAAATTCAGAAAATTCAGTTAAATTAAAAAAAAAAAAAATTCTTTTTTATTTACAAGATTGATTTTTTTGTAATGTATCGTACCATACCGATATTTTGATATACCAAAATTCGGTATACCGAAAGTTTGGTATGGTAATGATAATGAATTTTGGTGTACAAAATTTTCGGTATGGTACTCGGCATAGTCGGTATGGTACGGTATTGTATCAAATTCACCCCTAGAGAAAACTGTGGGGGGGTTGGGTTTCTTTTTGGGAGAAAAGTAGAAAAAGGGGAAGAGGTGAGCCAACTTTATTGGCTTCTCATATTTTTTTTCCTTTTCATTTATTGGTAATGAGTTTATTTCTAAAAAAAACAACAAAATTATATACATATAAGTATGCATATGCAGGACTAGCAATTTTAAATCGCAAATTGACTAAAAATCGACTGAACTGAACATTTTCGTTTGGTAAACTGAATTGACTATGTTTAGTCGGTTACCGAATATTCAGTTACCAACTAAAATTGGTTTCAAAATCGGTGTGATATCCCAAATTATCAATTTTCAATTGGCAACAAAAAACTAATGAACATGTGTTCACAGAATACCCGTTAACAATGTGAACTTTATATCCTCTAGTAAAATGAATATATTTCTCTTCTATAGATGTTTTGCAAGAGAAGTGATATATTGAGAGCACAAGGAGCAAAGTGAAGCTTCTCGCGCCATAACATCCCATATTGTCAAACAATGCTAACTATTTTACAACTTCCTCTTTATATACAAAGCTAGAGTTGTCGGATGGCAAAAGAAAGTTCATGGTGTAAATTAACTCACTTCAATTACTCATCTATTATTTCACCAATTAATTAAATGTTTCTCATTTAATTCATTACATCACATCATCTTTATGACTATTGGTACAAATATTCTCTCTATCCATATAAACCTTTTACATCTTGGCTATACGCACATGTTATATGTGTGGAATATTAAAATGTTTATTACTTTTTTATATTAAGAAAATATAATGACATAAAATTTAGTAATAATTATATGTATTATTCATACTAAAAATTACGAGTTTAAATCTTTTTGTTAATATTACTTTATAATAATTCTCAGCACGAGAAAGATAATTAGTTATATACACACTAAACCTTCTCCACGTATGAAAAAATTTCTAGTATATATAAAATATTCACTTTTTTAATGCAAATAATGCAAAAATTCAAGGGAGAGAGAGTGGGGAGGGAGGTCCAATTGAACCCCAGTGGGGAGTTTGACTTCACACAATTTAACATCATACCAACAAACCAAATCTAATATAGTAAATGCTAATTTAAAAAAGTATAAAATTATTAAGTTCACGTGTAAGGTAAATTGTTTAAAATTTATATAATATACTTATTTGACTACCTAATACAATTAATGCCTTTACTAATTCTAGTTACTCAAAGTCCAAATTAGCATAGTTGTATAATTTATATATATGGACTACAATTAATACACATATGTAATATAATTACAGTAATACGATTGAATAGAGTAAAATATATTTTAGTCTCTTAAAGTTTATTCCATGTTTTATTTTATTTTATGATGTTTCAATTTCATCAATTTAATCCCTAAAGTTTCATTCCAGTTGCTATGAGTATCGTAAATTGAATGCCCTGTTGATTCCATTGACAGAAAGACATGTGCCACGCACGAGCTATTATATATATAAACTGAGGGTCAAAGAGGGAAGTTAACACATGTTTGATTTTTCAGGTCCCTCATTCTCTCAATTCCAAATGTTAGGGCTTGTTTCCTTAAGTTAGAAACCTCCTTCTTGGATTCAGGGATGTCCATGATGTCTGAACTTTAGTCCTCTTCAAACAATGATAGTACTCACCGTTCATGGCTTCACCTTCTTCAATTCTTTCGATCCTTTCCCTTCTTTCTTCCAGTGTAATCATGCCCTAATGGAGAGATCAAGTGAAAGAGTTAAGGCCCACAACTCTTGTTTTCCCACTCACACTCTTGTTTTCTTCCATTCTTTCCCTGAATAAAGTGGCTCATGTGTGGCACGTGCCTTATGTATCAATGAAAGTAAGGGGACGTTCAATTTGGGCCACATTGCAACTTGAATAAAACTTTAGTGATCAAATTGACCACACTGAAACATCATGGACTTAAGAGAGACTTCGGGTAAACTTTAAGGGACTAAAGTGTATTTCACTTGTTTGAATATTATGCAATATAATTGTTGGTGCGAAAATATAGAGCATATATATTTCCGCCCACACAGTCAAATGATTGAATAACGATTAAATTGATGACATAATGAAAAGAACCAAAACAAGAATGTATAGAGGAGGTTCACCCCATGTGATTATATGTGTTAATCCGACTCTTGTAAATAGAACTAGAAGCTTGGAGTGCTTTGTATTATAATGGATGGGTTCAAATTACAAGCAAACATTGCCCCTCTAGCTATTCTATCTCACAATATTACAATTGGAGGAATTCTAGGTTTCTCAGAGCTTGATTACACTATTTTCAGATTTCTACGATACAGTTTAGATATCTCTCTTTTTTTGTATTTCCTTGTCTAGTAAAAACTTTTGTAGTAAAAGCTTGGTTGTTCAAAAACTTGGTTGAGGGAAGTAAATGCTTCCTATATATATGATAAAAGGAAAAACATGTGGGAGGGATCTCAGAGGAGGTCTTGAGTCATCCCTTATCATCATAAACTCCGATCTTGCTTTTCTTGGTAATCTGGTACATTTAATGGAGTTGAGGGAGGTTCTGTGACGCTGATAGAGTTAATAGCAGTTCCTCATGCTGTTTGCACTTTCTCTGATGCAGTAGTTGGCTAGGGAGTCTCAGAGCTCTCTAAAAGAGGTCTGGCGTTTGACCTCCAAGATCTGGTGCACAAAAATAATGGTAGGGCCTAATGTGCATACTCTTCAGAGCTCTAGTCCCCGAATGGCACTCAAAACAGAGCTTTTGAGCTCTTCTCGCCACAGTGGACTTGGCTGCTGACGCGGGCGGCCATGTGTTCTCTTGTGATTATCCGAGTAAATAAATTTATTAATTTAGTCTATCAATAATTATGTATATGGATTAAAGATTTAAAATTTAATCAATTAGTATTACTAGATGTCCAGATTTGTCTATGTTTGGTTATATTAAATAAAAACAAGGGTTTTAAAATGTTTTAGAGATAAGGGACATTAATTACTATTGTAACATTATTACACTTTTCTTCATACGAGGACAAAATCTTAATCAAGGGTTTTAAAAAGTTTTAGTAGTACACTTTAAAAACAATTATGGGAAATAGGGAAGAAAATATGTTAGCCTTGGTGTTCAATTGAGATATACCCATAGCTTTTTATTGAAGATATGTTAAGCATGGTGTTCATGCTTATGATGGCATGAACAAGCATGAGATCGTTTAGAACCCTAAATGGGGGTTTGCAACTGCGAAAGTAACCTTTCTTGTATGCCTTTGATCTATACTTGTGTCATATTTGCAATTGTCTAATTATATGTTTGTACTGTTAACTTGGAAAAGTATCATTATGAACTACCATAGCTCGAATCAACATTTATTCATCTCAAACCAAACAGGTTAGGCATGGATGATGTTTAAGATATTGTTTCTATATGTACAATGAACTAAGGAAAAGGGTGCATAGAGGGAGTGAATTTTTTTGTTTTGATCAGAATAAAAGGAGTGAAATTTTTTAAACAAGTTTACGCAATTCCGATAGGAAGGGGATAAATGCTGAACTTGCAGATGGTGTGAATAATTCCTTTATTATAGGGACAACATGAGATAAAGAGAGTATGATAATAATAGCATCATGTTAAACAAATAATGTAAGTGAAAAGGCAATAAAAGACGAATTTTGGCTATCAAAAGGTCACACATTGCTACTTACTAGAAAATAACTTTTTAAGTGAGGAAAGGTGGGAATGGAGCATGTTATGATAATGATGAAAAATTACTTTATTTAGATTCTAATAATCTGAGGCTTTTCTAGTCAAATATTGGAGGGCCCCCAATTTCATGGCCATTTTGATTTTTGTTTTAAATATATAATGATGCTAGATATCAAAAAATAAAATAAATCCATGATTCAAAGTGTACTATCTTGCAGTGTCAATCATTAATACATGTTGCACTTGTAACCTTAATAATATATTTTGATCATACACTATCAAAACATTCTTCATGTGGCGGGATAATTTTCAAAGGAGAAAAGTGCCTATCTATTATCACTCTACACTTCGATGTTCTTGATGATACTCTGTTGACCTAGAAGGTCTTAATTTTATTTTGATAATGACAAAAAGTTAATCATGTGTATTTTACATGTATTTTAAATGTATTTAGTTTAAACCGATTTAACAAGCTGCATTATTTTTCCCGAAGTATCCCGAGAAATAAAACCGAAATCTTATCAAGTGTATCACCACTCCTCGAGATTCTCTTTACTCTCACATGAACTCACGTAATTCATGAAGATCAAAGGAATATATGAAAAAGTTTCAAGGCAAATGATGTAAATGAAGATCATATTAAAGAAACAAACCAAAGCATTCGAAAACTCGTTAATTCGATAATTGAGTGAGTGCTTAGGATTTATGTTAAGTTTCTTGATTGATCAATATCTATAGCTCAAACATATTCATGTTTCTTTTAAATATTGATTCAAACAAGCTTGAAATTAAATTTATTTGAAAAACATCATTTTACAAAGACTGAGTTTCAAAGTAAATTCATATTAATTTTAAATGATCATATTTTAAGCTCTAATAAAAATAGGTATCTTAGAAACATATCTACGAGGTTCAAAAAATCATTAGAATTGTATTTGGAATCTAAATTGTTAAATTGCAAAAATGTTTTTATTTTACATTTAAAATTCGCTCAATGTTGGCACAATTTTGATCTAACGGTATGATGGAGGCCTTTCCGGATTTCGATCATTTTGAAAATTTTACAGTAGTTAGACAACATCTCTTAGCACTTTTAACTAAAATTTGAGCATGATCAAACGGTCAAATTAGGAGAAATTATCAAAACAAATTTGAATTTTTTGTCAAAACTAGCTGTTGGAAAGTTTGAAAATGTATACCTTTGACCCAAAACCTTTCTTAATCATCCCCAACAGCCATATACTTTTGGGAGCTATATATATGAGGTCTTAGACATGTTATAATATACTTGAATCATTATACAAACTCATTTTACATATATACAAAGTTATTCAAGTATTCAATTCATTTCATTGATCATATTATTCATCTTTGAGCTTATTTATTGATCAATCTTAATAACTCTAGTGTGAGCTTCACTTGTAATATTTAAATACACTTGAGAGTTATTGCTCATTGGTGTGAATCACCAAACTATCTTTATTCATCAATTGTGAGAGGTTTATCTCATAGAATAGCAAGAAGGTTAATTCTTGTGTTGAGTGTGGTGAGTAGAATCACACTTGTAAAGTGTTGTGCGAAGAAAAACACTTGTTGAGTGTAGTGAGAAAGATTACACTTGTAAAGGTTTGATTTTCACCCGAAAGAAAATCGGTTTTAGTGAAACTTCTCGGGGCACTATCCGAGCGCGGACGTATAATCTAAATAGCCGAACTGCGAGAACAAAACATCATAGTCTCACTCGGTTCAATCTCTCTAACTTAAGCTCTTTATTTTCTTGCATTTATATTTATTGCTTGTTCTTGAGATTAATTACTTTGCATATTTCCTTGATATTCATTGAGTTAAAGTTTTATTCTTAAAACTTTTCTTGAAACTTTTTAATTCTGCATTAAGTTTCGAAAACCCTATTCACCCCCTCTAGGGTCATTATCCGACCAACATACTTAGTGTGCCCTTCCCAACATTTAAAAGCAGCCGCCAAACACCTTGCTAAAACTTGGCAAGCCTATTTGCAAGACCATTGGCTGGATGGCCAATCAATCTGAACTCCCAGGCCCATAGTCTTCGACTAAGCCAGATGCAATCTTGGATGGGAAAATAATAGGGATGAGTTGGTTCAGCATTGGTTGTAACCAATTTAAAGATATTGGCAGAGTCCATTTTCACAATAATCTTTTGTAGGCGCCTTTCCTAAGTCATGGACAACATCTTATTTAGAGATTAAAGGTCCAAACTATCAACATTCGAACTCCCTATCTTAGCTGCAAAAAACATGGTCCCCTCCCCACTGCTATCCTTCACCACTCCTCTTATGGATGCTCGCTTCTGTTCACCAACCCAACTAGCATCCTTGTTCAATTTGCACAAATTTGTAGGAGGATGTTCCCATTGTTTTATCCCTGAGGATGATCTAGACTGGTGACACTGGCTAGAAGGTTTGCTCACTGAGAAAATGCTGTGAAACTCCTCCGCTAAATCCCTGACTTTAATAATAAGGATGTTGGAGGGCACACGCTTGCCTTAAAAAATAGAAGTGTTCTTATTTTTTCGTAAGATCCATATATATAGCAGCCAAGAAAACATGCTTCTAAGGGATATTTCCCCACACCTTTGATTTTGTTCACGTATTGCAGAAATTAAACCTGAACCAGTCCTTTTTAGAGTCAAAAAAATGAAGTTTGAAATTCTTGTGCACGTGGTATTTCCAGAATTTAGTTGTTAGTGAAATACAAGATATATTTAATACTATCTTTGCACCCTTCAAAATTGGAGTCAGTATACCCAACGATCTCAAGCTGATCTGACCTTCGATATGTGAGCATGTAGTTCTTTTATTTTTTTGTAAGTACCACAAGACCTGTTTTGTTTCTTTCAAATGGTCTATTCCTAGATTGCTTAAATATCTGCTCAACATCCCAACAATGTACTCAAAATCGGATGCATACATACCTAAGCATACATCAGACTCCATAATGCTGAAGCATAAGGAATCTTCTACATTTTATTTTCCTCAAAATCATTCTTAGGGTACTGAATGAGATTAACCTTATCTCTCTTAATCATAGGGGTATCACCTGATTTACAATCCTGCATGCCATATCTCTTGAGAACCTTTTCGATATAGCCCTTTTGTGATTATCCTAAAATACCTCAAGAGCGATCTCAGTATATCTGTATGCTTAACACAAAAGAGACGTCACCAAGATCTTTCATCTCAAATTCTTAATCAGAAATCTCTTAGTTTCATGCAATATACATACATCGTTGCTAGCAAGTAAAATATCATCGATATAGAAAATCAGAAAAATATACTTACTCCCACAAAACTTATGGTATACGTAATCATCAACCAAATTCATCTCAAAACGAAATAAGATGATTACTTGATGAAATTTGAAATACCATTGCTGAGAGGCTTGCTTGAGCCCGTAGATGAATTTTTTTTAAGTTTGCAAATCATATTCTTTGGGTCTCCCACCACAAAGTTTTCTGATTGCACTATATAGATCGTTTCAATAATGTTACCATTAAGAAACGCCGTCTTTATATTCATCTGATGCAACTCAAGATCGAAATGCGCCACTAATGCCATTATAGTCTTAAAACAATCTTTTAAAGAAACTGGATAGTAAATTTCTTTATAGTTGATGCCTTCCTTTTGTGTAATGCCCTTTACGACAAGACAAGCTTTGTACCTCTCTACATCGCCTTTTGAATCCCTTTTGGTCTTAAATATCCATTTACAACCAATGGGTTTCGCACCTTCTAGCAATGAGATAAGATCACATATGTTATTGTTTCTTCATGGGCTAAATCTCCTCATTTATGGCATCAATCCACTTCTAAGAATCAGAACATTCGATGGTTAATAAAAGTTGATCAGATCATCTTCCATCATTCCAATGTCAACCTTATGTTCTTGGAGAAATACTATGTAGTCATCTGGCACCGCACTTCTCCTTTCTCTAGTGGATCTCTTTAATGGCATATGTTCTTGAGGTGGTAAAGTTTGTTCTTCTGGAACAATTTCTTGAATGGGAGGTTCTCTGACATTGTCCTAATTTGTGTCTTGAACAAAGTCAGGAATGGAAACCTGATCAATGCCAATGGCACCTGTGGAAATATCAATATATTCTTCTTCAAAGACAAAATCTCTGGCTATATCTCCCCCCACAAACTCTACATCCTCAAAGAACCGGGCATTTTTCGATTCGAAAATCGACTTATTCGTAGGATCATAAAACTTGTACCCCTGGATCTTTCAGAGTATCCTACAAAATAGCACTACCTTTGCCATAATGCATCCGAATTCTCAGTGTTTAATTTTCTTTTTACACTGTATGCACTTAATTGCAGGGATTCATTAAATAAAGCAATTGTATTGACTAGAATAAAGATTATCATAACCTAACAAAGAACCAGAACCAACCATTTTTTTAATTATGAAACAAATTAAAAGTTTTATTCTCGAATGAACAAGAATATCTAGATTTGTTCAAAACAGAAATTAAAATCAAATTATGTATAAAATATGGTATAATAAATGTCTCATTAAGATTCAAATAAAATACAATATTTAACAATAATCTAAACCTTTTCAATTGCTTCAACTTGAACCGTTTTACCATCACTTAAATAGAAGTGTCTTTCACCATCATTTGGCTTTCGAAAATTAAGGCAACACCTTCTTATCATGCCATGCGTAAAAGTTGGTATAGTGCTTCTTTATGTGTTCTTCAGCTCCATAAAAGTAATACTAATATCTTCCGGTTCGCCCAGTTCCTTTTCTTATTTCTTTTGTGGTGTTATATCTGTAACTTCCTTTTTCTTCTTCCTTTTCTTTCCCTTGTCCTTGCTTTTAGAGGTTGAGACAATTAAGAAGTTAATTTATACATTATCTTGCTTCAACCTTTCCTCTTCCTGAACACAATATGAGATGAGCTCATTTAGAGACCAAGTCTCTTTCTGACAATTAAAGCTATCCTTAAACTGGCTAAACTGTGTTGAAAGAAATATCAAAACTAGATGCACCAGCAAGTCCTCATAGAGTTCTAGCTTAAGTTCTCTTAACTTGAAAGCAAGATGAGACATCTCTACGATGTACTCCCGACATTGCCTTTGCCCCTAGACCTCATTGAAATTAAGCGTGTCAAAAGCGTACCTATTTCAGCCTTCCCATTCTTGACAAACATCTTTTCAATGTCTGCAAGGAATTCCTTGGCCGTAATTATCTTTTCAGATATTATACCCCTGAATGTTTCCGGAATGGCTTTCTTTATAATCATGACACACATGCGATTTGATCTATCCCACTTCTCTTTATCTTTTTTTCTCTTATCAAGAGTATTTTTTATCCATCAGAGATTGGGAAGGATCAACCCTTAACATAAAGTCAAGATCCATGACTTCAAGAACTATCAAGAAGCTCTTTTGCCATATTATGAAGTTTGTGTCATTTAGCATATGAATATAGTTGAAGCTAGTAGTAATATTACTTGAAGTCTTTATAATTAAATTCATAGAAACAACAGTACATAGACAAAACAAGCTCACATAAGTCTTAAAACAAACATAGTAAATTCAAATAAAGGTAATTCCCATCTCAAAAGACCGGGTGCTCCATTAATATTTCATCTTCGGACAAAAATACTAACTTGCAAATGATATCTTGTTAAAGTAATCAAACACTAATAATAAGGGTATGTCAAATAATAAATCTTCCTTTGGGCCGATTTATTGTTCACATGAAAAAACTGAATAATTATCACGTGTTTATTACCATAAGTGTATATGCAATTCTGTTAAAAGTCAACCTTCCTTTGGGCCGGTCAAAATTTACATAAGTTACAAGCACACAACCATTTATAAATTAAAATAAATTAATTTTCACGAGAGAGGTCACTTTGGCGACATGTCACTTCAATTAATTTATCTCAAAATATATATACTTAATTATACCAGTATTTGAATTTAAACTTATTGGATCAAAGTTTATTGAGTTATAAACCCATATCCATATCTTGACCCATATAACCCAAAATCTTCGCCTTAAAAAAATTTATGCGTCCACGCGTATCGGTGCAACAGGCAAAACCCATTTCGGTACGCATACTTTCTTAAAATTTATGGCCTTGTGATTACAGGTATAACCCAATACAAGTAAATATTAGTACGTGCATGCTTATCCTAATGGGCAAAGTTAGAGTTCTTAATATATATATATATATAAATGTAATCGAATTGACCGAATTTATACATATAAAATAAAACTTTACATGCATATATATATACACACACGTCCATATTCTTAATTCTTACAAAGTTGATTACACATATATATAAAATCCTTATATATGTAATTGACTATCAATCTTTGTATATGTGATGTGATTATAATGGCATAAGTATATATCTTAAAAATAATCTCTTTACTTAAACCATTACCACCCATGTAATAACTTGAACCTTATATGTATACTTTAGCTATAACCAAAATCATATAAATATACAAAACTTGCATAATCTATTTATATGTATAAAGAATCCTTACATGTACATATGTATATCTCTAGCTTTAATATAAGTCATAAACACTAAACACATATATAAGTATCAATCGACATATTCATATATGTATAAAAAAAATTAAAAAAAATCGATTTACGCCAACCAATATATATATATCATTGAATGATTACATCTTTATATATATTAAAAGATTACACACATGTATATATACATATCCTTATATAGTTACACATATATATATCGCATAAAGAAAAAAAGAAAAAAAAAATTACTCCTGAAGAATCCACCTTATATATATATATATATATATCCTTAATATATATTACCGACAACAAATACATTTGTCCTTAATATAGTTATATATATAAACGTATCCTCTATATATACCGTAATTAGCAGTGCACATATATATGTAAACATTCGACAACAGTAACCAAAAATTGGTGGATCTGAAATCGCCGAATCTGAAACCCTTTTTTTTTTATGATAAACCATAGAGATAGCCAATAATAATTTTAAATCCAATAATTTTAGAACCAAAATTATCAGATTTGAAAACCCCAAATAATCATGGATCGAAGATATATTCTATTCTTAATGATTCAACATGAACACCGCTCTGATACCACTTGTTATATCTTATTGGTTCTAAATAACCATAAACCCTATGATCGTTCATGTCGTATGACCAAGAATTAATAAATTAATATGCGAAAGTATACCTGAATCCATAACGTGTGTTTCTACCTAAGTGGTTGGCCTTCCAGATCTACACGTATTTCTTTAGAGAATCCTTTAGGTTTTCTCCATGCTCTTTGTGATTATGGGGGCTCAACAGGGACAAGATACGTATGTGTGTTCTAGGGATCATAACTACAATATATATATAGATAGTAAACCCTACCATCTATTCAGTATTTCTATTTTATCCCATCATAAAAATAGAATTACTCTTAAGTATCTACACATTAAAGGCCCACACCATATTAGATACATTTAAGCTCAAATAACTTAAACCTTATTTAATCACTTTTAATGTGGGCTTAACCATTTGACAGTCTACAACACATAATTGTTTCACATATAAGCCCAATGTTGGATTAAAGATCCAACACATCTAACGTATATGGCAAAACCCATAAAACCTTTTCGAGCCAGTTCTTTGTTGACCATGAGCTGATTATGGATACATAACCAAATAAACATAGGGATACGTGGAGTACAAGGCAACTTCCAAATCCAATCCCTTTTATCTCCCACCGCATTTCCCTTGCCCTCTGAGAGCAGTTTATACACACCATTTGCAGTGAGATTTCCATGGGCCGAGTCTCTTCATTTCAGTTGATCTTCGTTCCTTGCAGTACTGCCAATAGGGATACCCATGATAGCATTTTCAACATCAACTTATAGGATATCATTGAGAGCCTCCAACTATTGCTGGCAGAAATGATATCTGAGACTCAGAGGTCCAATTGATTGACTTTTATACGGATACATACATGAAAAAAAAATTAGAGCCTGACCCATCCAATGATCAAACATAAAGAAATCTTACCTCCATCTCCTATACATGAAACGAGCCCATATTTAGCTTTATGAAAACTTCTCCGAGAATACTGTGACAGGTGGTGCAGCAGTGTCTACATCGGCTGCCAGTGGTTTATCCTCTAAATAGTTATGGCATACGCATCTTGGGCACATAATGAGAGAGGAATGTCAAAACATAGTTGAGCAAGCAAGGTTTTCTAAAAGGGAATTCCATTCGAAGTATAAGAGTCTATGGGCTTAATTTCCACCTCCATCATAGATTTATATTGTAAATATTTAGCCCTTATTAACGCAGCCCAATAACTATCAGATCTGTTCAAAAGACTTAACCCCGCTTTCAAAAGTTGAGCAATGTTCACATCTCTAGTACGACGGATATTCAAACCCCCTTCTTTTAACAAGGTTTATTTTCCTACCCTGTTCAGTGTCACCCTCAAGGAAAGATCTCGTCAATAGTCTAGTGGAATGATTAGTGTTTATTGATATTAGGAAAGAGGCATGAGTAATCAAGAGAGAGGCAGGAGTATTCAAGAGTTCAAATTTGTTATTATAGTTTTGTAGAAGAAAAAATCTCCGGTCTTAACAATCATGACCAAAACAAAAGGTTCTTAACACATAAATAGAAGTGACTAAGTAGGTTGCAATATTAACGAATTAGTAATAGAGATTATGTTTCAACTTCAAAGAGTAACCACATCAATTTTAAAACATCTTTTTCTCTCTTTTAGTGAATGCTATATGACTTTAAAAACCGCGTATGCTTAAAGAAAAATCCGCAAATGACTTTAAACATAGAAATGCATAATCACATGTATATCATCACATGGAAAAAATCAAAATAAACCCCATGTAATGTTTATATCTAGTGAGTCGTCAAAACTATCCCTATTTAGAACTTTCCATTTATATTACAATAACTCCATTTTCGACTTCCAATCTCTTTGTCCAAAACTCCCTTTTTTCTATCAACATCGCGACTCTATGTTTATAAGCTTACTTGTGAGTAATTGTTAATGGGGCAATTAACAATTTTAACCCCAAAATTTGGGGTCAGTTGCAACTTAAAACCCCGTTGTTTCAATTTTTCCAATGTCAACACCAATGTTTCATAATCGTTGAAATCCAACCAAACTGTTCTTTTCTATTAATGTACAACTAACGGCAGTTGATGTGGCTGTTTGAGTTGGCACTGACGTGGATGCAGGAGCAAATAGGCAGGATTTACACAGTAAAGAAATAAAAAATCTCTCACTTTACCAAAATCAATTTTGAAATTAGGGTTTTGATTCTTCAAGCTTGAGAGCTAAAAAAATCAGGGCTTCAAAAACGTAATCCATAAGCACCAAAAGTAATTCATAAGCATCAACAGGAATTCATTAGTCAAAAGTAGTCTATTACAAAATGGAATTCATTATACAAAATCAATTCATTACATAAGATCGCCATGTTCAGTAAAAAAAAAAACAAGAAAACACTTAATCACAAAATCACCTTCATTGCAACATAAACCAAAAACTAGTTTCTTCTATTTCCGACCCTAACTTAGAGAAGTTGTAGTTACTTAAGTTTATCATTTAAGTTTGAATTATTATATAAAATAAGGAACAAAATTATCACCCATGAAAAGACACAACAAAACCCATCAGTCATTTCTCTCCTCTTGACCCTCTCTATCCAGTCCTATAGATTAGAAGTCATTCTACGTAGTCCAAGTATGATTTGCAATGATCTTGCACACATTGGTGGGTCAATCGATACGAAGAACCCACAACCATGCTCACTCTACAACAAAGATGCTAAAACATCAAATATCCCAAATTATGATATAAATAGAGCAACTTACCCCAAATCTTCAACAACTTATACATCTTCTTCCCGGGTTTGAATAAGTCCACAAGGTTTTTAAAATGCTTGGATATCCACAAAAGCATGTTCTTGCATCCATTTGCATAAATTAGAAGAAAAGCCCCAGATTAAGTTTTTTCTTTATCTTCCTCTTTTACCACCAAAGCACACCTATATCTATGTACTATATTGTATATATACATCATGTGCTACTCACATGATATGTAAAGGAGGGAAAAATCCCTCCTATTTGCTCCTACATTCACATCAGAGCCAACTCAGACAGCCATGTCAGCCATCGTTAATTATATATTAACAAAATATAATGGTTGGGTTGGATTGCAACGATTATAAAACATTGGTGTTGACATTGGAAAAATGAAAACATCGGGAACTTTGGGGTTAAAAATGTCGATTGCAATTGTTAATTAGTGTCTATCTTCTCTTATTCAATTGCGCACCAATTTTTGATATTTTCACGCACTCTAAAATAATAGAAAAACACTGGCTAAGATCATACAATTCCTATCATAAAGTTGAACTACTTCTATCGGATTTTAGAACAACATTAATCTATAAAGAAAGGACAAAAAATAAAAAGTGGAAAAATATGTAATACAAAAAATTAAAAGCCATATATTTTCTTTATAAATAGATTTTTTAAAACAATACTTACACCATAAGCTATATATATGTCATTATGGAAAATTGTTTCTTTTTTTAATCCTAAAACATTTGAAATCCAATCCACACCTTCTAGAGCCTCGAGCACTCATGAATCCGAAACCCTTTTAACACTATACTGATGGATTCTAAACCCTTTGAATACCAATCTTGCACAGTTTCAATCATGTATATATATCCATTAATCCTCTAACAATGAGTCTATTATGTCTAGACACATAGATATTTTTATATTCTAATGACATACATGTATAATACAAATTAGTTAGAAATTAATTACCTCAACACAACTTTAAATATAGGTTCTGTTTACAATTTTATTTTATTTTAAAAAAGGTCTAAATCTCTTCTTTAAAGTACAAAAAACTAAAATCCACCCCTAAATCCCCAAAGTTTCTATGTCATTATGTTTTTCATTTTTTTTTCTTTATTCCTGATTGAAGGTAATAATGAGGCTGATCAGTCTTATATAAGTCAAATATTATAATGGACCATGTTAATCTCTCCATATGTAAGCTGTGGGGACATCTTAGCACTCTCTTATGGGCCGAATGGGAAGGACGAGGTCCAACTATCATGAAAGACAGTGAATTACGAATGAGGTCCAACAACATGAGAGGCAATATAGAATGTTCGCCAAGTAAAAGATGATAGCGTGCCGAGTAAAAAGGGACAGCCGCCGAGTAGAAAATAATCGACCTAAGAAAGATTCCAGACCTATAGATGGAGAAAATGCCGACATAAGCGTCCTAACCAATAAGACAATGACACTTGTAATAATATAGTATGATAAATGCTTACTGTAAAAACAAATGACAAAATGACACGTGTAAAGTGCAAAGAAGTTAGTTACAACAGATGTGCTCCCCTCACATGGAAGGAGGAGATGAATATCACAAGGACCACAAGGTATACCCTGGATGGTCATTTTACTTGTGACCTAATCTAGCTTGGGGAGTACGAAAAAAGGATCAATAAATAGAAAAGGAGACTCTCTGGAGGGGGGAGAACCATGAGAACTGAAAAGAGAAATTGATAGAAACCCCATCATAAAACTCAATCCAATTACCATCTCTACCAGCTTGGGGCGGATCTACTCTGGTTCCATTTCAATACACAAACACTCCACCTACAATTGGCGCCGTCTGTGGGAACCTGGAACGAAAAGCTTGTTCTCATTTTCAGGTAATTGGATCTCTACTTTTTACTATCTCTCCGTGTTTTTCAAGCTCTGTTATTCATTTTCGTTATTTTTCTTCCGATTGTCTTATTTAATTCAAAATGTGGTGGAAAGTCCTTTGTGATAATTATTTAAAAATGGTTCAAACTAAAAGCCATCAAATTGGTGATAATTCAAATGTAGTCCCTGTTGTAGACCCAAATCCCAATCCAAATCTGAACCTGAATAAAAATAGACATGTAGTCACTGTACCCAGGCAACAAAATCTAGATCATTCCCATACTCATTCATCTAATAAATTTTACAATCCCAACTATGCTAAAAGAGATGCTCCTGTTTTAAATGAATATGCTGCAATGGCTAAATTACGACGAGAAAATGAGATATTGTTATGACTCCTTAAGGAACAAATGCTTAGAAATGTGGTTCAAGAGCCATTCAAAGTGGCTGAACTAGAGGAGGCCAAGACTGTTGTCTTTTCCTTAAAGGATGAGTATGATGAGGTTAATTCTAAAAGGAAGTTAAACTAAGGCATTGTTGATGAAAAGGAACGTCAAGCTAGTCCGAATCGGTCATGACATCATAGTGTTTTTGAACGCTTGGGGGCAAAAGGAGTTTATAAGCCTAATAAGGTGACTAAGTCAGTACAAGTAGTTGAAGAGAAGAAAAACCCGTTAAACAATTGGGCAGAGAAAGATTTACGAAACTTAATCCATTCAGCCATAGCCAATAAAACAGAGGATGAGAAGTCAGCCGCAGAATTAGCAAGGAGAGGCTTAGGAGAAGATCACGGTTCTCCATTTACTGAATGCATTCAAAATGCACCGCCTCCGAAGAAATTTGGACAGCCGAAGTTCAATATTTATGACGGCCGATCTGACCCGACCTACCATGTGCGACACAACAAGCAAGTTATGGCTTATTGGAAGGCGATGAAGCTCTCATTTACAGGATGTTCCCAGCCAGCTTGGGGGACATTGCACTCAGGTGGTTTGATAAGCTACCTCTCGCAAAGATTGATAGCTTCAGAGAGTTAGCCGAGCAATTCACCGCTCGGTTCATTACAAATAGCAGAATGATTAAGGGTCCCGAGGCTTTAACCCAACTTAGGAAGAAACAAGGCGAAACTCTACATGAGTATTCTCAACGGTATTTTGAATTGTATCAAGAAGCTGAGGATTGTGATCCGAGATTCGCTCTAAGCACCTTCAAGTTTGGTTTGCCATATGACAGTAATAGTATTTACAATGACTTAACGCGCCGACCTCCTAAAACGTTCAATGACTTACTCGCTCGAGTTGACGAGTTCTCAAGGGTGGAAGACAACGATAAGGCCATGAATAAGCAACAAGGATTCAAAAGGGACAGAAATGGGAATGGTGACCGAAGGGATGACAATCAGGATAAAAAGAGTAAAAGGGATAGTGATTGAAAAGATAATGGTGATGATGATAAGAAGCTGAATGCTTTCAAAGGCGTGAATACGGTGTTTAATAAGCCCATACATAAAATCATGCAGGAGATTAAACATGAAGAGTTCTTCAGATTGCCAAGGCATATGTTCGGCGACCCTAAGACATGGAACTCCGTGCTTAAATGCTCCTATCATAATGACCATGGACATATGACAGAAACTTGCAGGATTTTGAAGCAATTTTTGAAAGAATTGGTCGAACAAGGCTGATTATCTAAATATGTAAAGCGTGATGAGGTAAAGTCAAATTAGCAACTAAGAATGGCCGAGGAGAAGCGTACTTCAGCTCAAGCGGTTAAACCTGTTGTTGGGATAATTGAAGCTATACATGGGGTCATTAATAGGTCAGAGGCGACAAGGAACCATTTGCGAGCACGGCTGGCTCGAGCAAAGTTATGGGTGGAGGCTCATCCAATTAAAGAGTGATAAGCGCACTATATTGAATATGAGAATACGCTTTTCTAAGCATTATAGTGCTCTTATATGGCTAAACACACTAATTAAATCTCAAATTATGACTTGTTGTTTCATAGCAAATTAATGTGCTAACAAATTATTGCAAGTCGTTTTTTGTCATTGAAATGGCTCATTCAAAGGTTCAAAGAAGAATGGCAAAGATTACGTTATTGATGCGGACGAGGCTACATGGGCTTAGACCAATTGGAATAATTTGGAAGCATTATTTTAAGTAGTTTTAATTAGAAGAATTAATTTTTTTTTAAAATTAGTATTTTTGACTAGTACTTGATAATATCATTGCTTACATCATGCATCAATGATGTCATCGCTTACATAATTCTTTAGTGATGTCATGGCATACATCACTTGTATTATGTGAGAATAAATGTGAGCCCTTAGATCATGGTTGGTGGGATTGAATATAGACCATTGGATGTATTTTGTAACAACTATATATACATCCCCACCCCATTCCATTAAGGACACATGAAGAGAATTGGAGAGTGAGAAATCTTCTTGTAATAAAGAGAGAAAAATAGAGTGAAATATTCTTCTTCTTCTTATATTCTCAATCACTTGTAATAGACTCATTTCATATCTATTAATACAAGTGTGTTGTTGATTCTCCTTCATTATTATTATGTATTCATCTATGGAGGGTGAATCACCTAGCCAAGGCTATGGGGTGAGTTTGTTTTAAAAGGAAAACATGGTCAAGTTTTTAATTCTTTAAAAGCTCTGTGCCTAGTATTGTTAAATAATTATGCTTCTCATCTATTAATAATAGTCCATAATATTTGATGGCTTAAAACACCATAAATATTATGGAACCTCCATTTTAATCTCTTTTACCTCCTTATGCCATGTATATGGAGTTTTTTGGTGATTAATGGACATGTTTAGTACGTAAATGATACATAGACTCTTCATGCCATGTATGATTAGTACTAGTTAAATCATTTATATACAAACAAAGTACTTCAAGTAAGCATACATTATTTAACAATCACCATTATAAATGGATGACTATGCTTTTTATATAAAATTATAGAGTTTTATTTCAACTATGGTCACATCTTGTGGTTAAGTGTAAAGTAAGGTTTTATTTTTCCTTGTCACCTTCAACACTTAAACATACTTTGTGCCCATATTTGAGAACTCTCTAATTTCTTATTTGTCACATTAAATGTGGTGTTTGTCTTCCCTCATAAGGTAGCCTAGTAAAGTTGGATTGGTTATATTTCCTCGAAATCTTTTACCGCCAACATCTAGACTTCTAAATGAAAAGTATAATATGCAACATAATAAGGAGAATGAATGAGCCGATTTGGATTCATAAACTATGGTTCCCAATAAATAACAAATAAACCCCCAAAGCCTTCGCTTCCCTTTAAAACAAGAATATTCTCATAACTTTAAGTTTTGTTTTGCACATTTCTCCACAAAGCAATTCACAACAATTTTAATCAATCAATAATTACTTTATAAACACGTGATCTACAAAAGTTTTAGTCCCCTCCCTGTGGTTCGACACTCAGACTTCCATAAGTCTATATTACAACTTGACTGCCTACACTTGGGCGTATACGATTGCACTGTTTCATGCGCGTCAAAGAGGTCATGTCGATATTGGATCCTCCAAAATGAGATCCGGAGAATAATGTGGTAAAAAAGTTGTCTTTTTCAGAGGAAGACTTGGAAGGGGTAGACGTTCCCCATAATGATGCTTTGGTTATAATGGCCAATATCTGCAACTTCGATGTCAAACGAGTTTTAATTGACCCAGGCAGCTCTTCTGAGGTGATGTACCTGAAAGCCTACAATGAGTTGAAACCATTTATTTCAAGCAAGTATATTCGGCAAATGGATTCTCCAATTTACAACTTCAGTGGTGATGCAGTTTGGCCGATTTATATTGCCAGTGTTCCAGTTCGAATTGGAGAAATGGTGGTTGTAGTAGATTTTTTCATAATGAACATTGAGTCTCTATACAATGCTTTGCTTGGACTAAATTGGCTTGTGAAAATGAGAGCGGTTGCCTCACCTTTTCATTAGAAATTGAAGTTTCCTACTCCTAAGGGGGTTTGTGTAGTTCGAGGTAAATAAGAGGATGCCAGATACTGCTTCAATTTAGTGGTCAGAGGATCGCTATCGAAAACAAAAGAAACAACCCACGTTGAACAGATGAAATCTACCGAGCAAAATAATGAAGAGATAGGTAAGGAAAATGATGCGCCCGAACCCTCGAATCAGAGGAAGGGCAAGGAATATAAGCAATAGCAATCAAAGAGCGGTCCCCCTGTTGATGGTGGGGCCAGGGGACAACAAGAATAAAGGGTTTTCGAAGAGCTAGTTAAAGTCCTCGCAATGGAAGGGTCAGATGATAAAGATAAACATTTTTTGATTATAAGCAGTTTGACAACTGAACAAAAGCAAGATCTCATCGAATTCTTAAAAAAGAATGTTAATGTGTTCACCTGGCAACCCTATGATATGCCAGGGTTATCGGCAGACGTAATGTGTCACAAGTTACATGTAAACCCTCCTTTCAAGCCGATTAAACAAAAACCGACCCGGCCGTCTCCCTAAAAGGCTATAGCTGTGGAAGAAGAAGTTCAAAAATTGCTTAAGGCTAGAATTATACGAGAAGCTGATTTTTCGGAATGGATTTCTAACCCCGTGGTAGTTAAAAAGAAGAACGGTAAATGGAGAGTACTCACAAATATAAAATTCCTTAAAAAAGTTGGCTAAGTGTAAGAGCATGTTCTGAAAGAAATCAAGCCTCCGAATTCATGAGATTAACACGACTCGAAGGCTTGGGGGGGGGGGGGCAATTGTGGGGACATGATCTTAGCACTCTTTTATGGGCTGAATGGGAAGGACGAGGTCCAACTATCATGAAAGACAGTGAATTACGAATGAGACCCAACAACATGAGAGGCAATACAGAATGTTCGCCAAGTAAAAGATGATAGTGTGCCGAGTAAAAACGGACAACCGCCGAGTAAAAAATAATCGACTTAGGAAAGATTCCAGACCTATAGATGGAGAAAATGTCGACATAAGCGTCCTAACCAATAAGAAAATGATACCTGTAATAATATAGTATGATAAATGCTTACTGTAAAAACGAATGACAAAATGACACGTGTAAAGTGCAAAGAAGTTAGTTACAACAGATGTGCTCCCCTCACATGGAAGGAGGAGATGAATATCACAAGGACCACAAGGTATACCCTGGATGGTCATTTTACTTATGACCTAATCTAACTTGGGGAGCACGAAAAAGGGATCGATAAATAGAAAAGGGGACTCTCTGGAGGGGGAGAACCATGAGAACTGAAGAGAGAAATTGATAGAAACCCCATCATAAAACTCAATTTAATTACCATCTCTACCAGCTTGGGCCGGATCTACTCTGGTTCCACTTCAATACACAAACACTCCACCTATATAAGTAATGTAATGTAAGCTAAC
This sequence comes from Lonicera japonica, assembly GCA_021464415.1. NCBI lineage: Eukaryota > Viridiplantae > Streptophyta > Magnoliopsida > Dipsacales > Caprifoliaceae > Lonicera > Lonicera japonica. The sequence continues at coordinate 38,947,987 of CM038466.1, read as the reverse complement.
TATAAGGTTGGATAAATATGATAAAATCTCTATGTTAGAATATTTTAAGTTGTTTTAGAAAAGTCTAACACTACCCCCACAAAAAAAGAAGAAAAAAAAGGGAAAAAAACTCCGTCCATTTTCAAATGCTAAAGATATGTCCTTGGTCATTCATTATTCATTCAAACCGTTTTTCATAAAATATTTGATGATATATAAAAATTTACCCTAAAGTAGATTCTATACAATATAATTAAATATGTTATTATATTCAGAGAGATATAATTAATCTCTCATGATAAATAAATTGCTCATGTGGCATCATCAGTAATGGATTCAAAATTTTAAATTTGGGGTGCCAAAATACAAGCACAATTTATTTTTCAGACTAAAAATAATTAATAAAAAACAAGCTCACAATATGCTACTTGAGAAAGACCGCAATTGTTGCATGTTGGTTTTGCCGTACTTTTATACTGGTAAATCTCATTGTATGCAAAATTATATTTTGTATATATGTTTAAGCCTAAAAAGTTATAAAATTTGGGTGATTTAGACTTTGGGTGTCGTTTGTTACTGCATATCAGACGTTGGGCATGAAAGTTTTGCATAATAGGTGTTTGTGTGCCATTTTGGATGGAATCCGTTAGTCAACATGGTCAACCGTTAGCTCATTTAATTTTTACCCACTTTACCCCTAAGTAAGAGCAGTATGTTTTGTCTTTTTAGGGGTAAAATGGGTAAATTGGGTCAAAAATTAACTTAGCTAACAGTTGACCACGTTGACTAACAAATTCTATCCAGGATGGCACCCAAACATCTATTATGCAAAACTTTAGCATTCAACGTTTGATATGCAGGAACAACCGGCACCCAAAGTCTAAATCACCCTAAAATTTACTTATAGGAAAAAAATTAAAGTGGTCAATAATATAAAATAAAGATTTTTTGCAATAAAATAATAAATTAGTCCAAGGTTCTATATTAATTCTTAATAGTGTTAATACTTTTAGACCATTTCATCACTTTTATACTTACATTTAAAATATCAAATCAACTAAACATTTACTCACATACTAATTAAACATACATTACTCTTACGTCTCTCTACTTTTCTACAAAACTTCCACCTCATAATTTTTTAAAAAAAAACTTTCAAATACGATAACTTTAAATCCATAAATTAAATTTTTATAAAATTTATATATTTGAAACATGTTCATCAAGATTTACAAAATAAAATTCATTGTGATTATTAAATTATGAATAAAAGAATTTCAAGAAAACTTATAAATCATTACAACTATAATGGTATACCTAACGTATTTCTAACTCATTAGAAATACTAAAATAGCTCAATTAAGTGGATTTTCAATCTGACCCGACCCGAATGGGGTGGGATTTTTTTGTACTAGTTTCCAACATGATGTCATTTCTAGATAACATACAAATATGCGATCCTCACATTTTTCACGTGACTATATTTTGTCCAATTATTAATTTATGTTCGTTTCATCATGCCATACTATATAACAAAATGATAATATTACTACTCAAATTTTGTCTAGTTATTAATTTTTATTAGTTTTATTGTGTTGTTCAGCACAAGTATACTGTAATATATAACAGAATAATAATATTTGTAACAACCTGCCTAATAAGCAGGTGTTAACGAGTGCTGTATTAAATTAACAGCACAATTACAAGAATATAACTCATATGAAAAAAAAAATCTAGCAAAAATTCGGCATGAAGTATTCGTAACTACAACAAAATCCAACCTGTTTAACAACAAACTTAACATTACCAATGATAACTGGAATTCAAAATATAATCCAAGTACAATACTAATACAATCCAAATTCCAAATGATATTACAATTCAGAGTTATCATAAATTGTCTCAAAATCACCATATTTAACAAGATACACAACTTCTATACATGAAAATACAATAACTAAGCCCATAAGGGCATCAGAGGAGACTCTAAGAAGTACTCGGACCTGTCCCACGGCCTCTACCCGTACCACGAGGTGTACCTGAAACATACATGAGGGAATGAGCCAAAACTGGCCCAGTAGGAACTATAGGGAAAAGGGAATTATGCAATGTATGGACATATTCCTTATATATGATAATGATAATAATAATCTATAACAAAAATTCCCAAATTTTCGTCAATTAATTTCGTCTCCCATTTTTACCAAATTTATAGGAAAAACCATTAACTTAGCATTAATTAATCCAATTATGATCAATACATCTCGCACGCAATACACAACATACATCCATCCACCTCCTCCTCCTCCTCCTCGACCTAATACCGGTACTAGACGGAATACGACTCATATATGCACCCCACCTTTCCGTGGGCCTGTGCACTGGTAACCAGATTTCCTGCACCCCATCTTAACCATGGGTCTGTGCCAACATAAAATCAAGCATTTCTATACCGGTGCTTTTCGGTTCCAACAGTCTCAAACGATATCTCGCAGCACACGAGTGTTTTATCAATGGATATTGTAACACACTATTTATAATATATGGAAATTTGAGATATGGTACTCAAAACTAGTATTATGCACCTAAAATTTCCATAGCTGCGTATATCCATTAATTGTTTCAGTTAGTAACTAAATTCTCAGATCTTAGTTTTGCATTATCATCATTATACCGCTGAAAAAATAGTAATTTAATCTCATGTTTAAATAATTCCATGCATTACACCATTATAAGGCGAAAGATGACAATTTTCAACAGTTTACATAAACATTATGCTGGGAAAAATTGCTAGCTGACTTGAGACCTCAAAATACCCACTTATATGTCAAGTAAAGTTGAAAATAATGATTTTAAAAAAACATACTTAGGTCTGGAATCAAAGTAAATCTGATAAAAATACAACTTTGTAGACATACTTGGGTATTTATAGTCATTCGGTACCAAAATCATCAAATCAGTCCATAGATACTAACATGAAACATAATCAACCTTGATAATCATCAATATTTGAGAAGTAATTGACCAATTATAAGCACGGATCGTAGTATACCAGTTAATTCGTTACACATGCAGAGAAAATATGATTTCAGTACCGAAATCTAGCAAAATCAAAAAACAACTCATGAATTTCTCAGAATGGAAGAGAAGAGGGGAAGTTCCCACATGAATAGCTAGAGTTACAGAGGATGCAAGGCCTAAAAAGAGTTCAAGAAGGTCCCTCAATCCCACATGCAAGTGCAGAAACGTGTAGAGAGTGCGAGAGAGGTGAAAAATCTGCAATTTGAGGTTGAAATGACCAATTTGAGCTATGGAACCCCAAGTTTTCTTCAAGAACCACTCTCTCTCTCTAGAATAGCTCTGATATAGCTTTGTGTCGAAAATGGTTGAAATGAGGGAAGAAAAGGGTTGAAAAAACGCAGTCAACTCGTTAAAAACGAGGTTATGGGGTTACCCACTATAATTTGGCCGTAGCTTTTTGCTCGGAACTCCGATCGGGATGATATTTATATTAACGGAAAGGTAATGAAAAGCTCTACAACTTTGTAGAAGGATGTTTCACGTAATTCTGGATAGATTAATACCAGAATTGCGTCGAAGTCAGCGCTGCGCCGAAATGCTGCAGAATTTTGACAGAAGCAGATTTTTGTCATTCGGCTGACTTCGAGCTCAGTTTTGACCAACGAGGAGCGTGAATTAGATTTCGGTCAAAACATGAAAGTTGTAGGGGGAATATGACGAAACTACAGGAGTTTACGGAGTAGGATTTGGATAAAAATTGAAGAAGTTATGAGTGACTAAAGTTGACTGAAAATCAACCGATAATCAAATGTTTTGGGTTCGAAAAAAATGCCACTTTAATACTCGTTTCAATTCCGATAGTGACGAAACTTTCCAGAATAAGAAAATATATAATAGGACACTATAGAAGCGACGAAATAAATTTTGGATCTCCCAAAAAATTTAAGAAAGTGTTCGAGCTTAAAATAATAAGGATTTGAGTGTTTAACTAAAAAAAAATGAACTAAATCAAATGTAATTAAAACATGGGATGTTACAATATTAGTACTCAAATTTTCAAAAAATTAAGAGATATTATGCAAATTTTCAAAAACTTAGGGGGAGTTATTTCAATCCGCTGCTTGGTATTATTATATATTATGTACAACATAATTTTTGAATATATATCGTTAAACTTAAATTAAGATTAAACCCAAATCAAAATTTTAAATCATTATACCTAAATGAAGATTAAACTCAAATCAAGACAAAGATTTAACCTTAAAATAAAACAAAATAAAAAAAAAAACACCCAAAATCAAAATTTTTAACTCATAAACTAAATCAAGATTTAACCTCAAAATCGAAATTAAAATCGATGTGTATATATACATGTATGTATGTGTATGTATGTATTTGTGTAAGTGAGAAAAGGGGAGGGTGAAAGAGATGGAGATGGTAATGGTGGAGGAGGTGGCCAGAGGTCGTAGTGGTGGGGAGGTTGAGGCGGCAATAGAGAAAGTGACGGTGATAGGGAGGTAGAAGTGGGTCTCTCTCTCTCTCTCTCCTTTTTTCTTTTTGTAATATAAAATAAAAAAAAAATTTTAAATCTAATTAAAGTTAGGATTTTTTTTCTTTTTTTTTTATTGAAATGACAAAAATGCACCTGATTCTATTCAACTTAACAAAAAATTTGAATGAAAGGGTCATAGCGAGACTTGTAAATATTTTAAGTATCTAAGTAAAGTGTTTTTTAATTTAAGTGACAAAGTAAAACTGAGCTAATAGCTTGAATGCCATTAGAGTAGTTTACGCTTAAGTTACATATAATTTCAGTAATGTTTTAACCTTGCACTCCTGTAGTCCCTTCTAGTGAATAAGTAAAAATAATACTGGGATTAAATGTTTCAAACTTCACGATATGCAACCGCAACAATATTAAAACCTGTTTTTTTCCTTTTTAGTGACTGGCAGATGCCGCATATTATTTAACTGTGAATATTTATATTTTTAATCGTTTAGCCATTTTCTCCTTTTTAGTGACTGACAGATTATTTAACTGTGAATATTTATATTTTTAATCGTTAGTTTGTGTTTAATTTGTAGAATAAGAGGACGTTAATTATTAATTTTTTATATTTGATGTTAGTTAAGATTGAATAATATTATAAATTATTTATTTAAAAAAGATTTTTCATTTCAGTGAGAGATGAATTAAATAATTTCACTTTAAAATGAGATTAATTTATCTTATCACCAACTTTCTTATGCGAGATGTCAAAAACATAATTAAAATCCGTCAAAGGACTTCAAATATGGAAATGCATAATCACGTGTCTATCATGACGCGGAGAAAATCGAAGTAGAACCCTATGTAAATATAAAGGTTTAGATCTAGAGAGCTGTCACTCCAACAAACTCAAACTATTTCCCTTTTTTTAAGGTTTCCCTTTCTTTTAGGCCCATTTATTTTAGGTCATCTTTTGATGGTAATTTTTATTATTGCAATTTTATCTTATGTGTCAAGAATTTTGTAGAAAATTTATATATTTAATTGGCAATATGTTTACATGGATAGAAAAAATGGTCTCCAGCTTTATTTCATTTCTTCCTTACTTACCATTTATTTAAGAAGATAGATGATTAGTGGGCCTAGTGATATCCAATATGATTATTTCATGTCGTATAGGAAATTTCTATCATAATTTCTATATGTAGAAATGCTTATAGAAATTCCTTATATAACTCAGCTTCCACCTTATATAAAAATAGCTATAGAAATGACAATTGGAACACATATTTTCTTTTTTTAACATAAAAATTTGATGCAATAGAAATGACCATTAGAGATGGCCTTACCCTCCCTTTGTATTAGGGAGGTGTTATTTACACCCCCACCATATTTGTCACTAACACCTCCTCCCTTGTCACAAACATTCTGTAAGGTCAGTTTTTAATCACTAACCACTCCACGCTCGCCCAAAAATAATAATAATTAAAACTTAATACATTAATTAAAACCAACTTTAATCAAAATTGGAAAGAAGAAGAAGAACACTCTAAATTAGACCCCTCTCTCTCATCTTCACCTTCGTTGAACCTCGCTATATATCCATTAGCCCCTACCTGGGCTCTGGCTTCGACTTTGTCATCTACGTGGAGTATTTTTCAAATTAGGTTCAACTAATGAGAGGTAAGTGCATTCATGCAGATTCATTTCACATGCATGGGGTGAGTGTGTTGTTAAGCACCCGCCTAACATAAAGTAATGGAGTACTAAGTGTATTGGAGTGTTTTCTAAATTAGGCTTACCTAATGAGAGGTGAGTGCATTCACACACACCCGTCCCACATGAGGTGAGTGTGTTATTAAGCACTCACCTAACATAAAATAATGGAGTACTGAGTATACTAGAGTGTTTTTCAAATAAGGTTCGGTTAATGAGATGTGAGTGCAATCACATACACTCATCCCACATAGAGTGAGGGTGTTAATAATTGATGCCGCAAAAATATCGTGTTGTGATAACACAAGTGCAAGTCCGTCAAGTTGTAATATAACACTTCAACATTGGCTCGGCCATATAGAATCGAGTAATGTGCACACTCGGTCTTAAAGCACCGAGTATGCGCACATGACATTGGTCCTATAGGACCAAGCCAGTATTTATTTTTATATTTTCAACAATAACTCGACTCTATTGCCCCCGAGATAATGTGTACATACTCAGTGCAATAAAATCGAGTAAATAAAATCAAATGTTACCGAATAAAATAATGTATATAATTAGCGCCGCCCTAGTTTTACTCAAGTAGTAAGCAATTATATCCTTGTAACTTTGTTCTTCCCCTCTATATGTAGGCCTCACGAACCGCAAGACCTCCAGACCTCTGTTTGATGTCCGAGATCACCACTGGTACGGCGAGATCGCCAAGAGGTTCGCCACTGGCCAAATATATATATATTTTTTACTGAAAAGATGGAAGATTATTTATTCATTTGAAAAGGAAATGGAAGAAAACGTCATGTAATATGGTTCTGTGAAAAAAAAATACTCTTATCTTAGAATATTTTATTCTATCTTTTCAACTCGAGTTTGGTGCATTTTAATTTTTTATTCTCAGCAGGTATATCCGAGTTAGATTATAAAGTGAAATTCTCTCATTTTAAGAAAAAAAATAGATAACTATTTAAAGGAGTAAATCGATGAATTCTTTTATAAAAATTTGTAGAGATGATCTATATAGTGAGTAGATCACCTCCAAAAATTTAAAGTAGAAATGGGTGTTTTAAAAAATTGATATATATGTATATTTTTGGCCGTTAAATTTTTTTATGATTATCTCAGAAACTTCTAGAATGAATTTTTTTATGAAATTTGATAGAGGTGATCTACTCATAATATAGATTATTTCTAAAAAATCTTATGAAAAAATTCATCAATTTACCCTTCAAATAATTATTCCTTCTTTTTATTAAAGAGAGATAATCCCTCTTCATAGCCTAACTCTATGCATAAACTCAAACTCAAACTCAAATGCAAATCCAAGTTTAAGTAATAAAAAATGTAAATACTAATATAAAATGTCTAGATTTAAGTCTTGTCTAAACTTGACTCAAGTCCAAGTTTAAGTAATAAAAAATGTAAATACTAATATAACACGTCTAGATTTAAGTCTTGTCTATACCCATTTTCATCGAACCACTCGAATTTGTTCTATAATTTTGTATAAATAAAAAAAAATAAAAAATAAAAAAAAAAAAGCCCAAGCCTAGTTGGGCCCGGGAACTCAATCTATGTTTTCTCCTTTTGCAGCTAGACACAGGGTTCTTCTCAGTGCCAATATTTCCATCCTCTCATATTTGTAATCTCCTTTTTTTTAGAATGTCTAAGATTAATAGTCTAATTTTAATTTTAAGAACATAATTAATATAAAAAATCTTACAGTGAAAATAATTTTCACTTTTTATTTTTAACTAGGTGACAAGTAATTAATTTTTGGTTAAAAAATATGTATACTAAAATTAAAGTGTGACTATTTTTTCCGGATGGAGAGAATATTATCTAAGCATAATAATGTGAGTGATATAAAGTTCGATTTAGTTCTCACGTTTAGTGATTACTAGGGAGTAAGAATTTTCACATAAAATCTCTATAATTTTTGTGTTATAAAAATTGTGAATAATTTTTCAAACATACACTCATATTTTAGGCCCGGCCAGCCTATTTGAGACTCGGCCCAAGAGAAAATGACAAAAAAATTGAATGTGGCGTTATGAATTAGGGATGACATGGGGCGAATTTGTCCAAATCAGAATCCATCCTGTTATATTTTAAAACTAGAACCGATCCCTCTCGCTTATTAATATTCATTCGCTCGAACCAACCTTGACCTTGTTTTATAATAGAGAATTATAAGGGGGGGGGGGGGGGGGGGTCTGATTTTGGTATTGAACGAGTCCTTTAACAACGAATTTTTATTAGTAAAACAATTGGATGTCTTCAGTTTTGAAAAACTCATAGCTAAAGATGTGGTCTGAATACGAATAGGCCGTACTTGGTCTTAGCGGATTATAAGAGTTTTTGAGGGGGAAAAACAATATATTCGAGTGGCGCAGGTTCAAGAAACACCTGACCCCGCCCCATTTAAGTCATTTTAAAACTCGCTAGGTCGGACCACTTTGCCATCTTAATTCCAGATCCAACCTATTTATACTACTAATTTTTTAATGGTAATCTTATTCACACCCATATATGATCATTCTTAATTTGTACCCCACTTGACCTTCTCATACTAATTTTTTTTTTTACACCATGGGTATCTGGAACCCACTAATCCTATGAGACCCTAATTGTTTGACCGGGAGACGCCCCCAGTGACCTAAGAAAGAATTAACACAGCGATAAATTAAACCTGAGACTATCATGAAGGGAATTAGGGCAGTAATCATGCATCGCATACACTAATTTACGCACTAATCTTAAATTCTAGGATCTATGCTGTTCAATAAAATCGACAGAAGACATACCTTATGTGTGATTTGATGTTACTAAAACGAACAGGATGGATCGAATCCTTCTGTTGTTGTCGTCCTTAGCGTAGAAATTACGACGCCTCTACGGTATGCACACACGAACGGGATGAGATCCTTGCTTGGTGTACTAGCGCCTTCTAGGGTTCTCACAATTATTTCGACTCTCTAGCCTCTCAATAATTTCCCATGACGGCCAGGATGAACAAAGGTTCCCTTTTATAAGGGAACCCTAGTGAGAACCCTAAGCAACAAACGAACTGGGCCCAAGTCCAACTTGGCCCGTTTTAATTCGTTTTGATCCAACTCGTTTTGGTATGCGACCCTGTAGGTTTTACACTCTTTGGCAGTATAATTAAAAGCCCGTTTTATTATACGAATAGTAAGCGGTCTCTAGTAAAACATTACTACTATCCAAAGGGTATAAAGGTCAAAAACGACACAACCTTAAATTGATATTCCACATATTAACTCCTTTTGTCAATCGATATCTAGATTGAACACAAGACTAGGCAAGTGTCATTCTTGTATAGTTCAATCTTTATTTCTTGATCTCTAAGTATAATTAATCTAAAACAAATGACATCTCATTTGTGCATGGCCATGCAAATATTAATTACACTTATCAAGGGGCCCAACGATATCTCTCTCAATATATGAGAGTGACAAATCCCATCTTGATCAACCACATACCTCTACATAGTTCAAAGTATGCTCGGTCATCATCTTTATAATTACTCGATCAAGAGCAACGTTTGATAATGCCTGACATGCTAATCCCTATGTTGGTAACCATGGCGATCTCAGATCTGAGGATAATACGATATCACAAATGGGGAACATCACTGATGACATTATGTAACACTCCTCGCAGTGTCCCCAAAGCGGGTCAGTCCAATACTTTGTTCCCTAACAAGTATCAGTATGTTCAGCTTGATATTTCCATATCCATGACTTGTGGAACATAATCATCAGCTGACCCATACTCTAATCATTATATCAATGTGATCCTAGGTTATTGACACATGATTAGGGACATCTAAATAATATTATTATAACATTACTAGCATCCCACAATCAAGTCACGTACTTGATGAACTAGTATTAATATATATTATTTACAAGAGAATATAAAGTATAATAAATAAACTTTATTAATAACAATAAGCATAAAATATCCAAGTACAAATCATAATCTATGAATAGTCCTAGGACATATCTCTTTCATATCAGACCTTTTCATACTTGACTTATAATAAAATAAGATAATATGTTTTTAACCGAGTCGATCCTTGTCTGTAATCAATATTCCTACCGTAAATCTGTGGTCGGAGAAAGAAGCTGGATATTGTTTATACTAATATACCACCCAACCCTCTTTGGATTTCACTTTCTAGCTAATGAGCACTAATTTTGAGGTGTCCACTAAAAGCATCTCTCATATAAGTGTAAATTGAATCTATGAAAAGCGTGGACATATAAGGTAGAAAATACTAAAAGATCCGCTCTGCATATTGGGACTATTTTCGAAGAAAGTATATCTAAACTCATTTAGATTCGTAATTTTACATTAGTATCGAGAAGTGTTACTTGTTGATTCGCCTTTGCATATATGCTATGTATTTTTTCTCTTTGAAACAACAAAATCTATTAATGAAAACCATTAAAATTATTTTTTAATGGAAGACCTTTTTGAATGAATTTTTTAAATGGATTTGTTCATTTATGTGTAGAAGGTACCCTTAAAAATTGTTGAATGGTATGGGAGAAAAATAAAACGCTACTTTTGATTTGAACATTTGAAAGTTTATTTTTCAAAAATTTGGGATGATTTTGACATATTTAATTTGTTTTTTATGTAATGCTTTTTGCTCGTTATTCTGTCCTCTTTTCGTCCATATATATTTATATATTAATAAATGATAAAAAAATTACTTATGTTTCCAACTCCGAGCTAATATTTTAGGATGATTTTGTTTTTATTTGTGATATATTGCAGTTAATTCACTCTTAATTTATGAAAAATTTCAACAAACTTTGATAATATTACCCTTCCTAAAATTGAGAAGTATATCTACCAATTAAAATTAATTTATGATTATATTAATTTAGATTCCATTTTAATTTAGATTCCTAATCAAAATCTACTTCCATTTTATTTATTTTCTATTTTCTTTTAGGGTACGTTTAGATTGCAGAATTGGTTTTAGCTTTAAAATTCAAAAATCTAAATTCAAAAATTACATATTTGAAAATATAAGAATTTAAAATTTTGTTTTTACTTAACAGATACAAGGAAATTGACTTTTATTTTTGACACCGAGACAGAGGTCAGGTTTACTAAAAGCCATGATTTTTTTATTATTATTGGTTTTGATATGTTATATAGACTCGGTTTTGCTATTTAAATTAGAATTTTTATGGGCAATGGTTGCATTATATTATCTATTTAAATATTGTGCAAGTGTGTCTTTTATTCCATATAGTAGATGATTTGGTGTGTAGAGTATAATTTACACACAGAGGATCATATTATCGGTTCTTATGAAATATAAGTTTATTGGTTCACGGTCTTAGATGGAATTGGACAACCATCGGTAGGATTGTAACACAAGTTTTAGTAGTTTATCTTGACTACATGAAACGGTACAGTTTTAACACGTTGTGCTAGTACACTTTGTGTGTATTGAACAGGACCAGTTTGGGTTAATTGTTTTTATACTGACTATATAAAATAATTTAAAATTCCATGGTTATTATGATTACTTATGCTCTTAATCTTGAAATAATTAATAGACATATGTATGTAGTGTTTGCTGTTTTGACTCATTAAGAGTGATATTCATTTATGGATCAATAATCTTCGTGAATTGGATGGCGACATTATATGTATGATGAATATTAATTATTGACGGAATTCACGTCCCGGTATAGGGTTGATGATAACCCCTTGAGAAGCTTATAAGTTTTGATCATGTCAAACTCTGCAGGTGGATTATGTTAATCCGACATGTCAAATAAGTTAAGTGGTACGCTCAAGGATTAAGAAGTCATTTAAATATAATTGTCAGTAATTTAATTTAAATGACGGTTATCTGAAATCTTAACGTGGGGAGAATAATAAGTATTTAATAACAAGGAGCTCAAAATATAATTTTTGAGATAAGGACGGGAGTGCAATTATAATTCTTTAGTGGTGTGAATTATAATTTATGGAAGGAATCAATTCTTAATCGAATTAGGATTCCAGTTTTTCATAGTAAGCCCAAACACTTATTTCTCCTTAGGATCCCTATCGTAGCCTTATATATATATGCCAGCCTTGCCTCTTCTCTCGACACAATAATTCTCACGAATTTAGGGTTTGTGCCGTAGAGAGTAGAGAAGGAGATCTCGGTATCTCGGCGATACCGCAGCCCACACTCGGTACAGGATTGCACGGCGAAAGGAATACGATAGAAGATCTTGAGGTTCTATACACTATTCGGATATTCAATTTTTAAAAACTAAAATAAAACTAGCACCGGGTTGAGATGGGTTTATAAGCGTGTCGGGTTCAGGTTTGGACAAGCACGACTCCTTACCATTCCTAGTATTATTGTTATTACAAGTATGGTTATAACAATAACAAATAATAATTTCTTAATTTTTATTTTTTTTTAATTCGCGAGCTTGAGTTCTAGAAGTAACAACCATACCTCTAAGATTTAAAAATTACAACATTAAGCTAAGTATTAAATTTCAAGATTTGAATATATTTATAAATCTCAAATCATAATTCTACACCAAACCAAATATTTTCTATTTGTATAACTACCAATGTTACATTTTTTTTTTGTTAACCAATTGCTGGCATTGTTATTTCTTACTTCCTCAATCTTAACCTTAGCTACTTTTTATAGCTCAATTGCCAATCATCTTTTTTCGATACTAGTAATATCAAGTTTGTGTGTCGCATAGACAAAAAGAAAATAAAAAAAAAAATCAGTTAAATGTAAAATTTTTAGAATTACTTTCTTAAAGTATTAAATAGATTTGTAGTTTAATTAGAAGGGGATAGAGAAGTGAGAATGACGCGAATTAGACGACTCCTATGTGGTTGGAGTTTTTAAATTTTGAATTTAAAATTTAGTAGAGTTTTTTAAAACTGTTTTTCAATTTGATTTGTGTATGGTATACTAACTTTAAAAAAAAATAAAAAATATAGAATTTCTGCTTTTTTTTCCTTAAAGTTCTTCTAGAATATAAAGGAAAAATTAAAATATTCTTTTTACTTGAATGAAAATTTTAAAATAGGTGAACCAAACATGATTTTTTTTTAAAAAAAAGCACCCACAAATATTTTTTAAAAATCCAAATAAACAACACGTGACGCCTACTCTTTGTTAGTAATTTTGACGTTTAAAATATTTCAATACCTTTATGATGCTATTTTAACAAAAGAAGTTTGTTAAAAAAAAAAAAAATAACAAAAGAAGAAACTCTAAGCATATAAAATGTAATATTTTATTTCTTTACTTAAAGTGGATGTATTTATTAAGCTAGTAGATTTTTAATAATAAATTATTAATAAAATAATATTTATAAAATTAAAACAATAATTTTTTTGTTAGTCTATTCATACGTATACTCACAAATTAATTTAGTAGACAATGCGAATTAATTTAACAATACGAATTAACTGTAAGATATGACGGATAGAAATAAAATCTCCATTTGAAAAAAACTTTGTAAAAATCCTACAAATCATAATCTCCTCTTCAATTTTCCTACATTGTTAAATTATCTGGCAAACCTAACCCCCACAGAAATGCATTAGATCATCTGATAGATTCCTTTTCTTCAATTGTAATCCGCAATTTGGTCACGTTGGGAAGTAATTGTCGAGTATAATTGCTCGTGGAATTTCTTCAGAACTCGAACGGCTGTGGGGACTTGGTTCGATCTACCAGTGATTGTTAATTGATTTAGGGACCGTTTTGTTGCGTAAATTGATTAATTTTAAAATTAGTTAACTTTCGATTGATGAGTTTTGAATTTGCTTATTTATAAAAAATTCAATTTTAATTCAAGTATTTGAAAATTTTAAATGAGAAATTCTGAATGTTATAATAGAAACATGTTTTCAATTTTTCTAATTTATTTAAAATTTTGTCTAGAATCATCAACATTAAATGTAAAAACTAGATCTTCTCGAAAAATAGAGTTGGAGTGAATTCTCTAATTCTGGAGTTAAACAATTTTTAGTTTTACTCAAAAGGATTTAATTTGATTTTTTGTGAATCAACTTTAATTATTATATTTACAATATTGTTCAATTTATACAATGAAAAGCTAATAAATGAAAATTCATAAATTAGCTAACTATAAATTGTCTAATTAGCAATTTGAGAGACAATCAAGTGGACCCTGAGACTTTGTACGGGGTTAGAAAAATAAGTGGGGTGAAATGGAAAAAAAAAAAAAAAAATATTTGATGGAGTGAGTTGAAAGTAGGGTGAAGTGAATATTTTTTTTTTTGAGGCATTTAAGAATTCCTTTTTTTTAATTATGTTTTGATACGTAAGATGATATGTTGGTATGTATTACGTCGTAGAATTCTAGAGTAAAGTAAGGATTTGGTAAATTGAATGTATTTACATATGCACGGTTTCATGCTAAGAAAAAAATGACCGTTCATTTTGAGTAGTAAATAGATGAAAATTTTTCATGAAACTTGATAGAGATAATTTTTAATTATAATAAGTTTATCTCCACAAAATTTAATCAGAAAAAAAAATCAGAAGCAGGACTATTGAAAAGTTGATGTATATTTTCATTTTCATCTATTGAGAATTTATATGATTATCTTATCCACTTCTAAATTGATTTTAATTTTTGACAAAATTTAGTAGAGACAATAAGTTTTAGGAAAAATTTCATCTATTTATTCCTTGAAACGGATAGTCCTTAACTTTCTTGAATGGGGACCATTTTCTTTGAGTGGAGACTATATATGTGTATTTATATTTGATGGGAATTTAACCATACTTATTCAGCTCAAGATTAGTTATAAACACACCCTCCCAAAAAAAAGGGAGTTTAGTTATGAAAACATTTGGGGTGCTAACATGGTGAAGATACCCGTGGGTTTCTCAACCCCGCACCTATGTGAACCATGTTTCCCTTTCGCCTCATTCTGTAATCGATCAGTAAGTCTGTGTACCATTTATATATAAATATATATATATATATATATATATATATAGTTTTTAAAACTGGATCGAATTAGAAAAAGAGAATAAAGATAACCTTTCAAGAAGTATTGGGCTCAAGCACAAAGCTTGATAGCAACCCATAAATATGAGTACATTTGCCTCCTTGGCCCAACTTGGCGTAGGCCCAGTGCTGACCGAGTCAATAGAAGTCCTAATTGTGCACAATATCTAGGAATAGACGGCCCCAATTAATATAGGCTAGGGCTTTAAGAGCATTTGTAATAGTCGTATATATTGTGATTTTTTATATAATTTGTAAAAGTTTTGGTCTTCAATAGATTTTTAAATTTGGTTTTTATGTAAAATAGAACTTTACACTGACATGTCAATTTTTTAAATAAAATTTTAAAATATAATAACTTTTAGAATAAATTAATTTAATGACCCTTAAATTATTGTTATAAAATCATTTTGCCTTTTAAAATAAAATACGCTCAATTTTAGCTCTGAAACTATTAGTGAGTGTCACTTTAACTCTTCCGTTCAAATTTTCTGTTAAGTTGGATGGAAATAGAAGATATTTTTTCATTTCAATTATTTTTTGAGAAAAAAAAAGTTAATTAAAAAAAGGGAGAGAGAGAAACCCACAAATTCCTCTCTCATACACACATATGTATGCTCAGGGGTGTTCAGAAATCGAATCGGACTGAAAAATGGACCGATTTGGATCGGACTGAAAAATGGACCTGACCATTTGAATTAAGTCTGGTCCGATCCAAATTTTGAAGGACCGAAACGGTTCGGTCCTGTCTTAAATTTCACAGCTTCGGTCGGACCAGACCGGACCGGTATTATATTATACATATATATTTAAATATATATTAATAATATATAATATTAATAACAAACCCTAAACCAAACAACAACTAAGTAATTTTGATTTATTTCTTAAGATGCTATTTTCTTTCTTCCTTTGATTAAGCTTAATGAACTCCGTAGTAAGTAGGACCAAAGTAATGTTATTTGTTTAAATTCAGTAGTGTGGTCGTTAGTGGTTACACTCCAAAAACTATCAACATTATGGAAAACATCATATATCATGCTTCAATTATACAAGAGATTAATTACCTATGCATGGGGGAAAAAATGTACCACATTATCAACATATGCAAGGATGAGAAGCATAACAATTTACATTTTGTCGTTACTCTAAATAGAAATATGCAAAGCTTCATAAAAACCTTTTCCCTAGAATCTGAATTGGTGGTCTGGCTGGTATATAGTTAGCTCCTTACTTGTTATAAACCTAGCCAAACGAAGCTGTGATTTTATTTTTACAGCTATGAAAAAATGTCCATATAAACTGTTTTTGGTTTTTTTTTTTTGAAGCTATTTTTGTGCAGAAAATTAAGTTTAAAATTTATATTATTATTGTGCAAAAATTCTTTTTTGATCCTAATACAACTCTTAGCCCCCCCCCCCCCAAAAAAAAGCACAGACCGACCGGAATCGGATCGAACTGGTCTGGTCTTAACAAGTATTTCTGTCTAGTCTGGTCTTCGAATTTTTAGGACCGAATTCCGGTCTGGTTCGATCTTATACTATTCAGTCTGGTCAACCGGACCATGCACACCCCTATGTATACTATATATCTCTAAACACGCACAGTTCATCCGCCAGCCATCACAACTACCATTGTCATCTCATTCTCTATTTAAATCCTCCATTTTTCTCTCTCATAAACATACATCACTACCATCACCATTCACCCTCTGCACCGCTGGGCCACAATCTCCACCCGCAGCCACGTCCCCACTACCACATTGGCTCTGCCAAAATTGAAATCGAAATTTTAAATCAATAAACCTAGATTAAACTAAATCAATACAAAGATTTAACCCAAAATCATCAATACAAAGATAACCCCAAAATCAAATCAAATCAACTATTACCTATGCAAACAAATAAAATAAAAAAAGGACAGTCACCAGATATTATGAAGGGGGAAGTGGCCGGAGGTGTATATGTATGAGAAGAAAATGGGAGGGTGAAAGAGATGGAGATGGTGATGTGGTGTTGGTGGAGGATGGGGTGTATGTGTATATAGGTATGTATGTATATGTATGAGAGAGAAAAGGCGAGGGCGAAAGTGATGGGGTGGTGGATGAAGTGTATATGTATGTATATGTAAGAGAGAGAAATGGGGAGGGTGAAAGAGATGGAGATGGTGATGTGGTGGTGGCGGCTGGGTTTCTCTCTCTCCCATTTTATTTTCGAAGAACTCCCTTAATTTTTTTTGAGGCATTGGGTTTAAAGGGCATCCTACAAAACTAAAAGCAATAAAAGGACACAGTATATTACGATTATAAATTAAGGACAGTTAATATAAAAGCGACACGTATCTTATTAAAGTTGAGACAAAACCCTTTCTTTTTTAGTTAATTACAACTTGTGCCATCAACCTCTCACTCCTCTCACACGATTTGCACTCCCAGTTCTACTCACGCGATATCGGTAGCTCAATCTCTTCATCAACAAAGATCTCCCAATCCGTCTAAAACAACATCTCCATTACTTGATCTGAATTTCCTCTTTCACTCCATTACTTCATCACTCGATCTTAATTTTCTCTCTCATTCCTTTACTCTATCATTCGATCTCCATCCGAGAAGTGATTGAAAAAGCCCTAGAAGCTTACCCTCTCAACTTTGTTTTTTCTTCCATTACTTTCTCACTCTTCAACATCATCAATCATCAGGTATTATTCAACGACACTATTAATGGATGATTGTGCTCTCTGTTTTATGCTTTAATTCTCTCTCTCTCTCAATTCAAAAGATTTTTTACTTTTGTCCTTTGTCTTTACTTCTCCTTTTGATTGATGCCCCTTTCCATCTTTTAAAATTTATAGGAAGTTTTAGGCATAATGTGCAGCTCGTTCACACATTCATGCGCTTAAATATTCACTTGTTTTTATTCCATTTCTAACCTACCATTTTGGGTATCAATGGACATTGCCATTATTTGGTTTCTTCATTGTATTACCATTTCTCATTCATTACAAGTAGGTGCTCTTAGTTTAGAGTATCTCCTCTGGTCTTTTCTTTGATCACCTTTCTTAATATTACTATGTAGAATTCAAGGTTTTGTTCTTTACAGAGTAAAGCAGGTCCATTAACATACAAAATGATATTAATATTAATTTTTTTGAAACTAACATCAACAATACCTTATTCATTTGCAGTGTGGATTGTGCCTTGTACGTGTGCGACTTTTGCGAGAAGCTCATTCGTGGGGAAACAATACCCAAATTCCGTAACGGCGCACTAATGCAAGCAAAGCGCGCAATTATCACGTGGCTTATATTACAGATGAACCACATTCTTGGAAACCAAATTGCAGTAATCAAGAAGCTGTCGATGACGTAATTCAATTCATTAAGAAAAATGAGCATGTTTTTACAGAATAGGAGAAATAGGTTTTTGGTCAATGAGCATGTCTGTATAGAGTAGCAGAAATAGATGTTACCCTTCATTTTTGCTTAAAAGGGTTTTGTTATATATTTAGCTACGTTCTTATGTAACAGTGTTAACAATATATAACATGGTGATGAATATTTTGATATAGAATGTTTGAAAAAAGAAAATGCCTTTTCCGATTGATGAATATGGGATCTCACTGTTATTTCTGAACCCTGTTGAGGCTTCATATTTGATATATCTAATCTATCATGAATCTCTCCCACAAAATTGAATGAGGGTTTAAATTAACCCAATTCTTAAGCCAACTGCTAAAATCATTTCATATGCTACAACACTAAAAGCTTAAAAAATGTGTGCTGCTTCTTGGTTACACTTTTTCATTTTTATACCCCATTTGCTGGATTGAATTTTTCATATTACTATCAAACGGAGCCTTAAAGTAAAAATGAGAGTAAGAGAAAATTATAAAAGTAAAAGTGGTTTTAAACATACCCAGATAAAGTTTTAAATGCCATTACCCATTTCTTTCCAAAATTGAGTTGTATGCTATGTTTTTAGCATACTGTATTAAAAGGATAAAAAGCAATTTTTTTCAATAATAGGCATACCCAATCTAATTACTGAATGCTGGTTATCAATTGCATTCCTAACCATACCCAATTTAGTGCAAAATCGATTTTGTACTGAAATATTTCTAAAGATTGCACTCGCATTTAGTGCAAAATCGTTTTTGCAGTGGAATATTTCACTGCAAAAACGATTTTGCACTAAATGCGTGTGCAATCTTTAGAAACATTTAACTACAAAAACGATTTTGCACAAAATGCGCGTGCAGTTTACCATAAATATTTGACTGCAAAAACCATTTTGCACTAAATCCGAGTGCAATTTAGCACAGATAATCAAAGTCTTTCGCATTCAAATAAACAACTTGCAAAGAATAACAAACATCTTGATATTGTTTATTCCACAAAAATAGAAAAACATCACCATTCATATATCAAAATCAAAATTACATTCTTTTAAAATCAAAACTAAAGGAATCCGAAAAAAAATCTCAATCATACCAAGAATTTCAAAATTCCAAATATTCACTAAATGCAAATTATACTATGCCATACTAAAATCTAAACAATCGATGCAGTGCACGTCTTCTTATTGTGAAATCCATAACGGTTACACCTTCCACACTTTCGTTTCTTCTTTGTGCTTGAGCCGGAGCTCTCAATTCGATTCTTTTTAGGACGACCAGGTTGAGTTTTACAATCAGGAGGTAAAATTTCCGATGCACCAAAGACATTAGTAGGACGGTCAGAACTTGGCACCGGGTAAATTGCATGTGCATAATAACTTTGAAAGTTACACGTAAAGAAAAAAGGATCGCAATAGTTATAAACAACCTTCCTATCAGCCAAAATACACAAAACGGCATGCGAACATACGAAGCCATTAATCCGCCATGAATTATAACCACACTCCCATGTCGAAAGATTTACGCGATAAGACTTTTGCTCTATAACCTCAAAGACGGAATCAGATGATTTGACAACCAACCCTCCATGTCGAACTCTCATTAACCTTCTCCTTTAAGCATTTTTCAACCTCCGGACACAAGAGAGTTTTCCAATTCCTCGATAATTCACGTCTATCTGACATTTGCTTCATTATTTTCACACGAATTTGATCTAGCATCGTTGTTATAGGAAGATTTTGTTCATTTACAACCCACAACCTATAACTCTTGGCCATATTAGAACATATAACACCATATCTTCTTCCCAAAAAAATGCATTAACCCAATGATCAAGTGGTGCGACCTTAAAGAAATCTTCCGTAACATTCTTCGCAAGTGTCTTAAGGTCATCGTACGCATTTTGAAACTCTTCAAGCGAACGAGCATATGCACAACTAGTAAATAAACTCAAAGCTAATTTTTGTTTTCTATACTTCGATGGAAAACATGAACTGAAATTATTCCTCAAATGCCATAGGCAATAAGCATGAAAACCATTAGGAAAGACCCTAGGAACTGAATTGATCAATCCAACATGTCCATCTGAAATAAATGTCAACATTGTTGACCTTAAAGTCAATTAATCTTATTTTGATAATTACAATAAGTTAATAAAGTGTTATTTAACTCGGTTGTTCCAATGATGATAGCCATTTTAACCGATATATCTTCCGACCAAGTGTAACTTCAAACCGAAGCAAATCTCACACAAGCTTTACAAACGCCTCTACTCACAAGAAATGAACTCAAGTGATATACATGTGCTATACAAAGCCAAGAAAAGATCTAGATCATCAAGCAAGTGAAGATATGCACAAGAATGATCTCCACATGTTCTACAAGTTATCAAAACCAAGAAAGGATCAAGAACATCAAACAAGTGAAGATACGCACAAGAAAATCAAGCATCACGAAGACTCCAATTATCATTAAATTGAGTGAATGCTTAGATTTTATATAAATTTACTTTATTGATCAAATCCCTATAGCTCAAACATATTCATGCATCTTTTAAAGATTGATTCAAACTAGCTTGAAATTGAATTTATTTGAAAAACATCATTTTACAAAAACCGAGTTTCAAAATAAATTCATATTAATTTTAAATGATCATATTTTAAGTTATAATAAAAATAGGTATCTTAGAAAAATATCTTTGAGGTTAAAAAATCATTACAATTTTATTTGGAACTAAATTGTTAAATTGCAAAAATATTTTTATTTTACATTTAAAATTCGCTCAATTTTTGCCTAGTTTTGATCTAACGGTAAGATGGAGGCCTTCCCGAACTCCGATCATTTTGAAATTTTTACAGTAGTTAGACAACATCTCCTGGCAATTGTGACTAAAATTTGAGCATGATCCAACGGTCAAATTGGGAGAAATTAACAAAACAAATTTGAATTTCTTTTTTGTCAAAACTAGCTGTTGGAAAATTTGAAAATGTATACCTTGGAGCCAAAACCTCTCTTAATCATCCCCAATGGCCATATGGTTTTGCAAGCTATAAATATGAGGTCCTAGACATGTTTTAACACACCTTGAATCATTCTAATACTCTATTATTCATATATTCAAATATACAAAGATTCAAGAACACATTTTGATCAATCTTTCATTTTTGAGCTATATACTTTGATCAATTTTGATATCTCTTAGTGTGAGCTTCATTTGTATTTTGTCATATACAAGAGAGATATTGTACATTGGTGTTTGTCACCAAAACTCATTTGAATCATAATTGTGAGAGGTGTATCTCATAGATTAGCAAGAGGGATTTCTTGTGAAAGTATTGAAGGTGTTTTTAATACTTGTGAGAGTGTGTGATAAGAATACACTTGTAGAGGTTTGATCTTCACCCGGAAGGAGATCGGTTATAATGGAAATTCTAGGGGAACTAACCGAGCGCGGAGTAGGGGAACAAGCCGAACCGTGTGGACAAAAAATCTTCGACTTCGATCGGTTCAATCTTTCTATCTCTTGCTCTATTATATTATTCTATTTATTCATTATGTTTGGAATTAACTTTGTTCTAGATTGCTTGATAAATATAGACATCAAATATTTTTAAATCATTTTTAATCCAATTAAATTTTTAAAAACCCTATTCACCCCCCTCTAGGGTATTTTCTGACCTACAATTGGTATCAGATGTTGTACTCTTGTTTTGATTTTACAATCTTAGAGTTTACGATCCTGTCTATCTATCAAGAAACCGAAATTAACGAAGGTTCTTCCACCACTAGACCACCTCTATCTGATGGCAAAAATTATAGTTATTGGAAAAGTCGTATGTGTACTTTTCTTCAAGCTAGTGATTTTGAACAATGGAAGGTTACACTCATTGGACCCTATGAGATTACCAAAACCGATGAAAAGGGTAAAGTCACTCCTAAATCCATTTTCGAATATGATGAGTATGATATTAAGAAAATCCAATTTAACGCTAAAGCCTTGAATGCCCTGCATTGTGCATTAACTATAGATGAATACAACAAAATTTCTAGTTGTAAAATCACCAAAGAAATTTGGGACAAATTAGAAGTTGCCTATGAAGGAACCTCATAAGTTAAGGATGATAATATTAATATGCTCGTTCATGATTATGAACTTTTTAAAATGGAACCTAATGAATCACTTGCTTCTATGTATAGTAGATTCTCTATTATCACTAATGTTTTAGATCTTCCTGGAAAGGAATATTCAAACGAGGAAAAGATTTGAAAAATTCTTAGAATTATTCCCAAGAAATGGAGACCTAAAGTGACGGCTATTCAAGAAGCCAAGAACCTCAAGATACTAAGCATGGATGAACTCTTGGGGTCTCTCAAAACCCATGAGAAAGAATTGGAAAGAGAAGACGAGGTCGATTTAAAAGCCAAAAAAACTCTTACTCTCAAAGCAAATCAACTAGAGGATGATGAGGAGTTGATGGTAGGAGATGAGGATATGGCTCTTCTTTCTAGAAAATTCATAAAATTTCTAGCTAAGAAGAAGAAGTTTCAAGGAAAAGAAAACAACTTTGATTCTTCATCAAGAAGGAACAATGATCGATCTATTCAACCAAGAGTTGAAAATAAAGAAGAAAAGAAGTGTTTCCATTGCCATGAACCAGGGCATTTGAAAACAAATTGCCCGGTTAGAAGAAAGGAAAGAAGAGATAAAAGAGACAAAGCCTTCAAACAAGTAAGACACGCCCTCAAAGGCACTTGGAGTGATTCCGAAGAAGGGGAGTCCGATGCCAACTCTAGCGACGAGGAAACAGCTAACATTTGCCTTATGGCAAGAGACGATGAGGTATGCTCTACTTATGATTTATTTAGTGATGATAATGTCTCTATCAATAATGATGCACATGATGAGAATGACTATGATGAATTATATGATATGTTTGAGGAATTGCATAAGAAGTTTAAAAATTTGTCTAAAATGTATGCAAGCCTCAAAAAGGAAAATTTGATGATTTCTAGCAAGTGTGAAAATTTTGAGAAAGAAAATGTATTTTTGAAAAATGAAAACAAAACATTGAAGAAAGGAAAGGAGAAAGAAACTCCAAACACACTTGTATTAGAAAATGTCAAATTAAAAGATCAAGTGGATGACTTAACTAATAGTCTAGCCAAGTTCACCAAAGGAAAGGATAACTTGGATAAACTATTAGGAATGCAAAGGTGTGTATTCAACAAAGCTGGTTTGGGCTATAACCAAATTGACAACCAAAAGGATTACAAAAACTTTTTCAAAACATACACACCTTATGATCCCACTCATCTTTACTCATATTGTGGTAGAAATACTCATTACGTGGATCATTGTTATTATAGGAATGAAAGTTTTCCTAAAAGAAAGCTTGCTTGGGTTCCAAAAGGAACCATTATGTTTGATAACCCAAAGGGACCCAATACATTTTGGGTACCCAAGGAGAAGTTACTTAAGGTTATGGTGTAGGTGTGCTTGAAAGCCAAAAGTAGCAAAATCAAGTGGTTCTTGGATAGTGGTTGCTCAAAGCACATGACGAGAGACAAGAACAATTTTTTAAGTCTTATTCCCAAGAAAGGAGGGAATGTGACTTTTGGGGACAACGCCAAGGGTAAAATCATCGGTATAGGTAAGGTTGGTAAGCATTCTACTTTTATTGACAATGTTCTATTAGTTGATGGTTTAAAGCATAATTTACTTAGCATTAGTCAACTATGTGATAAAGGTTATGAAGTGATTTTTAAATCTGATCGTTGCATTGTTAAGAATTTTAGTGATGATTCAATTTTACTTATTGCATATAGAACTAACAATGTGTATACTCTTGAACTTGATGATTTATCACAACAAGATGTTAAATGTTTATCCGCTATTAATGATGTATTTTGGTTATGGCATAGAAGACTAGGACATGCTAATATGAATTTAATTCATAAATTGAAGAAAGAGCTAGTTAAAGGATGCCTAAGACCAAATGAAAGATAAAATTTGTGATGCATGTCAACTTGGTAAACAACATAAATTTTCATTTAAATCTAAGAAGGACATTACTACAACTAAACCTCTTATTTTGATCTTGATTTATTTGGTCCTAATTCAGTTGCTAGTTTGATGGTAAATTATATCTTTTGTTATGTGTAATTTAACTCATGGGTGTCTTTCTTGCCCACAAAAGTGAAACTCCACATGTCTTTGCAAAATTTTGTAGAAAAGTAAAATGATTTCTTATTTGGAAAATAGAGAATTTGATAATATTGATATTGAGAATTTTTGTGATGAGCATGATATTAATCATAACTTTTTGGCACCTAGAACTCCTCAACAAAATGGTGTGGTTGAAAGGAAAAATAGATCTCTTCAAGAGATGTCTAGAACCATGTTACATGAACATTCTTTACCGGAATATTTCTAGGCGGAAGCCGTTAACACCGCATGCTATGTGATTAATCGCACTATCCTTCGTAAAAAGTTAGATAAGACACCCTATGAATTATGGAATGACAAGAAACCAAATATTGCATATTTTAAAGTTTTTGGTTGCAAATATTTTATTTTGAATGATCGTGATCACTTGGGAAAATTTGATGCTAAATCCGATGAAGAAATTTTTCTTGAATATGCCACTAATAGAAAGCATATGGAGTTTAAACAAGAAAAGTTTAGTAGTACAAGATCTATCATGTTGTATTTGATGAGACAAATCCTTTCTCACCCATAGACGTTCCGATGACGATGTTGAAATTATCAAAAGGTTTCGGATACAAATTTATGATACATCTAAGGAAGAAACTTGAGTGCTCAAGCTCCTCCTAAGGAGTTAGAAAATACAACCGAGCAAAATCAATGATTTTCTAGGAGTTGGAAATTTGTGTCCAGCCACCCTATTGATCAAATTCTTGGAGATCATCTAGTAGATTATGACTAGCAATGCATTTGTGGCATGTTTCTCAATATGCAAAAACAAAAGATGAATCAAGGATCATATGAGAGAAACAAGTAACTTGTTCCCAAACCTAATGATCTTTATTGGTACAAGTTTTTCGAACAAGAATGAAAGTGGTATAATTGTTAGAAATAAAGCAACTTGTTGCCCAAGATAAATCAAAGGAGGGCATTGATTATGAGGAAACATATGCCCGTTGCAATTTAGAAGCTATTCGCATGCTACTTGCTTTAAAAATTTTAAATTGTATCAAATGGATGTGAAAAGTGCTTTCTTGAATGGTTTTATTGAAGAGGAAGTTTATGTGAAACAACTCCCGGTTTTGAAAATCATATTTATCCGTTATGTATTTAAATTATCTAAAGCCTTGTATGATTTAAAACAAGACCTAGAGCATGGTTGATAGATTAAGTTCATTTTTGATTAACAATGGGTTTGTTAGAGGTAAAATTGAATACCTTATTTATCAAAAATCATGAGAATGAATGCTACTTGTACAAATTATGTTGATGATATTATATTTGGTTCTACTAACGACAACCTTGCAAATAATTTTCTACTTATATGAAAAGGAATTTGAAATGAGCATGATGGGATAAATGAACTCTTCCTTGGATTACAAGTGAAACATGCAAAGAAGGCATTTCATTAATCAAGAGAAGTATGTGAAGGAGCTTTTGAAGAAATTCGACATGGAAGGAGCCAAATCCATGAGCACTCCTATGAGTTCAACATTGAAACTTGACAAAGACGAGAAAGGTAAAAGTTGAATCAAAATATCAGGTTGATTGGTAGTTTATTATATTTGACGGCGTCTAACCGGAATTATGTTTAGTTTATGTCTTTGTGCACGATTCCAAGCGGATCCTAAAGAATCACATTTACTTGTTGTAAAACGAATCTTCCGTTATCTTTCCGGTAAAGTCATTGGGTTTATGGTACCCAAGAGAGAACTCATTTGACTTAATAGTTATTCCGATACGGATTTTGCCGATTGCAAAATCGATAGGAAGAGTACTAGTGGCACTTGTCATTTTCTAGGACACGCACTAGATCTTGGTCAAGCAAGAAACAAAACTCGGTGGCCCTTTCAACGGCCGAAGCCCAATATGTGGCGGCCGAAAGTTGTTGTGCAAAATCTTATATATTAAACAACAACTAGAGGACTTTGGAATTAGTCTTAGCCACATTCTCAAAAATGTGACAACACAAGGCCATATTTGACCAAAAACCCCATACAACATTCAGACTAACACATTGAGATAAGATATCATTTTATTCGTGATCATGGCAAAAAGGTGATGTTGATATTGAATTCGTTGGCACCGAATCGCAATTTGCGGATATATTCACTAAACTGCTTTCTGAAGATCGTTTTTGTATATTGACGTGAACTCGGTATGATTAGAGCTTGTGATATCTAGTTTATTCCAAAAAGTTCATAAAAGGATTGAAATGCTTATTTTGAGCATACATTATTTATTATGCTTAATTTTCTTTTATTTTTATTTTTATAAAATTTTCTTGTTTAATGTACACATTATTATGAGTATTAACAAGTATTTTTGCAGCTTTAGATTGATAATTACTGATTCCCTCCTTTTTGATGAAGAAAAAGGGGGAGAAAGTTTGTGTTATGTGTGTGTGTCATGAGTGATAATGGTACCCTCGTTTATTTTATCGTTTTTTTATTATGCTATCTTGATCAAGAACTACTAGTTTGTTTATTTGTTTAAGTACTTTTCAAACCTATGCTTTCGGTTAAGTTGTTTGAACTTATCTTCTATGCAAGTATTTTTCATTTTAATCATTGCTTGTAATTTTTATCTATGCCCTATTTAGGGGGAGCATATTATTCATATGCTTAAAATTATTATCTTTTTATAAACACACATTAACTCTATTGTCATCATCAAAAAGGGGGAGATTTTGACCTTAAAGTCAATTAATCTTATTTTGTAATTACAATAAGTTAATAAAGTGTTATTTAACTTGGTTGTTCCAATGATGATAGCCATTTTAACCGATATATCTTCCGACCAAGTGTTACTTCAAACCGAAGCAAATCTCACACAAGCTTTACAAACGCCTCTACTCACAAGAAATGAACTTAAGTGATATACATGTGCTATACAAAGCCAAGAAAAGATCTAGATCATCAAGCAAGTGAAGATATGCACAAGAATGATCTCCACATGTTCTACAAGTTATCAAAACTAAGAAAGGATCAAGAACATTAAACAAGTGAAGATACGCATAGAAAATCAAGCATCACGAAGACTCGAATTATCATTAAATTAAGTGAGTGCTTAGATTTTATGTAAATTTACTTTATTGATCAAATCCCTATAGCTCAAACATATTCATGCATCTTTTAAAGATTAATTCAAACTAGCTTGAAATGAATTTATTTGAAAAACATCATTTTACAAAAACCGAGTTTCAAAATAAATTCATATTAATTTTAAATGATCATATTTTAAGCTTAATAAAAATAGGTATCTTAGAAACATATATTTGAGGTTCAAAAATCATTAGAATTTTATTTGGAATTAAATTGTTAAATTGCAAAAATATTTTTATTTTACATTTAAAATTCGCTCAATTTTTGCCCAGTTTTGATCAACGGTAAGATGGAGGCCTTCCCGAACTCCGATCATTTTGAAATTTTTACAGTAATTAGACATATCTCCTGAAATTTTGACTAAAATTTGAGCATGATCCAACGGTCAAATTGGGAGAAATTAACAAAACAAATTTGAATTTCTTTTTTGTCAAAACTAGCTGTTGGAAAATATGAAAATGTATACCTTGGAGCTAAAACCTCTCTTAATCATCCCCAACGGCCATATGGTTTTTCAATCTATAAATATGAGGTCCTAGACATGTTTTAACACACCTTGAATCATTCTACATACTCTATTATTACATATATTCAAATATACAAAGTTATTCAAGTATTCAATTCATTTTATTGATCATATGCTTTCATTTTTGAGCTATATACTTTGATCAATTTCGATATCTCTTAGTGTGAGCTTCAAATTTGTATTCTTGTCATATACACTTGAGAGAGTTATTGTACATTGGTGTTTGAATCACCAAAACTCAATTTTGTAATCATAATTATGAGAGGTGTAAAATCTCATAGAAAAACAAGAAGGTAAATTCTTGTTTAGAAATTGTGAAAGGTAAATTTCACAAGGTTAGCAAGAGGGTATCTTGTGAGAGTATTGTGGTGTAGCAATACTTGTGAGAGTGTGTGATAAGACATACACTTGTAGAGGTTTGATCTTCACCCGGAAGGAGATCGGTTATAGTGGAAATTCTCGGGGAACTAACCGAGCGCGGAGTAGGGGAACAAGCCGAACCGTGTGGACAAAAAATCTTCGACTTCGATTGGTTTAATCTTTCTTACTCAATCTCTTTATTTACTTGCTATATTATTGTTTGCTTGAGATTGTTTATTTTCTTGATTGCTTATTTGATTGCATTCCTTGATAATTTGTTTAGATTTCTTGATAAATATTGTTTTACTTAAACATTGTTAGAATCAGTTTTAATTCCGCATTAAGATTTTAAAAACCCTATTCACCCCCCTCTAGGGTATTTTCTGACCTACAATTGGTATCAGAGGTTGTACTCTTATTTTGATTTAACAATCTTAGAGTTTACGATCATGTCTATATATCAAGGAACCGGTCTTTCCGAAGGTCTCTCTACCCATAGACCACCTCTATTTGATGGTAAAAATTATAGCTATTGGAAAAATAGAATGAGCATATTTTTACAATCTAGTGATTTTGAACAATGGAGAGTTGTAGTTGAAGGACCCTATGAAATTAACAAAAAGGATGATAATGGAAAAATTGTTCCTAAGAAAATGTCCGAGTATGATGAAAATGATATTAAGAAAATTCAATATAATGCCAAAGCATTAAATGCTTTAAATTGTGCATTAAGCATGGATGAATATAACAAAATTTCTAGTTGCAAAACGGCTAAGGAAATTTGGGATAAACTTGAGGTTACCTACGAAGGAACCACTCAAGTTAAAGACGATAACATAAATATGCTTGTTCATGATTATGAATTATTTAAAATGGAGCCTAATGAATCTCTTACTTCCATGTATAGTAGATTTTCTATTATTACTAATGATTTAGATCTTCTTGGAAAGGTTTATTCTAATGAAGATAAAATAAGAAAAATTCTTAGGATTCTTCCAAAGAAATGGCGACCGAAAGTGACGGCGATTCAAGAAGCAAAGAATCTCAAAACACTTAGCATGGACGAGCTTTTGGGTTCACTTAAAACCCATGAGAAGGAATTGGCGAGAGAAGAAGAAAGTGATTCAAAAGCCAAAAAGTCACTAGCTCTCAAAGCAACTCAACTAGAAGATGATGAGGAGTTGATGGTAGGAGATGAGGATATGGCTCTCCTTTCTAGAAAATTCATAAAATTTCTAGCTAAGAAGAAAAAGTTTCAAGGAAAAGGAAACAACTTTGATTCTTCATCAAGAAGGAACAATGATCGATCTATTCAACCAAAAGTTGAAAACGAAGAAGAAAAGAAATGTTTCCATTGCCATGAACCAGGGCATTTCAAAACAAATTGCCCGATTAGAAGAAAGGAAAGAAGAGACAAAAGAGACAAAGCCTTCAAGCAAGTAAGACACGCCCTCAAAGGCACTTGGAGTGATTCCGAAGAAGGCGAGTCCGATGCGAACTCTAGCGACGAGGAAACGGCAAATCTTTGCCTTATGGCAAGAGACGATGAGGTACACTCTTCTCATGACTCATCTAGTGATGATAATGCATCTATTAATAATGATATACATGATGAGAATGACTATGAAGAATTATATGATATGTTTGAGGAATTGCATAAAAAATTTAAAAATTTGTCTAAAATGTATGCAAGCCTCAAAAAGGAAAATTTGATTATTTCTAGCAAGTGTGAAAACTTTGAGAAAGAAAATGTATTTTTGAAAAATGAAAACAAAACCTTGAAGAAAGGAAAAGAGAAAGAAACTCCAAACTCACTTGTATTAGAAAATGTCAAATTCAAAGATCAAGTGGATGACTTAACTAATAGTCTAGCCAAGTTCACCAAAGGAAAGGATAACTTGGATAAACTATTAGGAATGCAAAGGTGTGTATTCGACAAAGCCGGTTTGGGCTATAACCAAATTGACAACCAAAAGGATTATAAAAACTTTTTCAAAGCATACACACGTCATGATCCCACTCATATTTGCTCATATTGTGGTAGAAATACTCATTACGTGGATCATTGTTATTATAGGAATGAAAGTTTTTCTAAAAGAAAGCTTGCTTGGGTTCCAAAAGGAACCACTATGTATGCTAACCCCAAAGGACCCAACTTATTTTGGGTACCAAAAGAAAAGTTGCTTAAGATTTTGGTGTAGGTTTGCCTAAGAGCAAAAGCTAGCAAAATAAAATAGTTATTGGATAGTGGATGCTCGAAATACATGACGGAAAAAAAAAAAAAAAAAAAAAAAAAATAAAAAAAAATCTTGAGTCTAACTCCTAAACAAGGAGGCAACGTCACATTTGGAGGCAACGCCAAAGGCAAAATTATTGGTATAGGTAAAGTTGGTAAGAAATCTTCTTATATTAATATTGTTCTACTTGTTGACGGTTTAAAACATAACTTTCTTAGTATTAATCAATTGTATGATAAAAGTTATGAAATTATTTTTAAATCCGAATGTTGCATTGTTAAAAATATTAATGATACTTCTATCTTGTTTATTTCTTATAGATCTAATAACGTATATATTCTTGAACTTGATGATTTGTCTCAACAAGATGTTAAATGTTTATCATGTTGAATGATGTTTCTTGAATATGGATTTAATTCATAAGTTATCTAAAAATGAATTAGTTAAATGGTTGCCCAAAATTAAATTTGTTAAAAATAAAATTTGCGATACTTGTCAACTTAGTAAACAACACAAGTCTGTATTTTACATGTTATTATAAACTAACAATAATTTTGCAGTCTAAAAATCATTATCTGTTATTCAATGAAAAGAAGGGAAAATAATCTGAAGATCATCAGAATCAAAATTCAAAACAGCATCGAGACTAGAAGAAGAATTATCAACAAAATTATGCTCTATATCTAATAGAGTTTTCCAATCAGGACTCGATGGCTCGGCAACCTCCGCAGCAGTACCACTTTGAGAAAATTGCGATGAATAGCCTTCCAAAGCAGCTTGGTAATCTGAGATAGTCGGATATACCGGCAAACCCACATTAGTTAGAAAAGCACTATGGTCTAAAATATTTTCGGTAGTCGGAAGAATTTCAGGTGCAACATTTTCTGCTAACGATAGGAGCCCTGTAGAACTTATAGGAGGAGCAAAAGAAAAGCTTTGGTTAGCACTAGAAGACTCTCCTAATCGAGCCTCTAATGTTGTCACCCGTGATTGCAAAGCTTCTAACACTGTCACTCGTGATTGTAACTCTTGTACCTTCTGTTCAAGAGAAACAATGAGCGCAGTACAGCCTTTACTAGGATTCTCGACTCTCGCTTTAGCTTCAAAAAGAAATGAATAGAGAGTCTCAAGATATTGATGTTGAGGAATTTCTTTTAAAATATTTGCAACACTATTTACCCCAAAAACGGTGAAGATTGTACGATAATCTTGACGACTAATCACATCCATAAAAATTTGTGCATATTCACAACATGGCTTACATTTCTTGCGTTTATAAGTGCAAGCAGCACAAGACGAACCTGTACAACGGAAGGTATTCGACATACTTGTGATTTGCTTTCTCTTACTCATGGGTACCTTCTATAAAAGTTATAAGAAGAAAATGGATCTCGAGGAAGACAACAAGAAAGAGGGGACAAGAGGCAGAGCAATTAAAAGAATCCCGAAAATGAAAAGCTGTCATCCTAAAAGGTCAAAAATACAGCGCCCCCCGCGTGCATCAAAAGTCCACCGCCCTAGCACGGTCTAGATCCCTCTTTGATGTTGACATAGGCGGAGAAAATGTGCGTAACGTTGATACTGCGGTAAAAGGTAAAGTTTTTTTTTTTTTGCTGCGGTAAGATTTTTTTTTGCTGTGGTAAGATTTTTTATACCGACTTTAAATATTGTGGTAAGAATTTTAAATGCTTTATGTCTTTAATATTCATACTTGTTTTATTTTGCATGTTATATTTCGTGTTTTGACATTTTATTGAGCCATTAAAAAAAAAAAATGGCAAAAGATGGAGAGGCATACACACCTTGGCCTCATAGATGAAGCACTCTTGGAGTTACCATTTTCTCTCCGTGGCCTTGATCCCTTTTTGATGTTGCCATAGGGGGAGAAAATGTGTGTTGGTGACAATTAATGTTAGTAAGACCATTAATTGTTTTATGTCTTTAATATTGACAATTGTTTTATTTTGAAAACCTTATTTGAGATCAAAATTCTTTTATTAATTTTTAAAACTATCTCAAATATTTGTAATGCTTTTAATAATCTTTTATTTTATCTATGCATAAATTGAGGGGGAGCATATTTCAATTATTCATATGCTATTTATGCTTGTTATTGTAAACACACATTAATTTATTGTCATCATCAAAAAGGGGGAGATTGTTGACCTTGAAGGTCTTAATCTTATTTTGATAATAACAAATAAATTAATCATGTGTAATTTAACATGTTCTTGATAGCCATAAGATTATAGATTTCTTACCAAGTTTGGAA
Organism: Lonicera japonica; assembly: GCA_021464415.1. Taxonomy (NCBI): domain Eukaryota; kingdom Viridiplantae; phylum Streptophyta; class Magnoliopsida; order Dipsacales; family Caprifoliaceae; genus Lonicera; species Lonicera japonica. Next base: position 38,914,621 of record CM038466.1, on the reverse strand, counting down.
AATCAAGAATAGCATGATTGCTCAAAGGAAGTTTGATAAGGATCATTGAATCAATATCCGATCAAGTCAATGAAGCATTCGACTAAAACCGATCTATCCAAATCAAGATCATTCAACTACAAGCGTTGGACAAGTCAAAGAAAATCATTCTCATCACTCACAAGCTAGCAATGCATTTCATGAAGCACAAAAGATCAAGGATCATATGCTAAAGCTTCAAGTGAAGAATCGCAATTTGAAGAAACAAATCGAAGCATTCGAAGACTCACCTAGTCGGTAATTGAGTGTTTGCTTAGGATTAATGTAAAGTTTCTTAATTGATTGATTAAATCCCTATAGCTCAAACATAAACTTATGCATTTTTGTTAAAGATTGATCAAAACCAAGTTTGAATCATTGAAATCATTTCAAAACATTATTCTTGCAAAAATCGATTTTGAAATAAATTCATATTAATTTTAAATGATCATATTTTAAGCTATAATAAAAATAGGTATCTTAGAAACATATATTTGAGGTTCAAAAATCATTAGAATTTTATTTGGAACTAAATTATTAAATTGGAAAAATATTTTTATTTTTTGTTTAAAATTCGCTCAATTTTCACCTAGTTTTGATCTAACGGTAAAATGGATGCCTTCCCGAACTCCGATCATTTTGAAATTTTTACAGTAGTTAGACAACATCTCCTGGCAATTTTGACTAAAATTTGAGCATGATCCAACGGTCAAATTGGGAGAAATTAACAAAACAAGTTTGAATTTCTTTTTGTCAAAACTAGCTGTTGGAAAGTTTGAAAATGTACACCTTGGAGCCAAAACCTCTCTTAATCATCCCCAACGGCCATATGATTTTGTAAGCTATAAATATGATGTCTTAGACATGTTTTAACACACTTGAATCATTCTACAAACTTATTTTACATATATAAATATACAAAGTTATTCAAGTATTCAATTCACGTTTTATTGATCATATGCTTCATTTTTGAGCTATATATTTTGATCAATTTTGATATCTCTAGTGTGAGCTTCATTTGTATTTTGTCATTGTATTCTTTACACACTTGAGAGAGTTATTGTAAATTGGTGTGAATCACCAAACAATTTTGTATTCAATTGTGAGAGGAAAATCTCATAGGAAAAATTGGTATCAAGACTCTTGTTTTGATTTTACAATCTTAGGTAATCCTGTCTATTCAAGAAACCGAAATTGTTTACCACTAGAACCTCTATTGTGAAAAATTATAGTTATTGTATGTGTACTTTTCTTCATTTCAATGGAAGGTTACAAGGTTAGCAAGAGGGTATCTTAAATCCATTTTCGTGAGAGTATTATTAAGTCCAATTTAACGGTGTAGCATTGTGCATACTTGTAATACAACAAAATTTCTAGAAAATCACCAAAGTGGGACAAATGTGAGAAGGAACAAAGTTAAGGATGATAATATTAATATGCTCGTTCATGATTATGAACTGGAACCTGTAGAGTATAGTTTCTCTATTATCACTAATGATCTTCAAAGGAATATTCAAACGAGAAAAGATTTGAAAAATTCTTAGAATTATTCGAAATGAAGGAGATCGGCCAAGAACCTTATAGTGGAAGTGAGAAAGAATTGGAAAGAGAAGACTCGATTTAAAAGGGAACTAAGGATGATGAGGAGTTGATGGTAGGAGATGAGGATATGGCCTTCTTTCTAGAGCATAAAATTTCTAGCGGAGAAGTAGGAAAAGAAAACAACTTTGGATTCTTCACAAGAAGGAACAATGATCGAACCGTGAAAATGGAAAAGAAGTGTTTCAAAAAGGGCATTTGAAAACAAATTGCCGGTTAGAAGAAAGGAAAGAAGAGATAAAAGAGACAAAGCCTTCAAACAAGTAAGACACGCCCTCAAAGGCACTTGGAGTGATTCGAAGAAGGGGAGTCCGATGGTAGCGACGAGGAAACAGCTTTTGCCTTATGGCAAGAGACGATGAGGTATGCTTTTATGATTTATTTAGTGATGATAATGTCTTACTCAATGATGAGAATGACTATGATGAATTATATGATATGTTTGAGGAATTGCTTTATTTAAAATGTATGCAAGCCTCAAAAAGGAAAATGATGATTTCTATATTAGAAAGAAAATTGAAAAATGAAAACAAAACATTGAAGAAAGGAAAGGAGAAAGAAACTCCAAACACACTGAGAAAATTCAAATTAAAAGTCAAGTTATTTTCTTGATTCACCAAAGGAAAGGATAACTTATAAACTTGATTGTGTATTCAACAAAGCTTCCCAAATTGACAACCAAAAGGATAAAAAACTTTTTCAAAACATACACACTTATGTTTTTTACTCATATTGTGGTAAATTTGTTTTATTATAGGAATGAAAGTTTTCTAAAAGAAAGCTTGCTTGGGTTCCAAACATTGTTATAACCCAAAGAAAAGTTTTAAATTATGGTGTAGGTGTGCTTGAAAGCCAAAAGTAGCATCAAGTGGTTCTTGGAAGTTTTAAAAACCAAGAACTATTCAAGAAAGGAGGGAATGTGACTTTTGGGGACCCCAAGGGTAAAATCCTATAGGTAAGGTTGGTAAGCTAGGGTATTTTGATGGTTTAAAGCATAATTTACGATTAGTCCTATGTGATAAAGGTTATGAAGTGATTTTTAAATCAGATTTAATTTTAGTGATGATTCATAATTGCATTGTCTAACTCTTGAAAGATTTATCACAACAAGCTAGTTAAAGGATTGGTTATGGCATAGAAGACTAAGAATATGAATTTAATTCATAAATTGTCAAATTTAAAGGTTAAACCAAATTTGATAAAATTTGTGATGCATGTCAACTTGGTAAACAACATAAATTTTCATTTAAATCTAAGAAGGACATTACTACAACTAGACCTCTTGATATGTTGCATCTTGATTTATTTGGTCCTAATTCAGTTGCTAGTTTGAGTGGTAAATTATATTCTTTTGTTATTGTTGATAATTTTACTAGACTCACTTGGGTGTTCTTTCTTGCCCACAAAAGTGAAACTCCACATGTCTTTGCGAAATTTTGTAGAAAAGTTCAAAATGAAAAGTGTGTTTCTATTATACATGTTAGAAGTGATAGAGGTAGAGAATTTGATAATATTGATATTGAGAATTTTTGTGATGAGCATGATATTAATCATAACTTTTTGGCACCTAGAACTCCTCAACAAAATGGTGTGGTTGAAAGGAAAAATAGATCTCTTCAAGAGATGTCTAGAACCATGTTACATGAACATTCTTTACCGGAATATTTCTGGGCGAAAGCCGTTAACACCGCATGCTATGTGATTAATCGCACTATCCTTCGTAAAAAGTTAGATAAGACACCCTATGAATTATGGAATGACAAGAAACCAAATATTGCATATTTTAAAGTTTTTGGTTGCAAATATTTTATTTTGAATGATCGTGATCACTTGGGAAAATTTGATGCTAAATCCGATGAAGAAATTTTTCTTGAATATGCCACTAATAGTAAAGCATATGGAGTTTATAACAAGAAAAGTTTAGTAGTACAAGAATCTATGCATGTTGTATTTGATGAGACAAATCCTTTCTCACCCATAGTACGTTCCGATGACGATGTTGAAATTATCCAAAAGGTTTCAGATATTCAAATTTATGATACATCTAAGGAAGAAACTTCGAGTGCTCAAGCTCCTCCTAAGGAGTTAGAAAATACATCCGAGCAAAACTCGAATGATTTGCCTAGGAGTTGGAAATTTTTGTCCAGCCACCCTATTGATCAAATTCTTGGAGATCCATCTAGTAAGATTATGACTAGATCATTCTTAAGAAATGCATGCAATAATGTGGCATTTGTTTCTCAATATGAGCCCAAAAACATAAATAAAGCTGAACAAGATGAATCTTGGATGATGGTTATGCAAGAAGAGCTCAATCAATTTGAGAGAAACAAGTGTGGACACTTGTTCCCAAACCTAATGATCATACCATTATTGGTACTAAATGGGTTTTTCGTAACAAGAAGGATGAAAGTGGTATAATTGTTAGAAATAAAGCTAGACTTGTTGCCCAAAGATATAATCAAGAGGAGGGCATTGATTATGAGGAAACATATGCGCCCGTTGCACGTTTAGAAGCTATTCGCATGCTACTTGCTTACTCTTGCTTTAAAAATTTTAAATTGTATCAAATGGATGTGAAAAGTGCTTTCTTGAATGGTTTTATTGAAGAGGAAGTTTATGTGAAACAACCTCCCGGTTTTGAAAATCATATTTATCCGGATTATGTATTTAAATTATCTAAAGCCTTGTATGATTTAAAACAAGCACCTAGAGCATGGTATGATAGATTAAGTTCATTTTTGATTAACAATGGGTTTGTTATAGGTAAAATTGATACTACCTTATTTATCAAAAATCATGAGAATGACATGCTACTTGTACAAATCTATGTTGATGATATTATATTTGGTTCTACTAACGACAACCTTTGCAAATAATTTTCTACTTATATGCAAAAGGAATTTGAAATGAGCATGATGGGATAAATGAACTACTTCCTTGGATTACAAGTGAAACAATGCAAAGAAGGCATCTTCATTAATCAAGAGAAGTATGTGAAGGAGCTTTTGAAGAAATTCGACATGGAAGGAGCCAAATCCATGAGCACTCCTATGAGTTCAACATTGAAACTTGACAAAGACGAGAAAGGTAAAAGTGTGGACATCAAGAAATATCGAGGTATGATTGGTAGTTTATTATATTTGACGGCGTCTAGACCGGACATTATGTTTAGTTTATGTCTTTGTGCACGATTCCAAGCGGATCCTAAAGAATCACATTTACTTGTCGTAAAACGAATCTTCCGTTATCTTTCCGGTACAAGTTCATTGGGTTTATGGTACCCAAGAGAGAACTCATTTGACTTAATTAGTTATTCCGATACGGATTTTGCCGATTGCAAAATCGATAGGAAGAGTACTAGTGGCACTTGTCATTTTCTAGGACACGCACTAGTATCTTGGTCAAGCAAGAAACAAAACTCGGTGGCCCTTTCAACGGCCGAAGCCCAATATGTGGCGGCCGAAAGTTGTTGTGCACAAATCTTATATATTAAACAACAACTAGAGGACTTTGGAATTAGTCTTAGCCACATTCTCATAAAATGTGACAACACAAGTGCCATAAGTTTGACCAAAAACCCCATACAACATTCACGTACTAAGCACATTGAGATAAGATATCATTTTATTCGTGATCATGTGCAAAAAGGTGATGTTGATATTGAATTCGTTGGCACCGAATCGCAATTTTCGGATATATTCACTAAACTGCTTTCTGAAGATCGTTTTTGTACTATTCGACGTGAACTCGGTATGATTAGAGCTTGTGATATCTAGTTTATTCCAAAAAGTTCATAAAAGGGATTGATAATGCTTAGTTTTGAGCATACATTATTTAATTATGCTTAATTTTCTTTTATTTTTATTTTATATAAAATTTGCTTGCATTAATGTACACATTATTATGAGTATTAACAAGTATTTTTGCAGCTTTAGATTGATAATTACTGATTCCCTCCTTTTTGATGAAGAAAAAGGGGGAGAAAGTATGTGTGTTATGTGTGTGTGTCATGAGTGATAATGGTACACACTCGTTTATTTTATCGTTTATTTTATTATGCTATGCTTGATCAAGAACTACTAGTTTGTTTATTTGTTTAAGTACTTTTCAAACCTATGCTTTCGGTTAAGTTGTTTGAACTTATCTTATCTATGCAAGTATTTTTCATTTTAATCATTGCTTGTATATTTTTATCTATGCACCTATTTAGGGGGAGCATATTATTCATATGCTTAAAATTATTATCTTTTTAAAAACACACATTAACTCTATTGTCATCATCAAAAAGGGGGAGATTGTTGACCTTAAAGTCAATTAATCTTATTTTGATAATTACAATAAGTTAATAAAGTGTTATTTAACTCGGTTGTTCCAATGATGATAGCCATTTTAACCGATATATCTTCCGACCAAGTGTAACTTCAAACCGAAGCAAATCTCACACAAGCTTTACAAACGCCTCTACTCACAAGAAATGAACTTAAGTGATATACATGTGCTATACAAAGCCAAGAAAAGATCTAGATCATCAAGCAAGTGAAGATATGCACAAGAATGATCTCCACATATTCTACAAGTTATCAAAACTAAGAAAGGATCAAGAACATTAAACAAGTGAAGATACGCATAAGAAAATCAAGCATCACGAAGACTCGAATTATCATTAAATTAAGTGAGTGCTTAGATTTTATGTAAATTTACTTTATTGATCAAATCCCTATAGCTCAAACATATTCATGCATCTTTTAAAGATTAATTCAAACTAGCTTGAAATTGAATTTATTTGAAAAACATCATTTTACAAAAACCGAGTTTCAAAATAAATTCATATTAATTTTAAATGATCATATTTTAAGCTATAATAAAAATAGGTATCTTAGAAACATATATTTGAGGTTCAAAAATCATTAGAATTTTATTTGGAACTAAATTGTTAAATTGCAAAAATATTTTTATTTTACATTTAAAATTCGCTCAATTTTTGCCCAGTTTTCATCTAACGGTAAGATGGAGGCCTTCCCGAACTCCGATCATTTTGAAATTTTTACAGTAATTAGAGAACATCTCCTGGAAATTTTGACTAAAATTTGAGCATGATCCAACGGTCAAATTGGGAGAAATTAACAAAACAAATTTGAATTTCTTTTTTGTCAAAACTAGCTGTTGGAAAATATGAAAATGTATACCTTGGAGCTAAAACCTCTCTTAATCATCCCCAACGGCCATATGGTTTTGCAATCTATAAATATGAGGTCCTAGACATGTTTTAACACACCTTGAATCATTCTAATACTCTATTATTCATATATTCAAATATACAAAGATTCAAGAACACATTTTGATCAATCTTTCATTTTTGAGCTATATACTTTGATCAATTTCGATATCTCTTAGTGTGAGCTTCATTTGTATTTTGTCATATACAAGAGAGATATTGTACATTGGTGTTTGTCACCAAAACTCATTTGAATCATAATTATGAGAGGTGTATCTCATAGATTAGCAAGAGGGATTTCTTGTGAAAGTATTGAAGGTGTTTTCAATACTTGTGAGAGTGTGTGATAAGAATACACTTGTAGAGGTTTGATCTTCACCCGGAAGGAGATCGGTTATAGTGGAAATTCTAGGGGAACTAACCGAGCGCGGAGTAGGGGAACAAGCCGAACCGTGTGGACAAAAAATCTTCGACTTCGATCGGTTCAATCTTTCTATCTCTTGCTCTATTATATTATGCTATTTATTCATTGTGTTTGGAATTAACTTTGTTCTAGATTTCTTGATAAATATAGACATCAAATATTTTTAAATCATTTTTAATCCGATTAAGATTTTAAAAACCCTATTCACCCCCCTCTAGGGTATTTTCTGACCTACAAACACCCTATTAGTTCCCACAATAACCTTCAAATGCTCCAAGAACCACTGGGAGTTATCTACATTTTATGCATCCACTACGGCCATCGCAAGTGGAAAAATCCCTATCAAAAAAATTTAAATTAGAATAGATCTATACTTGACTAGATTACCTACAAAGCAAAAAGACTAAAAACTGAAATAATAAACTAGACAACATACAATACAAAATCTAATCACAAACGTACCTCCATCTCCATTTGTCGCAGTGGCAGACAACATACAACCCTTAAACTTCGCCTTCAAATGGAAGCCATTTAAACATAACAACGGCCTACAAATGATATGAATATTCTCTTAAACTTGTGACTTTCTTCGTCAACCTCAAGTACAACATAGCTTCCCGGTTTGTTCGCTTTATACTATCAGTGTACCCCACAAGCTGGTTGTACGATGCAGAATCATTCCCATGAATCTCTTTGATCGTAATCCCCCTCCCAGTGTAAGCAAAGTAATAGCTTAATCTAACACCGCATTCTCGCTTAAAGTAATATCTAATCTCTGAAGGTTTTACTAGCGGCTTATCTCGAACCAAACCAAAAATTACTGATTTAACAAGTTGGCTTGTCATGGGCGGTTTCCTCAAATCTTTGAATCTAACGCCACATGTATGCTCCTTCACCATTTCCTTTATTTCAAAGAACCTAGCAAGTTTAAACTTCTGGGATGCATGGATTCTCCACTGACAACCAAGCTCCTCCCTTCTACTGCACACAACGGTGGTCCTGTCTTTGCAATTTTTCTTGAACTCAAATTTGAATCCATGGTGAATGGAAAATTTCTACAAACTCGTCTGAAACTCAATGGCTCCTCCCGGAAATCTTTGTCCAATACCTATAATAGCATTAGCCCAAGCACTACAATTACGTGGTTCGTGTGCTTCAATTTCATCAACACAACTCATAGAACCCGAAGAACTACTAGCACACTGATCATCAGACGTCAAAAATTTAGAACCTTCCGTCCGCCTAACAAAAATATCTATATTTTCCACTCTTTTCACCACTGCTAAACAAACCATGCATTGAATTTCATCATCCACATCTAAAACAAACTCCTTGTCATCACGAGTAACAAATAGGTCTACACACAAGGGATTAATATCGGACCACCTCTCGCACACCAAACGTTTTAGTTCTTCAACACTCATAATGAGAAACAATTGAATTCCAAAAGAACAACCATTGTAATAAACAACGCCTATAATGCCTCTATCAAGATCCCTAAAAAATGAGACATAAAAACTTAGAAGCAATACATTGCATAACAAACATGTATGTTCATTCATTCACATATGAAATCACACATTTAAACTAACCAAAACCTACAATATAAGAATCAAATGCAAAAATAATGCACTTAAAAAAACTTAGATAAAAAACTGAAAAACTGCAAAATTAGTTTTGCAGTTTTTTCTGCACAAAGAAGAAAAACAAAAAACAGAGCATATACATAGATAGATCACAAGGATGCTAAAATTACCTTTCAAAACATGAGCAATCACTCATTATTGGATAAAATCTTCCAAATATAAGCTAAAACAACCAAAATCAAGTAATATTTCTACAACTTTTGCACAAATATAAGCGAAAAATGTGATAGCTCTCTCTATAATCTAAATATATCATCAAAACCAAAAAATTGCAAAATCAATTTTGCAGTTTTTCTGTAGTTGGGAGGAAAAGAGCAGGAAAACAGAGCATTCATCAAATCCTCCATAATTTAAATATACATGGATTGATTGAATAATATTTCATCAAATCCTCTAAATATAAGCTACAACAAACCAAAATGAAGCAAAATCACAGCTAAAAACATGAAAAAAAGAAGAAGCTATACATAGATATTGCTTCAACATCCATGGAACTAAGAAATTTCTTCTCCTTTCCTTTGTTAATCCCGTCGATCTAAGATGCTTTCCGTCAATCTAAGATGATAGCATTCCTCTCTTGAATCGTAGTATAATTTCCCCTCTCTTCCAATCAGAATACGTCGCCTCTCCTCCGAATTTCGTCGCCTCTCTCGCTGCTCACTGTTTTTGCGCGGGATTATGAGTTGAAAGAGGAAAGGGTAGTTTAGTCATTTTAAAATTCTTAAATAATCTAATTTATAAAAGACTAAATAATTACAACTAACCTATTCATTAAGCTATTTTCCCTTTTTTCATTAAGCTAATGTTAAAAAATCCTTTATTCATTAAGCTAATGTATGATATCCTCTTATTGTATAAAATTATGAAAGATGGTCTCTCAACCTATTTTCCCTTTTTTTTTTTGGCTTTTTCTTTTGTTTTTTATATAATTTTTTTTTAATTATCTAATTAATGTAATTTTTGTAAAAAGTTAATTGAAATGACAAAAATGAGCTTGATTCCATCCAACTAGCTTAATAGAAAATTTGGACGGAAGGACTAAAGTGATACCCACTAATAGTTTAAGGGCTAAAGGTTAAAATGATACTAGGCTAATAGTTTAAGGGCCATTAGTGTAATTCACTCACTTTTACACTACGATTGGAGATGCTGACTTGTTGAGTATCTCCAACTGTAACGCCCCGAATCCCACACCTCGGGGTAGCGGGGACGCTACGGTATCCACCTATATGGCGGATATAAATTTGAATAATGGACGCACATAAGACCAACTAAAATTTCTTAAATATAAATCTGAAAATTATGACGCACTTATACGATACAAACTGTAGACCAAATCACAAACCATTATCAAACTCATTAAATATAAATAAAAGTCATATATACATAAAACCATAAGTTCTCCACAAAATATTATTCACTAATATTACATAACCCCAACATATTATTAATAAAACTCAAAAGAAACAAACCAAAGTCTTTTACATGAAAACTACACAAGGTCTAGTTGGTATCAATGATCTACTCTATCGCATGCAACCTCATCTTTTCCCCCTTTCCCTTGTCATCTACTACACGATCAAATTGTGTACCTGTGGAGGAAAACGTGAGCTAAAAAGCCCAATGAAAACAAGAGTGCAAAATGAAACTAATAATTGAACTATTAAAATTGTAAACAAGCCTAATAAATGAGGCTCCAAAGTATAATGGAATTTAACAAAGAAAATAATCAAACCTCATTAAACTCATATAAGAATCATAAACAATGTTGGCACTTTGTTAAGGAATATATAAATTATAAAATCGACACATTTAATTTTATTGTGTTGAGGATAAGTAACTGAATATAAATTTCGGATAAACTAGTAACACATACATAATGAATGGTTACTCCGTAAATGCTAATGTGGTGGTCCCCATTCCGGGGGCTCCTCACCCCGTGGCGGTGGCACCTCTTCCTTGCTTCCGTACACAGTTTCCGGTCTTTTCATCCGAGGGGCTCTCTGTCCCAACTTACAAACCAACCACAAATATAAGCACAAGTACAATATCCATATAATACACAATTTACATTAAATGTGTCTTTAAACCAAGTTTAAGTACCAACACTAAAGTAAATTCCATAAATAATTTTTAAAGTAAACTTATTCAATTATACCAATAATTTATGGGCAAGGTATACTATGACGAATTCATTGTTCATCATCAAACCTTGACTTTAAAACCCATATAACAATCAAATTTGCAAATTCATATATCAAATACCATCATCACAACTTCATAGTTCAATTAATAGCAATTTAGAAAATCATATCTTCTCTAAAATAGCAAATCTAAGGTTCATATTGATATAACTCAAAATTAACAATCTAAAGTATGAAACATGAAAATTAGAGTAGAGAAGAGGAGTTTACTCATGTTCCCACCTCAAATAAAGGATTGATGAAGAATTGAAGTAATTGAGTATGAAGAACTTGAAGGATCCTTGGATGAATTGAATGATTCAAAGGAGGAGGATGATGAAATCTTGTTGATAATGTTGCTAGCTTGTGATTTCTAGTATTAGAATGGATTTAGTGGTTTAATTTGTGATGAATCAAGGTTTTAGGATAAGGAAAATAGAGAGAAGTGCTCTGATTTCGTGGGTTTGGAGAAGGAGAAAATGAGAAGTGTGTAGAAGAGAAGAGTATAAGTGGAATAAAAAGAAAAACCACCAAAATGCCCCTGTTTTCGCGTCACTGTGCATGACCAGTAGCTTCCGAGCTAATTTTAGGCTAGTAAATGTCCGAATTAGAAAATTTTCAGTAGGAAGAAGTTTTAGCTCTTCGAGTCTTCTTTTTAACGATATAAAGAACGCCAAAATATGAGTTATGAGCGAAAAGATATGATCGAAATGGTAACACTGCACAATTGTCTAAAATATTTTTATTTTTCCATAATTTGTAGGCTAAACATGTAGGTATCTCGAATAGGTTAAATGTATCCGAACAAGGACTAAGATGAATAAAATAAAGAGAATTACAATAAAGAGTGTAAAAAGTGGGGACACGGTAATCAAACCCGAACATAATTATCAATAAATATAATCTCAAATCATATCCAACTAATGAAATTTGTATGACAAATATCAAAATAAAAAAAAAAACTAAACTCATATAAAGGTATAAAACAAGGATGCTCATGCTCAAATGCAAATGAAAATGCTACAGGTATTACACCAACTGTTATGTAAAATTTAATATATAAATCTTATGTGTTGGCCAATTTTTACACAGTACTTCAACTTCACAAAAAAAATTGTTGCAATGCTACTTTTGTAAACTCTTGTATAGAATTTGAAACAATAGTTAAGATATCACCATATGTTACTTGTCACTTTAATTATATTACTTTTAATAATTTTTTTCTTAAATTTTTTAACACATAATTTTATAATCCTGATGGATCCTATGTTATTGGTTTTGATATTTAGATTTGAAATATAATTTTTTTTTATTAAAATCCATCTTTTGTATTAAAAGTTATAATATTTTAAAGTTTTATAATGAAAATTGAGGAGAGAGACATGTGATGTGGCAGAAATACACACCCATTTTACACTAATTTTCTACACAATAAATATAAAATAGTTTTTACACTACAATTAAAAATGCTTAAAACCAAAAAATCCTGATTTAATGTAAATTACCAATCACGTACAATTTTAAATTTCATATCGAATTCTTGTATAACTTGCCCCCAAAAAAAATAAAAATAAAAAATCCTGTTTATACCTTATTATATATCAAATTGCCCAAGGGATTTAATTCAAGTGGTATTCACCCTCCCTTCCATTTAAAAGTTTATGAATTCCATCTGAATTCCATCGGTCCGTAGGATATATTTGTATTACTATATATTAACTGAGTAGAATAATATAATATGCAAATAAAATTACGCAATTATTCTTTATACACTTTAAAAGCAAAAATATTGTTTTTAATGTTGTGCTAAGATACCGCTAGAACAAGTCTTAGCACAAGCGTATGATCGACCGGACAATTATGCGTACAATAATTAAAGAAACAAGCACCACTGATATTCAAGCAATACAAAAAATAAGAGATTAAATAAGAAAATAACTAACCAAACACTCAAGCAATTAGGTGGTATAGGCAAAACCGCCACTAATCCACCAGGTGATAGCTATTATTGATGAGATCAATTCCGAGTACAACGCGCAAAACAAACTCTAGCGGCCAATTAGAGCTCTCAATATTCTCTCTCAAATATGTTCTCTAATCTAGCTAGTAAATAATATAATACAACTCATGAATAAAACCTATGACAATCAGTCTATTTATAGAGTATAAATCATATGGTCTAGGATTGTACAAAGCCAAATCCTACTACAAATTGGATGATACAAATCCAATTAGTATTTGGACAATACAAAGCCAATTAAAAATTGGACAATATAAAACCTAATAGGAATAGGATTCTTATACAAAGCCAAATCTTCAATTCTCTACCTTGGCGATGTTCCACAAGACCCCAATGCACTCTACCATGATCAAATCATTGAATAAGACCCTATCACCCCCGCTGGTCCCTTAGGACCAACGCCCCCCCCCCCCGAGGGAAATCAACATCGAAGGACATTAACCAACGTCGATCAATGCTTAAACTTGTCCACCGGGACAACCTTTATCAACATATCTACCGGATTATTTTTGGTGCTTATCTTAACCAGATTTACAACACCATTTTTAATAATTTCCCGAATGAAGTGATATCGGACATCAATATGCTTGGTTTTTTCATGATGAACTTAATTCTTCGCCAAGTGAATTGCACTCTGACTGTCACAGTGCACCACCACTTTTTTCGGCTTCAAACCAAGATCACTAATTAAACCACAGAGCCATATGGCCTCCTTGACTGCCTCTGTTACCGCATTATATTCCGCCTCTGTGGTAGACAACGCTACCACACTTTGAATCATTGACATCCAACTCAACGAACTGCTACCCAATGTAAACACATAACCCGTAGTTGATCTCCGCTTGTCTAGGTCGCCAGCATAGTCAGAATCTACAAAATCCTCAATAGTTGATATTTTGAAATTTTCAAATACAAACCCTTTGTCCATCGTACCTCGTAGATATCGTAGAACCCACTTAATGGCTTGCCAGTGCGATTTTTCAGGGTTCGCCATATACCTACTAACAATGCTCACGGCTTGAGCAATATCTGGTCGAGTGCATACCATGGCATATATCAAACTCTCAACCGCACTTGCAAAAGAAACTTGAGCCATGTACTCCACCTCTGCCTCGGAGTTAGGAGCCATCGTTGTCGGGAGTTTAAAGTACGGTGCTAACGGGACACTCACAGACTTTGAGTTTTTCATTTTGAATCGAGCAACTACTTTCTCAAGGTATTGCCTTTGTGTAAGACACAATCGTCTCCTCTTCCTATTTCACACGATCTCCATCCCTAAAATTTTTTGCGCTCCACCCAAATCTTTGATCTCAAACTCCTTACTTAACTAAGCTTTCAATACGTTGATCTCCACCAAGCTTCAAGAAGCAATGAGTATATCGTTAACGTATAGGAATAAATAGATGAAATTGTCAAATTCGAGCCTTTTGAAGTAAACACAATGATTAAATTCGCTCTGAGTAAACTTATGCGTGATCATGAACATGTCAAACCTCTTGTACCATTGACGCAGGGACTGCTTCAATCCGTACAACCACTTTCGAAGTTTGCACACATTATTTTCCTTACCAAAAATTTTGAATCCCTCCGGCTGAGAAATATATATCGCTTCCTCTAGGTCCCTATGCAAGAACCTAATTTTGACATCGAGTTATTCAAGTTAGATATCAAATTGCGCTACCATAGCCAACAATGCCCGGATCGAGGTGTGCTTCACAACCGGAGAGAATACTTCATTATAATTCACCCCTTGCTTTTATGCATAACCCTTGGCTACCAACCTTGCCTTAAAATGAACACTGGACCTTAGATCCCCATATTTCTTAGTGAAAATCCACTTGCACCGGATAGGTTTCTTCCCCTTTAGAAAATCGCATAGTTCCCAAGTTCGATTTTTCCGGAGAGACTACATCTTATCTTTCATAGCCGCTTTCCACTTCGCATTATCGCTAGAATCCATAACTTCACGATATGGAGTCGGCTCATCCCCATAACCTACTAATGCATATGTCACCATGTCTTCATACCCGTATTGAACTGGTGCGCGACGAGCCCTAGGCTCCCTTCCACTAGCCAAAGACGGTATCGTTTGTTGTTGACCTAAATTCGCTACCAAAATCTTCGACCCTCGCCAGGAGTCGTCTTTGCCTCGTTGGACTCCTCCACCGAATTCGTAATCTGAGTATTAACCGGAGTAGTCACTTTTGTTTCCACCACTATCTCGAGGTCATCTTGAGTATAGACGCCTTGTCAAATGTCACATTCTTATTAATCACGATCTTCTTACTTTAAAGACACCATAATTTATAACCTTTGACCCCATCACAAGAGCTAAAGAATATTGCCTTACGAGCCCTAGGGTCAATTTTCTCATCACGAACGTGAATTTGACAGCAACAGTTACCTTAGGAGTAGACGCTCTCTTCAAAGGTGGTTTATCATGTGATGCATGAAACATCTGCCTCAGTAATTTAGAAGAAGCTCGAGGATAAGTATATGACGAATAGTATCGAGAACTGTCTGTACTTGAAGAAGAAGTTATTTTGGTATGAATTTACGAGGGGTACATCCATGAACGATCATCTTGACGGGTTCAATAAGATAATTTCAGATTTGCAAGGGTTAGACGTCGAGATTAATGACGAGGACAAGGCAATTTTTATTCTTAATTCTCTCTTGGAATCCTATGATCATCTAACCACCACGTTTATATACGGGAAGGAAAAGGTGCCCTACGGTTTGGTATCGTCGGCCGTTTTGGCTAATGAAAAGCGCTTAAAGGAGAGAGGACGATTCAACTTAGATGCGCTATTCACTAAGGGAAGAAGCGATGAGAAAAAGCGAGGAAACCGGGGAAGGTCACGGTCGAAATCACGGGGATCGACTGACAAGAATAAGATAATTTATCACAAGTGTAAAAAACCTGGACATGTGTGTCGGGAGTGTCCAAATAGAACCAATGAAGGGGGAGAGAATAAAGGTGCGATAAAGAACGCGAACGTGGTAATAGCACCGAAAGATGAGGGTTTGAGAATATGTTGGTTGTGACTCCACGGGTTAGCTATTCGAGTGAGTGGATCTTAGATAGCGGGTGCTTGTATCACATGTGCCCAAACCGGAAATTGTTCCATACCTTCATCGAGGTTAACGGGGGCAAGGTTTTGATGGGCAACGACCATGCGTGTAAAACAACGAGGATTGGTACGATTCGGCTAAAGATGCATGACGGAGTGGTACGTACTCTTAGTGATGTCCGGTATATTCTTGATTTAAAGAAGAACTTGATATCTTTAGAGCCCTCCAAGAGGTATCATGTGATACTCGAGGGTGAAAACTTGAAAGTTCTCTCTGGTGCTATGGTTGTGATGCGAGGAAATAATGAGGGTAATCTCTATTTTGTTCAAGGATGCACAGTGACTAAGTTTGCTTCGGTTATAATTGAACAGACTGACACGACGAGATTATGGCATATGCGATTGGGTCAAACTGGGGAGAAGGTTATGACGGTGTTGAGTAAGCAAGGGCTACTTGAGGGTGCAAAAAGCTGTAAACTGGAATTTTGTAAGCATTATGTGCTTGGGAAACAAACTTTGGTAAAGTTTGGGACAACGGTACATTGCACGAAAGGAGCACTTGATTATGTGCACATGGACGTCTGGGGACCGACAAAGACTCAATCCTTGGGTGAAAATCATTACTTTGTAACTTTTGTTGATGATTATTCAAGGAGAACTTGCGTGTATTTCATAAAGCATAAGGACTAGGTCATTGATGTGTTCTTAAAATGGAAGGCGATGGTTGAGAACCAGATTGGTAGAAAAGTTAGAGTGCTCAGGTCAAATAACGGTGGGGAGTACATTTATGATCCTTTTAAGGATTTCTTTTAACGAGAAGGTATCGTTCGCCACTTCACAGTTAAAGGTACACCTCAACAGAACGGGATAGCGGAGAGGATGAATCGTATGCTCCTTGAAAAGGTGCGGTGTATGCTTTCCAATACCAATTTGAATAAGCGATTTTGGGTCGAAGCCTTGTCCTATGCTATGTTCTTGGTAATCGTTTGCCATGCTCGGGAGTGGAATACAAAACACTTATGGAGGTGTTGACCGGATCTCATGCTAGTTACGACAACATTCATGTTTTTGGTTGTCCGGCTTATTATCACGTTCGTGATGACAAAATTGACCCTAGGGCTCATAAGGCAATTAGGTGGTATCGGCAAAACCGCCATTAATTCATCGGGAGATAGCTATTATTGATGAGACCAATTCGAGTACAACGCGCAAAACAAATCCTAGCCGCCAATTAGAGCTCTCAACATTCTCTCTCAAATATACTCTCTAATCTAGCTAGTAAATAATATAATATAACTCATGAATAAAACCTATGGCAAGGGGTCTATTTATAGAGTATAAATCATATGGTCTAGGATTACACAAAGCCAAATCCTACTACAAATTGGATAATACAAATCCAATTAGGATTTGAACAATACAAAGCCAATTAAGAATTGAACAATATAAAACCTAATAGGAATATGATTTCCTATACAGAACCAAATCTTCATTTAATACGTGACCACGCATAAAAAAAACTCTACTTGTCACTAGTTAATTAAACACCATTGCATGCCTTTCACGTGCTTTAAGAATTTATATAATATACGCTATTACCTATAATTAGGTACAATTTTATACACGTTTTGAGGGAGCCAAAAAAATTATTATTATATAAAAGTTTATAGTCCCACGTAGAAAACTTACAGGGTATTCAGACTAGTTGTCGTGCACCTGACTAATTTTTGCTCACCGTTCGTGACTGCCACTGGTCAAGTATATTTTGATAGTCTTAAGAATCGACCTGGAGAGCAAATTCAGTCGACTCAAAGACCATCTCAGTGATAACCTTATACTACTAAACCAAAAAGTTTGTTAAAAGCATTTTTTTAATTTAAATTATTCTTCTCTCTCTCTCTCTCTCTCTCTCTCTCTCTTACTTTTTGGTAGGGGGTCTTGAACTTATTCTTAAACTTTACTTGTATATTTTAGTTACTCCATCAATCATAAACTTAAATTTGCAACTTCAACATGACCCTTTCTAATTAATTAATATTTGAAATTTTATATCAAAAATTAAGAAGGAAAATGAGAGAGCCAATAACATTTTGGGCTTTTCTAATCCTCGACCTTTTAAATTTTTTTTTATAACATTGTAGACACCCCATTTTGCGACTCTTCCAAACAAGACGCAACTCTCTTTCCGATAAAGCAGAATCATATTTGGCGATACAGAATTTCAAGGGATGCACACTCGAACAAGTTAAAATTGGACTTGGACAATGCAAGATGAATATCACCATGGATCCATATAGATGAGCCTCACACCGAGTCAGTACACTTCGAATGCCGAAAACAAAACTGTTGATTCTCAATTATCACTATTTTTCAAGATCATATTCTGGACCACGTGTAGTCAAATAGTGAGACGGGGACCTTCCCAAACTCCGATTGCCCTTAAATTTGGAGAGAAGCTACAAGACATCCTTGAAACATCATGCCCAAAATTCAGCTTGATCCAACGGTGGGAAGCTACAAGCTCTTGATTTTGACCAAGTGTAATCAATTAACCAAATAGAGGCCTTCCCAACGTCTGATCGTGCTCAAATTTTTACAGAAGCTACATAACATATTGGAGAACAACATATCCAAAAATTAGCTTAATCCAACGGTTAGAAATAGATTCCCTATCCGGACAATTCAAATTCCCCGTACGGATAATCTACCCAAACGGGCAATCCGGATTAACCGTCCGGTTAATCAGCCTTATCGACCTCCGATTGGGCTAACATTTTTATAGCAGTTAGAGGACATCTTGGGGAACAACATATCCAAAAATCAGATTCATCCAACGGTTATAACTCGATTGACTGTATAGGCAATCTCATTCCCCATACGGGCAATCTATTTTTACGACCGAAACGGTTAATCGGCCACCCAAAACAGTTAATCGGATTGTCCGTACGGACAATCGGATTACCCGTACAGACAATCCACTCCAGAAGGCATTTCTTCACCTATATATACCAGAGCAAAGCAGCGAGCTCGAAGAGAGCCTCCGGACGGAGGCAGAGCCTGAAAGAGAGCTCGAAAGACACGGCAGAAGGGCCCAGAGAAGTTTCGAAGCAAGACGCGAGAAGAAATGGAACAGAACCCGAATAGTGGCTAGAGAGAAAAAGAGTGAAAGCTCGTAAAAATAGATAGGACTAGTTCTAAAGATAGGAACAAATTATATTCGAAATTCTTAGACTAGTTTGTAATACATTCTCAAACATCAATTGAAACAAAACAGCTTTGTCTTCGAAAACATGGTATTCTTTTAATCTTTATGTATCAATATTAATTCGTTGTTTGCCTGTTATAATACATACACGTACGCACATACTGTTTATACATGTTAATAATCGAAATTGGACAAATATAACTTGTATGACATGTAAATTAATTATGGACTGGGTGTGAACTGTAAATACATTCATATGTCTCGAATCTGGTTTTAAGTCATCTTTTCATGCTTTCTACACTGAATAATTGGGAAACCAGTATGCTGTGTAAGATGACCGATCGGTCTTTTGTATAGTTTCGCTATTTTTGCTCCATAACCCGTGCCATCATTTCTGTATGGTAATAAAACATTTGTGCAAATACTTTAGGCTTTAAAACAGTAGAAAAAAATAAAAGATAAATGCGAGCATGTATATTTAGAAGCCGAGAGGGCGACGCGGGTGCTTAACACCTTCCCGCGTCATAACATAGTTTTCAAACCCAATCTGGTTGCGCAGACTGCATTGTACCCTCAAAAAGGGTAACAAAACACATTTTTGTCCGTTTTCTAGAAAAACGTACTAGCGACTTTAAAACCGTTCACAAAACGAGCCACGCGCCGAACGGCGTCGATGGTTTCCAATCGGGATTCTCACAGTGGCGACTCTGCTGGGGAGGACATAAGCGAACTAGATTCTATGATATGTATTTGCTTGTGTTCGTACTTTATCTGCTTTTTATTTATCGTACACGCATGCTATAACCTGGTTTTTACATGCTATGTACCAATTTTGGCCTTTACGTTACAACTTAGACACATGTTAGGATTCCCCGAGGACATAGAAGCATACTAGGTTGATTCCATGTAGATCTTTTTGCCTAAGAACAAACAAAAACATTTTTTATTTCTCTTTTTTTAAATAAAATTGAGCAAAATTGCCAACACTTTGCACATCTACACAACATTCATATATCATACCTTTCAATACCCGAGCGTCGAATGTAGAAGCATGCTGACTTGATGGGTCGGCAAACGCTGAAGCATAAGCCCTCACTTATTCTCGGTCTCGTACCTTCTGAGTATATCGTAACCATCCAACACAGTACTAATAATCACCTTGACGGGTAGGAGGTATATTGTGGGACCTGTTACAGTAGTCTGTGTATATCGGATTAAGCGCCACGCGTACGGATCAATATTCAAAATTGTGAAGTATTTAATGAGCCGATGGCATAAAGGCCAATCCACATACATTTAAGGTATATCAAATGGTCGTTCACACGTACACTTAATGTATATCGTGAAACCATGCCAATGAGAAGTCGTACCAATTTCGAACCAAAATTGCATCACTACATCATACGTAGGGCAAAAGAAGCCTATAGATTCCTTATTTTCTAAACCCCTGCCGGTCCATCTGATTATTCATAATTTTGACATCAGGGTAAAGATAAGTTTCTTTTATAAATAAAAAAAATTATTATCTGCAAACTATACTTTTTCTTTCGCACGCTTCGTATGTGTTATACCGTTCATTTTTTTTTATTAAAAAAAGAACAAAAGATTCCACAATTCTGGAATCAAGTCATTTTTTCGAAAAATAAAATTCATTATTCTTTGATATAATCGAATATTCTTTTTGGATAAATAAATTTCACCATTCTTTAATTCAATTAATTCGGATACACAGATTCCACAATTCTGGAATAAAAGTGATTCTTTCAAAAAAAAATCGTTTTTCTTTGATAAATCAATCATTCTTTGAAATTGAGCTTGTGATTCAATTCTCATTTTTGATAAACAAAAATATCGCTTAACCACATCATGGTTAAAATCGCATCGTTTTCTCCGATAAAGCAAAATCTCCACGTTAAAGATTTTTTTCTAATCCCGTTTCATTGGAAGCTCACACGCATGTTAATCCATTTTAATGAAAAATTGAACCACTTATTCAAGCATTTGAACATAAACACAGCACTTGCACACTTATTTTTCTCAGCAATTCTTGTGTGTAATAAAGTTGATATAATGTGATCATCTGTATATGAATAGTCATTGAAAACTGGAAAGAGTACGTTTCCATTTAGAAATTGAGGAATAAATGGTCGAACCCGGCAAATACAAAGAAAAAAATGAAATAGTCGAAAAGAAGCTGGGTAATGAAGCCAAAAGTGAGAAAAAGACTCTTAGCCGCAATTCAGGCTAGTGTAGTCCGAGGGGATGAAACGGAAAAAAAAATGTTGAGGGCGAATATAAAAAAAAAGAACAAAAAAAAAGAGAGAGTCATTTCTTGTTTCTGAAAATAGAAGGAGAAAAACAGAAACAGACGAATAGAATATGTGATAGTCTCTACTTGAGTTTCAACACTATATCGTGTTATTTGATCAAAATGCATAGGTAACAATAAAATTTTACCGAATTTCTGAGGTAGTTCAAATACTGTAAAACTTGATTGATGCATGACATAACTTCTTCCCTTCCCCTCCGAGAAAAATCTGAAAAAAATCACGACATTGCCATACACGAGGAAGAGTTTGCCCCTCGCTGTCTTTAATTGACAATTTTCAAAAATCACAACTAGAATTGAATCACAATTCCGTTTTCTTAAATAATCAAATTCTTTCAAAAAGAAAATTCCACATTAATTCACGTGTTCCAATAAAATCAAATTCTTTCAAACTTTTCTCACGCGTGATTCGCGTACTTTGATTATTAATCAATTTCTTTCAAAATAGAGTTTCACGACAGTTCACGTGTTCAAATAAATTCAAATTCTTTCAAAAATCAATTACACCAATTCGTGTGCAATAAATAATCAATTTTTTTTATTTTTCTCAAACATTAATCGTGCCAATTCGCGTACGGTAAATAATCAAATTCTCTCAAACATATATCGTGCCAATTCAGGTGCGGTAAATAATCAAATTCTCTCAAAAACATATATCACGCCAATTCGCGTGTGGTAAATAATCGAATTCTCTCAAACATTCATCACGCCAATTCACGTTCAATAAATAATTTCTTTCAAATAACAGACATGGGATCAATTATTTCAAAATTTCATTCTTTCGAGAGACGTGAGATTTTTATCGAACTTCAACAGAAGTAACTAGCATATGATTCCGACAATCATTTGCAAATGTGATTTTTCTTGTCTTGATATTACTGCTATTGCATGCGAACGTGTTCTTTTACTTTCGCCATGGTGTTTCACCATTAAGTGCATAACTACTTCGTGAGCGCATTGAGTTTCTTATAATTTACGGGTAAGTGCAAGTAAACACGTAACTCTCATTTACCTCATTGACCAGCACATGGCATCGCCACTAACACGCTGGGCTAATCGCCACATTATATACACTGGGCTAATCGCCACATCATTCTTTGATATGTTAACACATGGGCTAATCACCAAGTTTTTCATACACTCAATACACTAGCTAATCGCCACACCATTCGTTCATTATATACATCTGGCTAATCGCCTAATCATTCATTTATTCAAATGCACTGGCTAATCGCCACATCATTCACTGGGCCAATCGCCAAACCATTCACTCGTTCATTCAATACATCAGGCTAATCGCCACATCATTCATTCATTCAATAAATTGGGTTAATCGCTACATCATTCACTGGGCTAATAGTTGAATCATCATTTATTTAATACATGGGATAATCGCCACATCATTCTTTGATTCATTACACTGGTAAATCGCAAAATCTTTCATTCATACAAATACATGGGTTAATAGCCACATCACTCATTTATTAATACACTAGGCTAATCGCCAAATCATTCTTTGATTTATTACACCCGGCTAATCACCAATTAATTCAATACATTGTGCTAATCACCACATCATTCATTCATTCAAAAATTTGGGCTAATTGCCAAATCATCATTTTATTCAATACATGTGTTAATCGCCACATCATTCTTTGATACATTAATACATAAGGTAATTGCCAAATCATTCATTCATTCATCATACTCGGCTAATCGCCGATTCATTCAATACATGGGTTAATTGCCATATCACGCATTCATTCATTTACACAATATACTGACTAATCTCCACACCATCATTCATAAATACAATACACTGGCCAATAGCCACATTTTGTTCATTCATTAAAAAAAAAAATTGGCTAATCGCCAAATCATTCATTTGTACAATACACTGGCTAATCCCCACATTATATACTGGGCTAATCGCCACACCATTCTTTGAATCTTTACACTCGGCTAATCGCCAAATCATTCACTTATTCAATGCATGGGCTAATCGCCAAATCATTTATTCATTAATACATAGGCTAATCGCCACATCATTCATACAACAATACATTAGCAAATCGCCAAATCATTTAATCATTCATTACACTGGCAAATTGCCAAATCCTTCATCCGCATAAATACACTGGGCTAGTCGCCACACCACTCATTTATTAATACACTCGGCCTAACAGCCACACTATTCATTCATGCAAGTCACGCGCTGCATTGCCTATTCGGCATTTAAAAATTCATTCGTGCAAGTCATACACTGCATTGCCTCTTCAGCATTTAACAATTCACATATGCAAGTCATACACTGCATCGGGCACTAACGCCCCCATTCATTCAATTAATTGCATGCCAAAGTACTGCACTGATAACGCCCCATTTATTCAACCAATTGCATGCCAAAGCATAGCACCGGGCACTAACGCCCCATTCATTCAATCAATTGCATGCCAAAGTACTGCACTGGTAATGCCTTATTTATTCAATCAATTGCATGCCAAAGCATAGCACTGGGCTCTATTGCCCTCATTCATCATCATGTGCATGCAAATACATAGTAGTGGGCTTCATTTCCCTAATCATTAATCACGTGCATGTTATACACAGCACTGGGCTCCATCGCCCCCATTCATCAATCATGTGCATGTAAATACACAGCACTGGGCTTCATTTCCCTAATCATTAATCACGTGCATGTTATACATAGCACTGGGCTCCATTGCCCCCATTCATCAATCATGTGCATGTAAATAAATAGCACTGGGCTTCATAACCCTAATCATTCATCGCGTGTATATAAATACACAGCGCTGGGTTCGGTCGCCCCCATTCATCAATCATGTGCATGTAAATACACAGCACTGGGCTTCATCGCCTTAATCATTCATCGCGTGCATGTAAATACATAGCGCTGGGCTCCATCATCCCCATTCATCATCATGTGCATGTAAATACACAACATCGGGCTTAATCGCCCCATTCATTATTCATTTGCATGCGAAAGCACCAAACCGGGTGTGCGAAAGCACCAAACAGGGCACAATCGCCCTATTCATTCATCGTTTGCATACCAAAGCACCAAATCGGGCTCAATCGCCATATTCGTTCATCTTTTGCATACTAAAGCACCAAACCGGGTGTGCGAAAGCACCAAACTAGGCTTAATCGCCCTATTCATTCATTATTTACGTGCCAAAGCACCAAACTGGGCTCAATCGCCCTATTTGTTCATCGTTTATGCGCCAAATGACCAAATTGGGCTTAATCACCCCAATTGTTCATCGTTTGCATGCTATAACACCAAATCGGGCTCAATCGCCCCTTTCATTCTTCGTTTGCGTGTGAAAGCACCAAACCGGGCTCAATTGCCCATTCGTTCATCATTTGAGTGCCATAGCACCAAACCAGGCTCAATCGCCCCTTTCATTCTTCGTTTACGTGCCAAAGCATCAAACCGGGCTCAATCGCCCTATCCAATCTTTGTTTGTGAGCCAAAACACCAAATCGAGCTCAATTGCCCCATTCAATCTTCGTTTGTGAGCCAAAACACCAAACCGGGCTCCATCGCCCCATTCATTCATCATTTGCGTGACAAAGCACCAAATCGGGTGTGCGAAAGCATTACATCAGCCTCAATCGCCCCATTCGTTAGTCGTTTGCTTGCGAAAGCATCAAACCGGGCTCAATCGCCCCTTTTATTCATCATTTGCGTGCCATAGCACCAAATCGGGCTCAATCGCCTCTTTCGTTCATCATTTGCATGCAAAAGCACCAAATCGAGCTCAATCACCCCATTCGTTCATCGTTTACGCGCCATAGCACCAAACCGGGCTCAATCGCCCCTTTATTCTTCGTTTGCATGCCAAAGCACCAAACTGGGCTCAATGGCCCCATCCAATCTTCGTTTGCGAGCCAAAACACCAAACCGTGCTCAATCGCCCGATCCATTCATCGTTTGTGTGCCAAAGCACCAAACCGGGCTCAGTTGCCCTATCCATTCGTTGTTTGCGTGCCAAAGCACCAAACTGGGCTCCATCGCCCCATTCGTTCGTCGTTTGCATGCCAAAGCACCAAACTTAGCTCAATCGCTCCATTCGTTCTTCGTTTGCGTGCCAAAGCACCAAACCGAGCTCAATTGCCCCATTTATTCTTAGTTTGAGTGCCAAAGCACCAAACCGGGCTCCATCGCCCCATCCATTCATCGTTTGTGTGCCAAGCATCGAACTAGGTTCCATTGCTCCATCTGTTCTTGGTTTGCATGCCAAAGTACCAAACCGGGCTCAATTACCCCTTCCACTCTTGGTTTGCATGCCAAAGCACCAAACCGAACTCCATCGCCCCATCCATTCTTAGTTCGCGTGTGAAAGCACCAAATTTGGCTCAATCGCCCAATCCATCATTGGTTTGCACGCCAAAGCACCAAATCGGGCTCCATTGCCCCCATTCATTCATCGTTTGCATGTCAAGACATCAAATCGGGCTCAATCGCCTCATTCATTCATTATTTGTGTGTCAAAACACCAAACTAAGGCTCCATCACCCTATTCATTCATTTTATGCATGCTAAGGCACTACACTAGGCTCCATCACCTAATACATTCATCTTTTACAGGCCATGCAACCTCAATCGAGCTCCAATGCCCCGTGCTAACATCTTTTGCAGGCCAAAATTTTATGGCAATCAACGTGCCAGTCAGACACTGCACAAAGCCATTCACTAATTATTGTGCAGTAAGACAGCGAACATGCAACAGATGAAAAAATTAGTAATTTCCCTCATTCTATTATGACCTACTGCAATGACAACAGCCTTGCAAGCAACAGTGACTTGGCCCACCCGAGACAATGTAGTAATCACAATCACAGTTGATTCAGACGGCAAAGAAAGGAACCCTTCAACTGAAACACTCAGAAAACATCACAAAAGATTGCGTCACAAAGGCCCAAATATTGCCCTTGATTTTGATGCCGCACCGTGCCAGTCAGACACCGCACCGGATCTTATCACCAATCACCATGACAGCCAGATGCTGTGTTGGGCCGAATCACCAATCACTATGCCAATCGAACACCGTACCGGCTCAATCACCAATCATGATGACAGCCAAACGCTACACCGGGCTCAATCGCCACGCACCATGATAGCCAAACATTGCATTGAGTTGAATTGCCAAGCATTGTGCAAGTCGAACACTGCACCGGCTCAATCACCAATCATTGTGATAGCCAGACGCTACACCGGGATCAATCGCCAAGCACCATGACAGCCAGACGTTGCATTGAGTCGAATCGCCAAGCATTGTGCAAGTCAGACATCGTACCATCTCAATCGCCAATCGCTGTGCCAGTTGGACATTGCACCATGCTTAATCTCCAAATCACTGAGCGATAAGACACTACAATAGGCTAAATCGCCAATCATTGTGCTAATCGAACATTGTACGGGGCCAATTGGCCACACCGCGGTCTCGAACCCCATCTTTCTGCAGCTATGGAAAATCATTGTAAGAATTAGGTAATATGCATATGTTGAGTGAATAAGCCAACATTGCCTTTTGAAATATGACTTATATGTTCATAGTACCAAAAAAAGGTATAATCATACATGCATTTATACAAACATTGCCTTTCAAGGGCATTTTAGTAATTTTTTTACTGAACAGGTAGCCATTTGTACTAACCTTGTCTTTCAGGGACATTTTAGTAACTTTTTTACCTAAACAGTATTCATTTGTACTAACATTGCCTTTCAGGGGCCTTTTAGTAAATTTTTTTACCGAATTGGTAGCCATTTGTACTAACCTTTTCTTTTAGGGACATTTTAGTAATTTGTTTACTGAGCAAGTAGCCACATGTATTAACATTGTCTTGCAGGGACATCTTAGTAATCTTTCTACCGAAGAGGTAGATACATGTATTAACATTGTCTTGCAGGGACATCTTATTAATTTTTTTACCGAAGAGGTAGCCATATGTACTAACATTGCCTTTTAGGGGTATTCTTAGTAATTTTTCTACCGAACAGGTAGACACATGTACTAACATTGTCTTATAGGGACATCTTAGTAATCTTTCTACGGAAGAGGTAGCCATATGTGCTAACATTGTCCTGAAGGGACATCTTAGTAATCTTTCTACCAAAGAGGTAGCCGTATGTACTAACATTGTCCTTTAAGGGCATTTTAGTAATTTTTTACCAAACAGGGTCAATCTAATAATCTTTTAATCAAACGAGTCTCCCAAAAGGGCAAGACAAACAATTTAGTCCCTCAATAAGGCAAGATAAACCATTGAGTCTCCTGAAAAGGCAAGACGAACACTGAGTCTCCCGAAAAGGCAAGATGAACAACCAAGTCTCCCGAAATGGCAAGACAAACCACTCAGTCTCCCGAAAAGGCAAGACGAACAATTAAGTCTCCCGAAAAGGCAAGACGAACACTGAATCTCCTGAAATGGCAAGGCAAACACTCAGTCTCCGAAAAATTAAAAACAAGCCAATTTAGTCCCCCGAAAAGGCAAGACAAACCACTCAATCTCCCGAAAAGGCAAGACGAACACTGAGTCTCCCGAAAAGGCAAAACGAACAATTCAGTCTCTCGAAAAGGCAAGACGAACACTAAGTCTCCCGAAATGGCAAGACAAACACTCAGTCTCCAGAAAATGAAATACGAACCAACAAAGTCTCCCGAGAAGGCAAAACGAATACCAAGACTCCCAAAAAAGGCAAGAAAAACAACACTCAGTCTCCTGAAATGGCAAGACTACTATCTACCGAAATGGTAAAATCTTATATCTACCTAAGTGGTAAGATCTTCCTTGTTCTACCTAAACGGCGAACCTTTTGACTACTTAAGTGTTAAGTCACTTTTGTTGTCATCATTATTATTATATCTAGCTTGTTCTATTTACTAACTTGCCTTTCAGGGGTAATTACGTAATTTTATGGCTAGTAGCAGTTCATCGAACAAGAGTCGCAAAATGCGTATCTCACCTAAACTTTTATTTTCTCGACATTATACACTTTTTCAAAATGCATAAACGTCGAAGGGCTTTTGTAGACACCCCATTTTGTGACCTTTCCAGACAAGACGCAACTCTCTTTCCGATAAAGTAGAATCAGATTTGGCGATACAGAATTTTAAGGGATGCACACTCGAGCAAGTTAAAATTGGACTTGGACAATGCAAGATGAATATCACCATGGATCCATACAGATGAGCCTAACACCAAGTCAGTACACTCCGAATGCCAAAAAGAGAACTGTTGATTCTCAATTATCACTGTTTTTCAAGATCATATTATGGACTACATGTACTCAAACAGTGAGACGGGGCCCTTCCCAAACTCCGATTGCCCTCAAATAAGCTACAAGACATCCTTTGAAACATCATGCCCAAAATTCAGCTTGATCCATCGGTGGGATCCACGATTGTTCGTACGGATAATCCGTAAGCTCGTGATTTTGACCAAGTGTAATCAATTAACCAAATAGAGGCCTTCCCAACGTCCGATCGTGCTCAAATTTTTACAGAAGCTACATAACATATTGGAGAACAACATATCCAAATATCAGCTTAATCCAATAGTTAAAAATAGATTCCTCGTCCGGACAATTCAGATTCCCTGTACGGGTAATCTACCCAAACGAGCAATCCGGATGAACCATCTGGTAATCAGCCTTATCGACCTCCGTTTGGGATGAAATTTTTATAACAGTTAGAGGACATCTTGGGGAACAACATATCTAAAAATCAGCCTCATCCAACGGTTATAATTTGATTTACTATACGGGCAACCTTATTCCTCGTAAGGGGAATCTCATTCCCTGTACAGGCAATCTATTTTTACGACCGAAACGGTTAATCAGATTTTTCGTACGAAAAATCGAATTACCCGTACGGACAATCCACTCCAAAAGGCATTTCTTCACCTATTTATACCAGAGCGAAGCAGCGAGCTCGAAGAGACCCTCTAGATGGAGGCAGAGCCCGAAAGAGAGCTCGAAAGACACGGCAGAAGGGCCCAGAGAAGTTTTGAAGCAAGACGCAAGGAGAAATGGAACAGAACCCGGATAGTGGCTCGAGAGAAAAAGAGCGAAAGCTCATAAAAATAGATAGGACTAGTTCTAAAGATAGGAACAAATTGTATTAGAAATTTTTAGACTAGTTTGTAATACATTCTCAAACATCAATCGAAACAAAACAGCTTTGTCTTCGGAAACACGATATTCTTTTAATCTTTATGTATCAATATTAATTCGTTGCTTGCTTGTTATAATACATACACGTACGTGCATACTGTTTATACATGTTAATAACCGAAATTGGACAAATATAACTTGTATGATATGTAAATTAATTATGGAATGGGTTTGAACTGTAAATACATTCATATGTCTCGAATCTGGTTTTAAGTGATCTTTTCACGCTTTCTACACCGAATAATTGAGAAACCAGTATGTTGTGTAAGATAACCGATCGGTCTTTTGTATAGTTTCGCTATTTTTGCTCCATAACCCGTGCCATCACTTCTGCATGCTAATAAAATAATTGTACAAATACTTTAGGCCTTAAAACAGTAGAAACAAATAAAAAATAAATGCGAGCATGTATATTTAGAAGCCGAGAGGGCGACGCGGGTGCCTAACACCTTCCCGCGTCGTAACATAGTTCCCGAACCCAATCTAGTTTCGCAGACTGCGTTGTACCCCTAAAAAGGGTACAAAAACACACTTTTGTCCGTTTTCTCGAAAAACGTACTGGCGACTCCAAAACCGTTCATAAAATGAGCCACGCGCCAAACGGCGTCGGGGGGTTCCAATCGGGATTCTCACAAACATTTCTCCCTAAATCAACTTTTTGGGGTAAAGATTTCCTTAAAAAGAGAACTTTAATTAATAGTGGTTAAAATTGAACTTGAATTTTTTTAAAATGAAAAGTTTAAGTCTTTTTCTTTTACTATATATGTAATAAAATAAAATAAAAAACTCCTATCCCACCTTAGAAGTGACTTGAGCTGGAGTTCTTCCCGATCCAGGTGGACATTTTAATTGCTAGACTAATCCATTTATACATATAAGACTTCGTTTAATATATATATATATATATATACTAGGGTATACCCGTGCCGTCCGTCACGATAAAATAGAGGGCATTATAAAAAGTATTAATTGAATAAAATAAAAATATATATAGATTCAGTTAAACAAATAAAGAAACTGAGGGCATGATATTTATGGTATACTCGATACCAAAGTAAGTGACCACAATATAAAAAAAAAAAATTCCTGTATGCTTGAATATAATTGACCCCTTAGTTCCTAAATATGTGACCACAATATATAAAAAAGGTTACCTGAATATGTGATAACAATATACAAAAAAAGTTGCCAGAGTATATGTCCGTAATATACAAAAAACTACCATAATATTTTTGGATACAAAAGCATTCATGAAAAAGTATATCCAAAATCATATACAAAAAATAGTAGCCAAATCATCAATCATTGGCTAATACCCTTCTCCTTAAGCATCCTCAACATTAGTCTACAAAATGTTGAGGTCTCTATGTCCACATAGCCTGGCCATTGTGCACCAGCGTATATGAAAATCTACAACACATTTGGAAAAAAAATATTTGAGAAATACAATATTTTTAAGATAGATCGAGCTAGTATTAAGTCTTCTTGAATGCAGTTAGATAGAATGGGTATTCCAAGCTTAAGGTGTAAAAAGTAGTGAGTACTAGTGTTGTATAATTGTAGCTACAATTGTTTTGTATGACTAAGCTTATTAATACAATTTCGGGATGTGTATAAAAAAACAAAGTAATATAATATTTGCATTTATTCGGTTAACTTACCTGATTATGTATTCCCCAGCCTCACCTATCTGTATTGTTGATCTTTTTCTGCTCCGCAACCATGTCATCCCAATCCTACAAATGTTGATATGCATTCAAAGTAATTTTCAAGCATAATTTTATAGAATATTAAAATTAAAAAATGATATAAAGATAAAACATCACATGTAGTGTACCATGCATATGACGCATCATAACAAAACTTCGAGATAGACGATATTTGTGGTTCTCGTTGTATATTCTGACAATAAAAGAATGTTAATACGATCAAAACTCGTACACCTTGACAATGCCACATACACATCCCTGTTATAAAAACTAAACTAATTAAAGTTAACAAAAATACATACACATCCATGTTCTAAAAAGGACCAACACATATTGCTTATAGTGTCTGGGCTCTTTAAATTGGACTAAAAATGGGAAGATAATAAATCTATTTAACGGTTTTTAAATGATAATTATAAAACATGACCAATTCAAACAACAAATTGCATTCATTAAAGTGAAGTGCATACCCTAGCCTTAATATGAGCTAAAACAAAAAGGAAAAAAGAAAAAAAGAAGATTGAAGAATTTGGTTAATAAAGCCAAAGAATGGTTATGAAAAAAAGCATACGAAAATTTTTATTTTTTTTGGTCACTTGCTTCGGTATTATGTATACCATAATTTAATAAATATTTAATTGAAAGGCTAGGGCATAAGCCTAATTAACTTCTATAATGAGAGGCCAAGAAATTAAAAAGTCCGAACCTAAGGGTTTTTAATTGGTGGATTAATTGGTGTATCCAAAATCACGTAATCAAGAACAATATCCAAACAAAGATATTAAAAGTTAGTGGAAAATAAAATTATAACAAAAGAAATCATTTTAATATCACCCTATCCTGGATCTCATATATGCCTTGACCCGAGTCAAAGGGTCTTTAATGACCAGTAATACATTAAATTAAGCCTCTTTAATACATTAAATTAAGCCTCTTTAGTTAGCTCTATGTTAGTGTGAGAATCCGGATCTCTAACACGTATTTCTTTGTTTCTTATTTTGAAGGAAAATGTGTTTTGTAGAGTCGCTAACTTGTTTTACAGGAAAACAAACAAAAGATCGTGCGAAGGATAATTTGAAAACAAACTATCTTTCATACGTTTGAAACCAGAGATTAATTGAAAACTTATTTTGCTAGGGTTCGGGAATTACTTTACGAATTGGGAAGGTGTTAGGCACCCAATTCGCCCTTTAGGTCTCTTAATGGATCATGTATTTAATTCCAATCTTAGATATCTTGCAAGTAGTTTGAATTGTTTTTAGAATAGTCCTTTTCAGATAAATTTAGTTTTAAAATTGTATTTTGAAATCAGACTCGAGCTTTGCGAGCGCTTACGTATTCATTCATAGAATGTTATCAGAGTCTCGTAGTTCCGTTAATTTGAAAACTGTTTTTGTATTTTTGTTTTGTTTTGAAAATGTGTCAAAACAGATTTTTAGTTTTCATGTAAGATTTAGAAAGGATTTATTTTGAAAGCAGTGGACTTCCTTGCAAGTTATTTAACTTTCTATATTAAAACTCGTATTCAAATGCAGTATTGAAATTCAGGAGAGTTGTAGAGGAATGTACCTGATGCGCTTTCAGAAGAATGAGGATCGCTTGCTTGCTCCTTTCTCTCTCTCCAAAAAGATTCTCTAATAATTTTGACAGAGCTTCTGCTTACTAAAAACTTTATTGATTGTTGATGAATCCCAAATGAGAGCCCAAGGGTTCTATTTATAGAGAAATTTCCGCCAAAAGTGCTCCAAAATAGGCCTGCCGTAGGGGGTGCGGCTGGGACCTGTGGTTGGGGCGTGCGATTGGGATGTGCGGTTGGGAGCTGCGGCTATGGCCTGCGGTTGGGTCCCAACTGTACGGTTGGCAGGCAGTCGTACGGTTGGAGGGCTGCGGTTGGCACTCTAAAATTGCACAGAAACGTCTAAAAAAACTCAATTTTCTAATGGGGCTCTGCCCCACACCCCTCGACCTGACCGGGTAGGTCGATCCCCGTCCTAGTAAGCGAAGAGGCAACATCGGTTGTATCCCCGTCAAAGTCTTTCCTAACAGTCTTCTATATGCATGATGACTCAAGACCTAATGTGAAATACTTATTTTTATAAAAAACTAGGGATCTAATCTACTTTTAGTAAG
Source organism: Lonicera japonica (assembly GCA_021464415.1). NCBI lineage: Eukaryota > Viridiplantae > Streptophyta > Magnoliopsida > Dipsacales > Caprifoliaceae > Lonicera > Lonicera japonica. The sequence continues at coordinate 38,880,863 of CM038466.1, read as the reverse complement.
GAAAAATAAGAATTGATACCAGATGAGGGAATGATATCTATATTATATTCAAAATCAACAAAATTCAGAATCTTGTTGTTTTATCAGAGGGAATAAGGAAAAATTACTTTCATTTGGTATATCTGTTAACCAAACAGATATACCCGTGCTGGAAAAATTACCCTAGCAAATAAGGAAAATAATAGCACATATTATTATCGTCTTCGGTATACATATGTTGGATTAGCTAATTCCCACTAGAAATATATTATTATTATTATTATTATTATTATTATTATTTTTATTACTACTAGTATTATTATCAACAGAAAAATTAAAATGAACCAACAGATATAGACGGTGTCGGAAAAATGAACCAATCAAAGGAGATGTCACTGGCGGAAAAATGAAAATGAACCAATAAAAACAGATATAGATGGTGCCGGATAAATGAAAATGAACCAATAAAAATGTGACATTGCCGGAAACAGCGGCTATGGAAAAAAAAAGAAGCTGAGAGCAAGAGTTCACTTTTTTTGGTGCCAAAAACAGAGGCTATGGAGGACCGAGCTTTAGAAGGAAGACGCACCGGAGATGAGAAAGGAGGTGTCACCGGTGGAGGGCGCGATGGAGGAGTAACCAGAGGAGGGCGAGACAAAGGCGTAACTGTCGAAGGGCGCGATCTAAAAGGCGAAATTGTCGGAGGGCGTGTTCTGTCATCCATGGAAGATGGAAGAAAGTAAGGATGAAGAGTGGAAGAAAGAAAGAAAGAGTAGTAAATTTAGAGAGAGAGGGAGAGAGAGAGAGAGTAGTACATAAATTAAAAAAAGGAAAGAGTAATTTTTTTGGTCTGTCATCATTGTTAAGTAAGTAGAAAAGTGGAAGAAAGAAAGAGTAGTAAAGTTAGAGAGAGAGAGAGAGAGAGAAAGAGTAGTACATAAATTCAAAAAAGGAAAGAGTAATTTTTTTGGTCCGTCATCATTGTTCACGTGTAGAAGAGGGGACAAAAAAATAGATTGTGTGAATTTTAAGTTAAGAGTGAGAGAAAGAGATATTTGTAAATGTGTATGAGTTTATTGGGTGTATATTTTTGGTGTGAGTTGATTTAACATTTTCATGGGTGTATAAAAGATATCTAAGGGTATATCTTTATACATGAAATTGAGTAGTATTCTTGTTATGTTTTTTGCTCGGTTCCAAACCCAAGAAAAAGATGAGTTTTGTTGGAAATCAGATTGTTCGCTTACATGATGCAAAAGAGGATTTGCAGTTCTGGAAAGGTGCAAAAGCACTTTTGCAGTTACGCGGGAAAAGTGCAAAAGTCGTTTTCTAGTTGGGCGAGAAATATGTTTCCTTATCAAACTTGGCTTCCTTGTTTATATTGGTCTCTATTACCTTGTTAATAGTTTCCTTATTTACGTAGGATTATTATTAACTATTATTTTTGTAAAGATGTTTAATTATTAATTTGGACATTAATTAACAATTTTTATAATTATGGTACATAATTATATGTTCTTGTTGAAAGTTTTGATTTCTTATTTTTTTATTCTTTATAACATTACATACTCTTAAGTATATATTTTTTATTTTATTCACAATTATTAAAACTTCTATTTTATATATAACTACAACAAAGATGGAAAAAAAGAAAAGAAAAAAGGGAAATGTGTATGAATAAGTTATCTTGTTAGTAAAATTAACATCGAATATAATCTAGTTATTTTTATCTAAAATTATTGATTTTTAAACAAATTGTATAAATGCCACTTTAATCAGTTAAAAGTGTTAATTGTTTAGTTTCCCTTGTTAACTATAACGTTTTATAACTGTATATATATTTTTTTAACCTGTTTAAATTTATTTTATTATTTTGAATATAGATTAATATTTTTCACAGTTATTTTAAAGAAAACAATAAGATAGGCGGAAATTAACTGTTTAAATTTTAATATATGATTAAAAAAAATCAATCATATTAATATAAGATTAGTATTCAAAATTTGTTTGTAAACATATATTAGCTGTGCTAAACTAATTTGCATTGCTTGTTGCATTGATAAATATTTAATTTGTAGTTAAACTATATGATATAATTAGTTTTTGTGGTACTAGCATGTAGTTTATACAACATATTATTTTGTAAACGAACTATAGATTACTTTTTAGAACTTATACGTGTATATATATACAATTTATCAAATATTAATTTACTAGTCTATTAGAGTATGTTACAGTTAACTTAATACTTCTATAACAAACACTTTTACGAAATATATCAGACTATTATGAAAAAGGTTCACAAATATTAACTTAGTATTATTGTATGATTACAAAAATATTTACACAATATGTAACAATTAACTCAATAAATCTAGATGAAATACCTAAGTGAGCACTTACAAAAAAGGTCCATTATTATAATATGATACACCTATTGCTAAAGTAATTATGAATTTTCCAGAAAGTTCACAATTAACTTAGTAACAATACATGAAAGACTTATGTGAAAGTATATCTGGCAACTTTGATAGGTTCGAAATTATAATAAGTCATTTAAAACATTACTAGCAAAAGAACTCAATAGTACTTTATTGTTATACCATGAATTGTTGTGGCAATAAAAAATATGATACTACAACATGATATATTCAAATATCATTATTTTTTAACAACTTAGTACTACACTTTTATAATTTCAAGGTGGATTCAGGATTTTCGCGAGGGGTATGAAGATGTAAAAGGGATACGCTGTAGTAATCTTAATGAGTGGGTTTGCCTTTGACAAGTAATGGGAATTTATCATCGCAAGATTAAAAATAACAAATATTTCATGCTAATTTTTTTTGAAAAATTAAAAATATTTTTATAAAATTCAACATTTAAATGTCACAATAGTTTAATCAAATCAATATTTAACAAATGTATAAGAACACATAAGAAAAGGTAAAAATAAAAAAGGGTAGAAAAGAAACAAAAAGTTATATTAAGGTAAATTTTATAATTCAGACAAAAATAACACATGTTATATATAGTAAAAAAAATAGCACAATTAAAGAATTACATATAATTCTAAACAATAATTGTTATATGCAATATTTATTGGGAAAGTTAGTTGACAGATAATATTTTTGTTAACAATTAGTTTTTTGTTAGCGTTATTAAATATATTTATGTTTATATTAAAATTAATATCAAACTATTCTTCAAGTGATACAATACACGGCCGCGTCTTATAATATAAATTTATTCAATTTATTTATGTTGGTAAAAACTAATATATATAATATAATATAAGATATATATATATATATATAATATCTTATAGGAGTAATGAGCGTGCCTTCATAATTGATTTTAAGGGTTTCTAAACATTAAATATTACTTACAAAAAAAAAAAATACACAAAAACATAATCCTTCCAACAAACTTGTTCAAACAATAAGAGTACATATATGTCATAGATGTTGGCTAAAGCAATAAAACAACCATATTTACAATTTGCTTAGTTTTGGAACCATTATAATAGACAATATATATAATCAATCTCGAAACCAAAAATCTAAAAGTTGAGTTCTCGTTTTGCCGATCAATTAGAAATTCACAAAGTCGTGCTTTGGGTCATCCAATTAATTCTCGCACTTGTTGGAGATTTATGACTTTTGATCTGCAAAAAACAAGAAATAATAAATAAATTATGGAGAAAGAACATATATATATATATATAACTATCAATGTCTATATTAAATAGTTGAACAGATTCGAAAATATATAAATTATTCATTAACAAATAATATATATATAACATAGTTATATATCTGTTACAGATAATGTTACGGTGAAATATTATCTATAACACATATATAATACTAATATATATGTATATGTTTACAAATGTACAAAATAAGGCATTACAGATATGTGTAAAAATAAGTGTGAAATATCAAATATAACATATATATATCTATAAATATATATAAACATGTAAAAAAATGCATTACAATTACATGTAAAAATAAGTGAGAAAATCAAATATAACAGATATATAATACTAATATATATATACAAACATTTTGAAATATCAAATGTAACATATATATATACACACATGAAAAAAAAATGTATTACAGTTACATGTAAAAATAGGTGTGAAAATCAAATATAACAGATATATAATACTAATATATATATACATACAAACATGCAAAATAATGCATTACAGATACATGTAAAAATAAATGTGAAATATTATCTGTAACAGATATATAATACTAATATATATGTATATGTTTACAAACATATAAAATAAGGCATTACAGATACATATAAAAATAAGTGTGAAATATCAAATATAATAGATATATATTTATAAACATGTAAAAAAGTAGATTACAAATACACGTAAAAATAAGTGTGAAAAAATAAATGTAACATATATATATGTATATATATACAAATGTAAAATAAGTATAAAATCTATTATAAAACAGATATATAATACTGATTTATTTAAGAACATAACTAGGAAAATGATATTTATGATTGTAATTCATAATTTATAAGAATAAACTTTCAAAATTTAAATAACATCTATATCTATAATCATAAAGATGAAAATATATCAAACATTTATAATAAGAAAACGTAAAAAATATGTACATATATTTATACGAATAATATTACGCTAAATTAAATTTATGTATAATAATGAAAATGAATAGTAAAGTGTATATTCCTTTTTCAATACAAAATTCAAAATCACAGTTTAAATATGTTATTATACAAAGTAACATTTGAATTTTAATTCGTACTTAATTTAATTAAATTATTATACTCAATAATAATTATGTTTTTCTTTTTCAATTCAAAATTCAAAATCGCGGTTTAATTATGTTATTATAGAAAGTAACATTTGAATTTTAATTAATTCTTGCTTAATTTAATTAAGTCATTAAACTCATGAAATCCATAATTATGTTTTCCTTTTTCACTTCAAAATTCAAAATATGCAATATCAATTTATGAGTTAAGCAAGTCTTAAAACTTTCTAAAACACAACTAAAGGGCAAATGGTCATGTTGGAAATATGAACTGCAGAAATGAAATAGACAAGGTAGAGAGTACACCGGGTTGAGTCGCGGACTAAGTCGCTCTCTTTAAGACGTTTTGCAGCTCTGCCCGGAATTGTGCTAGCAGTTCTAATTATGCCACGCCGTCCCCAGGATGAAACAGCCCATAAACTCTCTGTATGATCGATTTGCACTTTTTCGATTGCTCGACAATAACACTCTTTTTAATTGCTCGGGATCGAAAAATAATTTACTGCCGAAGGCTAAAAATTTTTCTGCCGGAAAAATAATTTTTGCAGATAGATAGATAGTCTCTCTCTCTCTTTTTTTTTCTGGTCTATGTCTTTTGAAAATATTTTGAACCGTTTAAAGAGATAAAGTTGAGACAAAAAAAAAACAGCTTTGAGGAAAATCCGCAAAAGTGGAGGAAAACGCGGAGAGAATAAAGGGAGCGTGGGAGGAAAATGTGGGAACATGTTGGGGTGAAAAATGATGGAGCATCTTCTAGTATTTTTTTTATTTAATAAATAAAATTCTTTAAATGTATTTTGTATAAAAAGATAATACACTATGCAAGACAAGCCCAAAGCCCGAGCCCGGACTAGACCGGGTCGGGTCGGGTTGGTCGGTCGGTCAGCGCGCATGTGGAGAACCACATTCATCCAAGTCCTCACCCAATAACACAAAAGTGTAATGCCCAATGGGCTCAAGCCCTTAAGCAAATTCTTCCATATAAAAACCCATGAAAGGTTTTATATCTCTCCTATGTGGGACTTGGGATAACATCACATTTCATTAAATCACCTTGTCTTGGTTTTATTTTTCTTTAAATACACAAAAACTCCAACAATCCCCCACTTGTATTTTAGGAAAAACTTTTTCATTGAGCATATCCCATAGGACAGTGCATAAGTAAAGGTATTTTTCAATTTGAACCTTTACGTAGTGTTTGTGTTTCAGACTATACTAGAGTAACTCGTAGTTTTGAACTCTATCTCTGACAATCACAACACACACTACCCCCAAAAGTGTAGTCCAAAAGCTAGCACGTTATGGCCATGTGCTTATATCCCGGTTAGTGAACGCTCTAGAGAATTTGCCCAAAATTCCATAGGAAGCGACCTCTCTTCCACATTCACATAGGTGAGTCTATCAAGAGTACTCTTGTAGCATCAGTACCCCACTTCACATAGAGCTATAGAACTCATTAAGAGCAAATGGTCAACCTTTTCGCCGCTTCAAGATATCATGCTCTATAGGGATGAGATAATACTACATGATTTCTAAAGTATCACTTGTAACTTGTTGTTTACCCTTTGAACCTATTTCTTGGGATCTCTAGTCCATAGGTTGGGTTACCATTACAGTGACTCAAATCTCATTGGGCGTTAATCCCATCCCTTTCGAGGTGTTAAGCACCTTCTCTCTCATTAGTCCTTTCGTCAAAGGATCAGCCAAATTTTTCTCAGACCGCACATAATCCACTCTTACAGCACCTTTGGAGAGTAACTCTCTAACTGTACTGTGTTTACGACGAATCTGTCGTTTCTTACCGTTATAGTAACGGTTCTGAACTTTTGCAATAGCCGCGGTACTATCGCAGTGGATAAGGACAGCTGGTATCGGTCTCTCCCATAGAGGGGTATCTGTAAGAAAGCTTCTCAGCCAGCTTGCTTCTTCACTAGCAGCAGCTAATGCTATCATCTCAGACTCCATCGTAGACTGGGCCAAAATGGTCTGTTTCTTGGATTTCCAAGAAACTGTACCTCCAGCAATGCTGAAAATATATCCACTTGTGGCCTTGGAATCTTCTGACAGGGTATTCCAGTCAGCATCGCTATATCCTTCTAGGACAGCGGGAAACTTTTGATAGTGTAACTTTAGGTCCATGGTTCTTTTTAGATAACGCATGACCCTCTCAATAGCATGCCAATGCTCCATACTAGGACTGCTAGTAAACCTACATAGTACCCCCACTGCATAAGCAATATCGGGCCTAGTGCAATCAGTAGCATATCGAAGGCTACCAATGATGCTCGCATACTCAGTTTGTCTAACACTGTCTCCAATGTTCTTGAACAACTTCACACTAGGATCATATGGTGTACATGCTGGTTTACAATCTGAGTAATTATATTTCCTTAGAATCTTCTCAATGTAATGAGATTGATCCAAAGAAAGTTCATTTTCTGTCCTAGTAATACATATGTGAATATCTATATGTACATTCGTGTATAATATGTTACCCAACTAGATAACGTTGGTACCTAATTAGGAAACATATTAGAAACAAAAAGGCTACCACAAAATAGTTGATGCTTTGTTGATTTTTTTTTTCAAATAAAGTATACAAAAGTAGGATTAGAAAAAATAAAATTAAAAGCATAAAAAAATAGGGTTTTAATTAAAGTATACATGCTTCAAAAACACAAAATTAAAAGTATAAAAAAATATGGTTTCAATAAAAGCATATATGCTTCAAAAACACTAAGTAAAATTTTTTAGAAAGATCCTCAAAAGAACTAGTAGAATCATCGAGTAATGGTTGAATAAAATGGTTTATTTTTTAATATATCATTTACAGTTTAACTCACTCAATTTGTTTGTCGAATGAGTCGAACAGAAAGAAAAAAAAGGAAAATATAGATTAAAAAAATAAATATGCATTATTTTCTATATGTTTTATAAACTATTTTTATGGGAGACTCTTAGTTTTTAGAGAAGGGGCTCGAAAAATTTATTTATCTAACAAAAATAAATAAATTAAATAGTGTCAAAATGAGTTCCCATATTATAAAAAAAATTATTTTTCTAAAAATTATAAATTAGAACATCCTTAATGGTATACTCAAATAAAATTAACTTTATCTCGGATTCATATATTCCACCGCTAGAGATCTGCTCCGTACTGACTTTGGTTGAATTTTTTTCAGTTGGAGTATTTCAAATTAAATCACCGTAAATGGATTGGAAAAATGGTAATTTACTGGCCATAATTATTTTGGGCAATTTTCAGAGAAAGAGAATAATGAGGGTGGTGATGGACGTGGGTGGTGGAGTAGAAGTAAAAAAGAAAGATGAAGAGGGAGGTTAAAAAAAAGAGGGAGAGGAAATGGTATACAAAACACGCGGCAAATATTAGTGCAGGGTTGATTTGAGAGAAGACAACCAAGTGCATTAATGTTCTCCGTTTTCACTGCCATGCATTTTTTTTTTGGTGGGTTACAGGAAAGAAAAACATAAAAACAACAAACAGAACTCTAAAAAAGTGCAAGCAACAAAAGAAAAACAAACTGCTCTGAGACAGTAACTGGACATCACATTCCCGTTTCAAATGCTGTCCCCATCTGGCCAGCTCTGAGATCTTCAATAAAGTTCTCTGGTGGTACAAGCATTTGGACTAATCTTTCTCTTTGTTCTCCTCCTATTTTAACTAGCTTATTCGCACATTTGTTAGCTTCTTTTAACACATGAATTTATAGTGGTGTTCAGGTCTCTAATGAGTTTCCTACAGTCTTCAATAAGGACCATGTCCAGATGGTGATCGTCACTTAGCTCCCCTTTGACGAGTTTCACTCCCGTTAGGTAGTTCGTCTCGATTTGGACACCCTCTTAGTTCTTATCATCATAGAAATATAGAGCTTATCGAATTGCCCAAAACTCGGCTTTGATTATCGTAGACCAACCAATGTTTCCACAGAATCCTTCAACCCATCTTCTTTGGTCATCTCAAATTAGGCCGCCAAAGCTGCCTCTTTCACCTTGGCCGAGGCTTCTGTCAGTGTTAGTTTTCACTAGGCCCAACAAGCTCTTAGGTGACGCACATTGTCCGTCTCCTAAGAGTCGGGCGACGAGCAAGCCGTCTCGTAAGAGCCGTCGCCTAAGTTGCGTCGCCTAAGATCTTAGGCGACGTACAAATATAGGTTCGTCTCCTAAGTATCTCTTAAGCGACGTACATAATGTACGTCTCCTAAGTATATCTTAAGCGACACACATAATGTACGTCTCCTACGTGAATTCTTAAGCAACGTACATAATGAACGTCTCTTAAGTGACCAACTTAGGAGACGCACACTGAGCAATGTGCGTCTCCTAAGTTGGTCACTTAGGAGACGAACATTGATCAGTGTGCGTCTCCTAAGTGACCAACTTAGGAGACGCACATTGGTCAGTGTGCGTCTCCTAAGTTTGTCACTTAGGCAACGTACATTGGTGAATGTACGTCTCTTAAGTCATACCCTTAGGAGACCTACATTGACCAATGTGCGTCTCCTAAGATGGGGTACATGTCCTTCTTAGGAGACACACATTGGTCAATGTACATCTCCTAACAGGAAACTTAGGCAATGTAAATTGACCAATGTGCGTCTTCTAAGATGGGACGCAAGGCCTTCTTAGGCGACGTACATAGACCAATATACGTCTCCTAAGTAAAAGACCATTTTTTCCAAAAATGCTAGAATTACAATTACCCATGCAGTAAAAGCTGCATTTTATATATCTGTTATCAAGATTTATACCAAGAATAACCTGTAATCCCAAACAACTAATTCCAAAACACCAAAATTCACAAAATTACAATTCATAAAGCTACATCATGCAATTCACAAAATTTAATTAAACTGTCAACATATACATAAAGTCTCAAAGTACTTGGGATGGAAAAAATTAAATATTTATTAAAGTCTGAAAATATTCAAAATATACAGTCTTAAAATGAACCAAAAAGTTAACTTATGGCTATTGGCGGGAAGTACTCTCGCCACCGGAAGCACTTCCTCCAAAAAGTAGCCGGAGTCGAGCTTCCATATATTCCATCTTTCGTTGTTGTTCTTCATTTGCTCGTTGTTGTTCCGCCTTGAATCGTCGCATTTCTTCGGCCTCTTGTTCTTGTTCCTGTTGCATTCTTGCCATGGTGGACTGGAGCTCCTCGACCTCGGACGGATTCGACGTCCGCACGCCACCCTTCGACTGTGGACCCCTCCTGTGCCCTATTCCCAGACCGTGAATGACCGTCCCTCTCCGAACACCAACCTCTCCCTGAACAATATCAATCTGTGTCTCAATAGGGAGAGTAATTGGTGCCGGAGGGGTCGAGTCTGAGCCGCCTTCCATGGGCGGCGGTGTGGGATTTGAGGCTTCGAAGGAGGAGATGGAAGCCTCAACCGCGGCAGTCATAGCATCCTATAAATAATAATTAATTAATTTATAATTCAATAACAATAAATAAATAATAATAATAATAAAGCAACAAACAAGTAATAGACTGTTACCGCTGCATCTGGAGCGTTCTTTTTATATACTTCCACCCAGGTATTGGGAATAGGGGCTATATCCCCAGATTCCTTCTGCTTCTTCGCTCGATAGGTGAAGGGGACCGGACCCGAACTGTGGTCCACCTTTTTGTCAGATGCCCTAACCGCCTTCATTTGCTCGGAACGAGCCTACAATACAATGCAACATTTGAAAACAACTCATTAGTAATAGTAGTAGTAGTACTAATAATAATAGCGATAGTATAAGTAGTAGTAGTACTAATAATAATAATAAAAGTAGTAGTAGTAGTAATAATAATAATAATAATACTAGTAGTAGTAATACTAATACTAATAATAATAGTGATAGTATAGTAGTAATAGTAGTAGTAATAATAATAATAATAATAATACTAGTAGTAGTAATACTAATAATAATAGTGCTAGTATAAGTATAAGTAGTAGTAGTAGTAGTAGTAGTAGTAGTAGTAGTAGTAGTAGTAGTAGTAGTAGTAGTAGTAGTAGTAGTAATACTTAGGGTAGTAGTAGTAGTAGTAGTAGTAGTAGTAGTAGTAGTAGAATAAGTACAAAGATATTACTTTAGCCTCCTCGGTGGACCAGTGTGCCATGAGCCACGTCCACTCATCCACACGCTCCACAAACTCTACAGGAACGTCTGTGCCGTATGTATTGAAGTGCGCCTTGCACTTCGACATCCAATTATTGAACCGCAAAGATGCCATTTTTTGGATGTATTCGAACAAGGCGATATTCTCGTACCTTAAGTCATAGTAGGTCTACAAAACAAAAATAACATATATAAGTCGAATTCAGAAAATTTGAACAAGTATCTAGAAAATAGAAATTAGTTAGTCGCCTTTACCGAGATGTGGTTGTAAACAATCTGAAGATGCTCTCTAGGCAGAGCCCAATATGAATGTCCCACCATTGGGACTTTGTCCCTTACGACACTGCCTATGTCGCGTGTGAGACGGGCCTGAACCACCTGAGATGACGGCAATTTAAGCTCGTCGGACCACTCGAGCTTAATCTTTCCATGCTTTCGCACTTCTTCACTAGTCTTCTTACCCACTACTATGCCTCTCGTGTGGGTGGAGGTGGATGTGGAGGTCGAAGTATCTACAAATTAGAACATACAAAATAATTTATATATGTATATAGTTTTAGCAGAAGAAAACAAAAGAGAAAAAAGAAATAGATATGTAATCACCTCCGCTCTTGCAGCGAATGCTGCGAGGAAACGAACGCCCAGTGGTGGAGGTGCTCGTGGAAGATGAATGTTGGGTAGACGGAACCTGACCCGTAATCAATTATAACTCCAAAGGTGGCGGTGCAACCTCATGATCGGAAGCTCCTCTAGAGGCTATAGTAGCTGAACGTTGTTCAACGCTTTGACGCAGCTGATCCATCGAGCCCTTGCTCGTCGGTCTCCTAGATGTCTTAGGAAGCATCTTCGAATACCTGCATAATTAGACACATTAAAGAAATATGATTAGAATTTTCTAATAATAATAATAGAAGTAGTAGTAGTAGTAGTAGAATAAGTAGAATAGATATAAGTAGTAGTAGTAGTAGTAGTACTAATAGTAGAATAAGTAGAATAAGTATAAGTGTATGCGTATAGTATAAGTAGTAGAATAAATATAAGTAGTAGTAGTAATAGTAGAATAAATATAAGTATAAGTATAAGTAGTAGTAATAGAATAAAGATAAGTAGTAGTAAGTAGTAGTAGTAGTAGTCGTAGTAGTAGAAGAAGAAGAAGTAGAATAGATATAAGTAGTAGTAGAAGTAGTAGTAGTAGTAGAATAGATATAAGTAGTAGAAGTAGAATAAATATAAGTAGTAGTACTAATAGTAGAATAAGTAGAATAAGTATAAGTGTATAAGTATAAGTATAAGTAGTAGAATAAATATAAGTAGTAGTAGTAATAGTAGAATAAGTAGAATAAATATAAGTATAAGTAGTAGTAGTAGTAGTAGAATAAAGATAAGTAGTAGTAAGTAGTAGTAGTAGAAGTAGTAGTAAGTAGTAGTAGTAGAATAAGTAGAATAGATATAAGTAGTAGTAGTGGTATAATTATAAGTAGTAGCTAGTAGTAATAGTAGAATAAGTAGAATAAGTATAAGTGTAAGTGTATAAGTATAAGTAGTAGAATAAATATAAGTAGTAGTAGTAATAGTAGAATAAGTAGAATAAATATAAGTAGTAGTAGTAGTAGTAGTAGTAGTAGTAGTAGTAGTAGTAGTAGTAGTAGTAATAGAATAAGTAGAATAGATATAAGTAGTAGTAGTAGAATAAAGATAAGTAGTAGTAGTAGTAATAGTAGAATAAATATAAGTAGTAGTAGTAATAGTAGAATAAGTAGAATAAATATAAGTAGTAGTAGTAGTAGTAGTAGTAGAATAGATATAAGTAGTAGTAGTAGAATAAATATAAGTAGTAGTAGTAGTAGTAGTAGTAGTAGAATAGATATAAGTAGTAGTAGTAGAATAAATATAAGTAGTAGTAGTAGTAGTAGAATAGATATAAGTAGTAGTAATAGAATAAATATAAGTAGTAGTAGTAGTAGTAGTATAATAGTAGAATAAGTAGAATAAATATAAGTATAAGTAGTAGTAGTAGTAGTAGTAGTAGTAGTAGTAGTAGTAGTAGTAGTAGTAGTAGTAGTAGTAGTAGTAGTAGTAATAGAATAAGTATAATAGATATAAGTAGTAGTAGTAGAATAAATGTAAGTATAAGTAGTAGTAGTAGTAGTAGTAGTAGTAGTAGTAGTAGAATAAGTAGAATAGATATAAGTAGTAGTAGAATAAATATAAGTAGTAGTACTAAAAGTAGAATAAGTAGAATAAGTATAAGTATAGTAGAACACTTGTAGAACACAATTTAGACATAGATTTACAAAAAAGTTACACATTTTCCTCACTAATTCTGTGATAAGGAAACATTTATTTAAGATAATAAAGACACCATTTCCATTTTATTCCGATTCCATACACAAATCAACAACTGAAACAGATCACTACAACATAATGTTGCAGCCTAATAACAATCAATTCACAATTACTAAAAATTGAAAACAGAAAGGAGATATTTGTTTTTCCCCTCCTAATGTCGAATGGAACACTAAAAGGTAGAAATGGTGTTTGCTTCCTCACCTCTGACAAGAAGATTTTATTTTCAGGTGGATAATTCTTAGAAGTAAAAGAGCAGAGATCTGCTGGGCAATTTGGGAATGTATATTTACGCCAACGGTATGGGGATAAGAACAACTGCATGTGGGTGCGCAGGTTAAAGGAGAGAAACTGCATGTTCAATTCTTGTGCAACCAATCATGGACCCTTAACTGCTTCCCTAGAAACATGATTTGCATCATTATACTTCAGTATCAGCCTCAAAGTATACTCTATTGTGTAGGAAGTAAGCTATTTCAACTATTATGGCCATTGCTACAAACTCAGCAGAATAAGTAGATTGCTTTCCAAGTATTTTGTATGTTTGTTTAATTTTATCAGATTTGAACCTCACCAAAAAAAAGATTGCACTCTTAGTTTTTTAATGAACAAACTAATCACCAATCCTCTATGAATGCCAAAAACCCCACCACAAGCAACTTGGCCAGGGGAGGGTGCAGAAGCAGTTGCTAGCTATGAAGACCAATTTGAGAAGAAGCCACAGTACTTACAACCGTATCCTCCAAAAAATAAAAGATGGGAAGAAAAATATTAAGAATATCATTAACTTTGTCCTTTGGGACCAGGCCTGTGAGATGGTTCTCATTCTAAGATCCATTAGGATTGATGACATCAACCACTTTCATATTCGCATTTTTCACTGAGCCAATGTTATTGATAGGTAAATCCCACCCAATTGTCATTCCAAAAGGAAATATCTTTACCATTGCCAACCACCCACTTGAAATTTTGAGACAAATTTTTTTTATTGCTGAAAATACATTTCGAAATAAGCAAGGCTTTTTTATACACTTTCCAAGATTTGGGGTTTTTGGCAATGTTATATCTTTGCTTTAAAACTTTAGTTTAGAGGGTTCTCCTCATAAGCAACTCTCCATCCAATTTTACTGCTAAGCACCTTATTGCTATCTTTGGCATCCCTGATACCGAGGCCGCCCAAACACTTAGGTGTATAAATTTTCTCCCATTTGACCAAATGAACTTTTTTCTTATCCAAGGACTCCCCCCATATATAGGAAGTTACGGTTGAGTCTACCAATTTTCTCACAAATATGGTTAAGGAATTTCATGTGTTGCATAAAATAGTTGGGGATGGTGGAAGAAACAATTTGAAAGAGTGTAGCCCTACCAGTGAAAGAGAGGTTATTAGCCTTCCATCCCGACAGCTTATTCTAAATTTTTTCAATGATATGGTCAAAGTGTTCCTCTTAGTTCTCCCATGCACTAAGGAAATCCACAGGTACCTCCTTAAGTCTTTGGTTTGTGTCATACCACACAAAAGACTCAGCGCATTAACCTTTCTTATTGGGACACTGGGAGCAAAAAAGATTTTTTATTTTTGAAAGTTCACCTTTTTCCCCAAGACGCTACAGAACTCATAAGTGCATAAGGTAAAAGAATTTAGTTTGAAGAAAGGGGCTTGACCAACTCTTACTTTGAGATCAAATATTCAGCTCCTATTTTTTTATTTAAATGATTTTTTTTTTCAAATGAGAAACTTAGTTGATTTTTGATTTACCATATACATATTTTATGGAATAATATTTTTCCTTATTAATTTTATCCATTACATACACTCGTAAAATATATATGTCCAACTTACTCTACTTGTGTTTTGTAAATGCAGTTGTACATTAAAAGAGGAAGGTACCAGGTGGGAGCTTGAATAAATATTTAATCTCTGCTACCTTTTTTTTTTTTCATAAAATACACTAGCCTCCACAAAGGCTTAGGTGATAGCATAAAAGTGAAAATGAGTACAAAAGAGGGGGGATACATATGGCCATCCCCAAGGCCCAAAAGAAAACACATATGAACAGTGACTGGATTGCTAAGAAGACTAGTGGTAAAATCCAAAAGTACACTTAGCAATTTCCAAAAAATAGAAATAAGCCATCAAGGCCTAGCTAGAAAACTAAAATGCCAAAACACATGGCAAATAAAATCCAAACTTACAAAAACTACAAGCTTTTGAAAATAAATGCCCACCACCGAGCATATCCAACACAGTGGACAAACACAATGAGGTCGTAGGCAGTAGGAAGCCGTAAAATGGATTGAGAGATAACATCCTTGATGGGGCTTTGCAAGGCTACTGGAGCCTCCATTGTTACGAAGCCAAGGTATGAACTTCGTTGAAATTTCAAAAATCTTTCTTATACTGTGCCTGAGATAAATACGGTACTCCCATCTCTTCCTCCCATGATCTCTGAGAGATGTATGCCGAGTACATTGGGAAGGAAAATTCCAAAAATTAGTTTGCCCAACAACTGTTTGAATATATGGCTGAGAGAGCATTTTTTCTGCACAAGTGAGCCTTTTGTTGTTGTGACCTATGGGGGTGTTGTCTTTCTTTTTGAAAATAATATAGATGTTGTGGGTAGTGACTTCAACATAACCATTAGCACCCAACTTATCAATCTTCTCATGAAAGAAGTAGTCAACCTTTGAATCTATAATTTGGTTGTGCTGTGTAATCATGCTTAAGAAAAACTGATATTTGTTGGGGAAATGAATTCCACCATTGTAATTGATCAAATTGCATTCCCATTTTCAAAAGACAATCAGCCACTTGATTTCCTTCCTTGTAAATGTGGGTTATATGAACTTGCTGAAGGTAATTAGGGCAGTAATCATGCATCGCATACACTAATTTACGCACTAATCTTAAACCCTAGGATCTATGCTGTTCAATAAAATCGACAGAAGACATACCTTATGTGTGATTTGATGTTACTAAAATGAACAGGATGGATCGAATCCTTCTGTTGTTGTCGTCCTTAGCGTAGAAATTACGACGCCTCTACGGTATGCACACACGAACGAGGTGAGATCCTTGCTTGGTGTACTAGCGCCTTCTAGGGTTCTCTCTATTATTTCGACTCTCTGGCCTCTCTAAGTTTCCTTGACGGCCAAGATGAATAGAGGTTCCCTTTTATAAGGGAACCCTAGTGAGAACCCTAAGCAACAAACGAACTGGGCCCAAGTCCGACTTGGCCCGTTTTAATTCGTTTTGATCCAACTCGTTTTGGTGTGCGACCCTGTAGGTTTTACACTCTTTGGCAGTATAATTAAAAGCCCGTTTTATTATACGAATAGTAAGCGGTCTCTAGTAAAACATTACTACTATCCAAAGGGTATAAAGGTCAAAAACGACACAACCTTAAATTGATATTCCACATATTAACTCCTTTTGTCAATCGATATCTAGGTTGAACACAAGACTAGGCAAGTGTCATTCTTGTATAGTTCAATCTTTATTTCTTGATCTCTTAAGTATAATTAATCTAAAACAAATGACATCTCATTTGTGCATGGCCATGCAAATATTAATTACACTTATCAAGGGGCCCAACGATATCTCTCTCAATATATGAGAGTGACAAATCCCATCTTGATCAACCACATACCTCTACATAGTTCAAAGTATGCTCGGTCATCATCTTTATAATTACTCGATTAAGAGCAACGTTTGATAATACCTGACATGCTAATCCCTATGTTGGTAACCATGGCGATCTCAGGTCTGAGGATAATACGATATCACAAATGGGGAACATCACTGATGACATTATGTAACACTCCTCGCAGTGTCCCCAAAGCGGGTCAGTCCAATACTTTGTTCCCTAACAAGTATCAGTATGTTCAGCTTGATATTTCCATATCCATGACTTGTGGAACATAATCATCAGCTGACCTATACTCTAATCATTATATCAATGTGATCCTAGGTTATTGACACATGATTAGGGACATCTAAATAATATTATTATAACAATACTAGCATCCCACAATCAAGTCACGTACTTGATGAACTAGTATTAATATATATTATTTACAAGAGAATATAAAGTATAATAAATAAACTTTATTAATAACAATAAGCATAAAATATCCAAGTACAAATCATAATCTATGAATAGTCCTAGGACATATCTCTTTCACTTGCATCCTTAGAAGCTTAAATCTACAATTGTGCCATTCATTAATGAGAAGCCAAAGATGTAGGAACTTCCTATCTTGCACGCAAGCAACCACTATTTGAGAATCCATTTCCACCCAGAGCTTGTGCCAGCCTTTTTCCCAAGCAATAGAAATGGCTTGTTTGAATGTCAGAAACTCAGCCTCAAAAACATTATGTATGCCCACAGATCTACAAAAAGCACCTTTGGAGAAGCCTCTATAAATTCAAAAAATGCCCCCAATTGCTGCTCTGCCAGGAGAACCTAAAACCAAGCCATCAGTATTCACCTTAATCCAAGAATCAGGAGGAAGAACCCACACTACCTCAGTAATTTTAAGGCTATGAGCAGGAATGCCATTGACACCCATCTTGTGAAAAATAGAGAGGTCATTAGTAGAATTCCTCATGACTTCCCCAGCCAAGCTACCAATCTGCTGCCTTTGTTGGTAAGGAATTAGTTGCATGCCAGCTTGTCAGAGTTGGCAGGAATGAATTGTAGCATCTACTTAACACTTGGCACTCTATTTGAGGGCCAATCGTACACATGTACCAACTCTTATGTTTTTATTTTTTTATTTTTAACAAACTCTTATGTTCCTTTTAAATTACATTTAAAAAATAAAATAATATACTTATTTACAAATATTATTATTTAGTTTTACCGAATATATCGAATGAGTTATATCTTTACAAAATATAATAAAAGTACAACCTAGATCCTATGAAATTGGTCTAGTAGTTGACTAGATCTCTGTGAAAATTTTTTATTTAGCGAGAAATCTCGTATTCGAATCTTTATAAGTGCAGTTGCTAAAAAAACAAACAAACGTACAACTCATTTAAGCACCCAGTAAGAAAATGTGGTAAGATTTAGATGCAAGAAAAGCATTTTCCTTAAAAGAAATGTCTAACATTGCATCATTTATTCTTAAATTATATATATATATATATATATATATTTTTGATTTTTGAAAAATAATAGTCATATCGATTTTATTATTTATTGGATAACTATATCACTGTATTAAGGAATTTTATATTTTGAAAATATAGATACTAATATATCTAATATGAATAATATGTAGATGAAACATGTAAATATAACACATTCATGCCTCTTTTTATTGGCATTTTATTTGATAATCTCATGCTTGTCATGGAAGGTAATCAAATTTGATAACAAAAATAAGATATATATATGCGTAACTATTAATTATGATGAAATTAGTATTGACCAAAATTAATTGAGTAGACTCTTTAATTTATATATACACGTAATATTGCGTGTGCAAATCTAGACCATTGATTATCATAATGCTTCCAATTGACTATATTGCTAATTGCTTGAAAACGGGTATATACAGTCAGGGAGTATTGACGGAGATATTCATGTGTAGGTTTTTTTTTTTTTTTTTGGGGTAGTGGGGTGGGGGGGTGTAATTTGTAGTCACTTTCAAGTGATGAACTTAGTTTTATCACTAGCCCCAAGTGTATCCCATAAACATGCATGTGTCAAGTGTACGGCGTATTAAATATTTAGTCACCTTTTAGGCTACATTCATTTTGTCAAATTAACTATAGTACTTTTATGTTCACCAAAAAAAAAAACTATAGTACTTTTATCAGATCTTAATTAGTGGTATTTTGAATTATTTTTCATAAGGTTTTGTAGCTAGGAATTGATATGAATAGTTATTTATATTAGCTCTGGCAGTAGACACCCTTTTTGTATTAATTATAATGGATTTTCTTAAGCAAAACTCAACTATACATTCATTTTTTATTAAATTTTGGTATTGAATTAAGGAATCTGTTTTTGGTACGAACCGGGCATTTTTACAACGTTTTTCCGTCATAAGAACATGGATGTGTTTTTTACGATGCAAAATTGTCATAAAAAGGACCAGTCCATCCGCACTTGAAATTTTCTATTGAATCAAGTAGGAATCTTAATTTTGTAATTTTTAACCTAGTTCAAATAAGGCAAATTTATAATTACATATGAACTTTCCACCAACCAAGTTTCTGGTTTGTGTGAGCCACATCTTCTCTGATAAGAAGGTACTAACTGACTTATTTATTTTGTTACCAAATGCAGGCCAATCCATAAATTAATGTGTACTACTAGATAACATATGTTAGCTAAATTTATTTCGCTTTTGTTCTACGCGTTCTTGAGCGTGTTTAACCTCGTTTGTCAAAATACAAACAAAATATTCAATACTATTGAAGTACGGCCTGATTTTACTGTCACATGCACAAGCTACTTGTTATATGTACTAATTAAGGTTTATTGACCTTATCTTCAGAAGGGAAAATCCTTATAGAAGTAATTATATATATATAAACTGGATTATTATTTTTAGTTTAAGTTGGTTGAATTACTGAGAAATTAGGGATAAACACGGACAAGCACATGATAGATCCAAAGGAAGCTAATTCCATTTACACAAGGGAGTGTCATTGATGGGGTTGAATGCGAATTTGAGTTCTGGCCAATTGAGCACCCAGCTCTAAGTTGATGGAATTTAAATTAAGCTCGCGAGAATGCGAATTTAAGCTTGTGATACTTCATATTAATTGCAGTGAGATTTCATATTTATGCACTAATGTTAGCTTCTTTCTATACCTCTTTCTAGGGAGACTTCATACAATTCATTATATAGATTGATTTGCATATAATGTTGTTTAATTAGTGATGTTAAAATTGAATTATAGATCTCTAACAATTTTTGGTGTGTAGGTTCTTGGATTTTTGGGATTGTTGCAGGTATGTATTAGATAAGATTTTGAAAATTCTATTTTCTAATATTTTTTTTTTAAATATCCATAATCAAATCAGCATGGTTTAAAACCTTGACAAAATATGGATTAATAGCCATTTCGATTGCTCTACATCTCCTTAACAAACCGTGTCAACTTGGTGTTTGTCATCTCATTAAAATACATGGTTAGAACTATGACAAAGGGACATATATCGTCCTAGTTTTGAACTGTGACAATTCGGGTATTTTGGTGTAGTGCTAGGTTGGGTTTAATTTTCCTCCGTCAGGGTTCGAGCCTGCATGTCTATTGCCTTTGATTAGGCCCTCTTTGAAGACTTGCTTGTTAGATCCTTAATCTAACATTGAGCTTATATGTGAAATAATTATGTGTTGTGGACTGTCGAATGGTTAAGCCCACTTTAAAAGTGATCAAATAAGGTTTAAGTTATTTGGGCTTAAATGTATCTAATAGCATGTGGGCTTTTAATGTGTAGATACTTAAGGATAATTTATATTTTTATGATGGGCTAAAATAGAAATACTAAATAGATAGTAGGGTTTACTATCTATATATATATAGTATTTATGGTCCCCAGATTATACGTACGTATCTTGTCCCTGTTGAGCCCCCATCATCACAGAGAGCATAGAGAAGGTATAAAGGATTCTCTAAATAAATACGTGTTGATCTGGAAGGCCAACCACTCGGTTACAAACACATGCTATGGATTCAAATACGCTTCCGCATATTAATCTTTTGATCAACCACTCGGTTACAAACACACGCTATGGATTCAAATACGCTTCCGCATATTAATCTTTTGATTCTTGGTAACACACATGAAGGATCCTAGGATTTATGATTATTTATAACCAACAAGATCTAACAAGTGGTATCAGAGGGGTCTTCACGTTGACTCACTGAGATTCAAATTTATTTTTGATCCATGATTATTTTAGGTGACTTTGAATCTAATAATTTTTAGGTTTTAAAATTATTAGATTTAAATACAATTATTGGTTATATCCTTGGATTAATTGATTAATAAATAGGCTCTGCCGAAAATTTGGATTCAATTAGATACTCGGCAAATTGATTGGTTATATGGATTAAGGTTTACAAAAAAACAAAAAAAGGCTCGGATTCTTTGATTTCCAGATCTCTGCCAATTTTAAGAATGTTCATTGATTTTTTGTATGACTATATATATATATTATATACTAGGTATTGCCCGTGCCGAATGGCACGGCGACATAAAAAAATAATAGATAGAAAATAATGATGTTGAACAAAAATACATAATATTTAAATAAAGTGCAACCCAAAACATATATTAAAAAAACTATATATGCAATAAATCACACTATAATAAGCCCAACTTTTTCTAAACCAACATAAATAAGCTATCATAAATTGAGATTGCAATCGTCCTAACAGTCAAGTAGAGGAGGTTGCTAAGCTAAACTCAATATACCAACATATATATTCCACCTGATCAGATATATTGAGGTGGTTTTTAATTAAAAAACTCGAATTTGTCCATGTTTATGATATGCTTAAATTCGAACTCGTTTTGTCACCTCATTAAGGCTGGGTTGGTTCATTATTATTACAATGACATTTTATATTTCTAAAATTTTAATTACAAACAGATGGTACTATTGATAGCAATACTGGTTTACAAAAGTAATGTGCTTTCTTTTAAAAAAAAATTTATTTAAATTTGTAAAAGATTAAACGTAATTTATTTTTAAACTAAATAAAGGGTTGTGCCATTTGCCATCCGTAATCATTCACCGTATAATAACATTACATATTTTTAAAATTTTAATTGTAAATATATGGTACCATTGGTAGTAACATTAGTTTACAAAAGTAATATATTTTTTATTTTTATAAGAAAAAGTAAATTATGTAAAGATTAAATAAATAAATTGTGTCAAGTAATTTGAATGTAAGTTATATGAAAAAAATATATTTAAAGAGAGAAAAATTGGTTACAATAACTTTTCTTGAATTTTTTTCTTTTATACATAATTTTATAATCATAGTGGATCTTATGTTGTATGTATTGATAAGTATACACTTTAAATGGGCAAATTTTAATAATTTCTAATTTATGTATTTAAAGTTAATGTATTTTGTTTTTTTAAAAAGAAGTTGATCAGAGAGAAAAGTGTGTGTGCGTGTGTGTGTGTGTGTGTGAGAGAGAGAGAGAGAGAGAGAGAAACTAATAAATTGGCAATGTGATATTTTTTTCCCTTATAATATAGATATTTATTTTTAAAATAAAGGAACAATTATGTTGCAATAGAATTTGAAACATATAAATTACGTAAAATGATTTAAATGTAAGTTATATGTGAAAAATAGCTTCAGAGAGAGAAAAAATTGGTTACAATACAGTTTCTTGATTTTTGTTTTTACACATAACTTTATAATCATAATAAATCTTATTTCATAGGTATCGATAAGTATATTTCAAATGTGAAAATTTTAATAATTTATAATTTTTGTATTTGAAGCTAATATATTTTAAATTTTAAAAAGAAGTTAATGTGAGAGAAAAGTGTGTGAAAGATAGAGAATGGTGGAATAAGAGAGAGATAAAAATTGTTGACTAATTTGATTTGATATTTTGAAAATACATCTAATGGCCCAAAAAATTTCTTATTTATTGTAATTAAATGTGAGCCATTGATTTAATAAATTAATGATGTGATATTTATTCCCTTATAATATAAATGTATAATAAGGTTGACTGTGTTGGCTGTGTACATATATATAAGGTTGTATGCATGTATGTATATATATGTGTGTAAAAAAGTCTAATCGTATATATATGTAATAGTCACATCAACATATATATATATTATTGGCTGCCGACCACCGAGTGCTCTGATAATTGCCATTATTATTGTTATTAGACCTTCTGCAGTCCATAAGGTAAAATGGTAAGCAAATTTACATTTTTAGTAACTCTTTCTCCGCAGCACGTATGGGGTAAAAAAGCAACTATACTTCTCGCGATGTACACTCCATCGCGGCATCCCTATCAGCACCATCTCACGACATTCTGAATGTCGTGAGTCTCCCACCTCCCAACGGTACAATCCAAACGGCTACTATGGACTAACAGTCAAAATTTTCCTCTATTTAAACATTTGCCCCACATTCAATCTTAATATCACTCTTTCTATTTTTCTCTCATACATATCCACTCATCAAATTTATTTAAGTTCCAACAAATTTGGAGCATCCTCAAATTAATTTTGCAGAAAATTAAGGTACAATTATCTTATTCTTTTTATTAAATTATTTATTTGTTTAATATTATTGTTTATTTGTTTAAATATTTTTGTCTATAATTAATTTGTTTTGGTCAATTTAAGATTTTAATATTATTATTTTATGTGAGTTAATCATTTTTTATATAGTATGAAAAGTTCCTTAACACGTATAATGAAAAAAATGAACTCTGTAAAAAAATAATTTTTAACATTTCATTCTTTGTTTTTGTATTTGAATTTATTTTCATTTTACAAAAAAAAAGTAATTTTACTCTTTCGAAATGTTAAATAATAAAAAAAATATTTAGGCACTGGATAAGAAAAAAGTTCATATTATAAGTAAAATTAATTTATTGACCCTTAACATTATCTTAGCCTTAAATTTTTGCCAATAGTTGTGATAGCATTTCCTATCAATAATCAATAATTCTATTTAAAATTTACCTTAAATTAATATAAATTCTATTATTTATTCTTAGCATAATGAAAAAAATCCAAAGATTTTTCGGGAGAGCTAGTATCTCGAGTCCTCCTGATGAAGGTGGGTCTGGTACATCTGCTGCAACGCCTACTACATCTGCTGCTAGGCCTAATTCTGCACGACGGAAATCAACCAAACGTCGTGCTCAGCCTGAAAATTACGAAACTCCTACTACCCAGCCATCAAGTTCATCTTCCCCCTTTGCTAATTATAGAAGAGTTGTTGATAATGGAAAACATATTTCGAGAATGAAGAGAACAACTGAAGGTAGTTTATTCTACATAAGGTCAACCTGGCACCATGCAAGTGGAATATATAAAAGGCTATCACGAGATCCAGATGTAGAAATATTGCTTGATAATTCTGGATTGTGTAATTTATTTAAACGACAAATGCCAAATTCCGATTGTACTGTAGTTGAAGCGTGCTGTCGACGTTGGTGGGACACCACCCATACATTTCACCTGCCTACATGCGAGTTAGGTTTCACACCACTTGATTTCACCATGTTAACAGGTACACATATCAACTTTGTATACATACATATAACACAAATTTTATATGTAGAAAAATAAATATAAATTATATTTATATATTAATTTAATAAATTTAATTAAATATATTGTAATTTCTATTTTTAATAGGAATTCCCATTGGGGGTGACAAATTACCACGCTTCCTCAAGTACATGAGGATTCGACATGGACGGCTGAAAATGGGATACTATTTACTTATTTTCCATATTTTTTAGATGAAATAGATTCTGGAGCAGTAAAATGTTTTTTTGTCGCCGCATATCTTGGAAGTGACGATATAATAGAAGTTATTGGGGCAGATGGTGTAGCTGGATTATTCATATTCTATATTTTAGGGTATGTATTTTTTCCTAACGATAATAGTAGTTGCCCAATATTTTGGGCAAACTATGTCATCGATATCGAAAATATTCGCCGCTACGACCGGGGATCAACTATTTTGGCCAGAATGTATTCATGCCTTGATGTTGCATCTTGAAGGTTAATTAAAAGCTTAAATTTTTTTTGGCAGCCAATTGAGGTACATATTTCGTTTTAAATATGATTTATGTCCATCATTTTTTTATTATTGTATTTCTATTTGCATTAATTTATTTTAAGAATTTTTTTTAATAAAATGCAGTTCTTTTTTTATGAGTACATGGCAACTCAATGTCCGCAGTTTATAACCGGAGCACCTCTACTTTGGCCTAGAATTCATCGATGGAGTTTGGAAAATGTTGAGACTGCAAAAAATTCAGTCAGGTTTAATCTCGATATTGCGGACCAACAACTGGAGATGCGTTCAATGCAATCTATTATTTGGCAAACCTGCACAAATGATTTGGCAATGCAATTTTCGATACAACAAATTTCATTACACCTTTCACGATGCAGGTATTTGTTACTGGATCCCCAAATCGGAGGACAATGGATTTGGGCGAACGGTGCTACCGACAAATTTTTGGAGGAATTGCAATTCCAAACGATCCTCCGGTTAAAATGACAAAGATCCCTCGAGTTGTTTTTAATCATTATGCCCAATATGGTTGGGATCCATGTACTATGTTCCTTTCTAAAGCGACGAAAGAACTTTATGAAGAATATTGGACATATGTTTCTGGCGGACCATCATTACCACCAATCGGTAGAGGGGTTAATGTTGACATTATTGGCTATGCGGCATTGGTAGGGCGTGATGTTGAAATGCCATGTACGCCACAAGAGGTGGTAGGAGGGGTTTATAACAGTCAAGGTGGCTCTTCCTCGTCACAACCGGTTGCTCCTGATTGGAGTTGTAGCATTTGTATTTGTGTGAACACCTCATTTTGCGACCCCCGCAAGAATCTTGATCTCCAAAGAAATAAGCACGCATGCATGCACGAGCAAAGAAGAAATCCGAAAGGAGCCCGGATGAGGAGTTACAGAATTATCGAAAATTATCGGAATTGAAAATCGTCAAAACTCCTGAAAACTTGTGAAAGGAGTGTTACGCATTTTGGATCATCCTCAAACTTTGAGAGTTGTTAGACATTATCAAAAGGAGTAGCGTACTCGAAAATCAGCTCAATCCGACAGTCGAATCTCCGAAAATTCAGAAAATCATGAGTTTGATTCGAGTGATCTAATGGAGGTCTTCTCGGAGTTAAAATGGTTTAAAGTTTGGTAAGTAGATAGGCCTTATTGTGGGAAAGAACATATTCAAAATTCAACTTTGTCGGACATGGGATCCTCAAGAAACAATTTGTCTATCGTGCAATTCTAGTCGAAATGTCCTTCGTAGAAAATTAAAATAAATAGTGGCCTTCCCGAATTCTGATCGGCCTCAAATTTGGACACAAGCTAGAAAACATTTGGAGGGAAAACATGTCAAAAAATAATCATAATCCAACGGTTGGAAGTTTAATTATCGAGATTGTTGTACGCAAGTACGTTTCCTACGCAGGAACAAACTCTTTGTACCAAGCCAAGGAGACCGAGTCCTTCCCGAACTCCGATCGTCTCCAATTTTTTACAGAGTCTAGAAGACTTATATTGGAAATACATATCCAACATTCAGCATGATCCAACGGTTAGAACCTAACTTGTTGTGCAAACAAGGGACCTTGTCTACAACAAGTACCTTTCCAATGCGGACACAAACGCTTCGTACCAATCAGAACGAAAGGGAACCTTCCCGAAATCTGATCGACCTGAAATGTTTACACAATCTAGAAGAGTTCTATTCCCAACAAATATCCAAAAATCAGGATGATCCAACGGTGGGAAGGTTTCGAGATAATTTCCAAGAGTCCTAGTTGCAATCCCTTTTCTTGCTCTTCCAAGTATTTTCTTCAACTATAAATAGACCCCCCCCCCCCTCCATTCATTATTTTCATCAACAATCAAGGGGATTTCGTGGTACACACTAAGAGATCCTTATTCTCTCCATCCAAGGAGGCTCAGGTATAATTTTCTCTCTCTTCTTTTATTTATTCGTCGATTTTATAATTCATACTCTTGCGTGCATAATTTCTATCACTTGATAGCCTTTTAAAAACCCTTTTTAAAATTGTTTTTCAAAATTAAAGGCGTATAACAAACCCTAATCCAATTCTAAAATAATATTATTACTTTCTTACTTTTTCAAAAGTTCGGATTAGCGGTATTGTTATACGAACGAATCGATAATCGCTATATATCCAATCTAACTCATAGATTGCGGTGTATATGTGATAAATACTTGATTATGAGAGCACTAGTGCCATCTATACCGGTTTAATCAATAGACTTTGGTATACGATCGATCAACTCGCCTCATATAATATCGAATATAAGATTCCACATTGAATCAGTTTCCGAAAAGCGCAATGCTTTACAAAATCACTTGTTTCACTAGATTTATTATTATCAAACTCTCTTTTTCAAATCACACATACACACACTTATTTTTAAAATTCATGGGCAAACCAGGAAACACATTGTTTTCATCCCAACCCCAAAATCTCGATTTCTAAGGCAAGCACGAAAAGTTATAAAGTAATAGCAATAGCATGCAAGAGCTTTATAACACACGCATATCCTACTCAAGAGACTGAAAGGGCGAATTGGGTGCCTAACACCTTCCTGATTCGTAACTTAATCCCCGAACCTTCGAATCAACTGGTTTCGCATATATTGTGTATAAGAGGATATTTAGTCCATAAATACGTCTCTTTTACACAAATCTTTTTTGTTTGTTTAGTAAAACAAACTGGCGACTCTTATTCTTTTCAAAACCCGATTTTCAAATCAACAAACGGAATAGCCGCCCACGAGGACCCCCGGGCGTCGAGAACGCGGTTCTCACAGTGGCGACTCTGCTGGGGAGACTTTTAAGAGGATTAGACTCTAAACAAGAGTAGAATATGTGTGGATAATTATTTTTGTTTGCATGCTTTTTTTTTGGCCTTAGTCTTAGGATAACATAGATGTGATTTAGGTGGATACCTTGATTCCCTTTTTGTTTGTAATAATTGTTTGAGGAAATCTTTTCATAAATAAAATTTGAAAGTACTAGAACAAACCCTAAAGCGTTCTTCATAATGTACCTCCATAATTGTTATTTTGCACGCACTCACTATCATCATGCATTATCGTGAGTGTGAATTTACCCTATCATCCTCGGGACCAAAGTCGTGACTAGGCCGTGGACTTGCGGGTCTACACTAGCCAAAAGCGCATGGGACCACTCTCCTTGGCCAAGTACCAAACTGAGATATATCAAGTGACGAGAACACTCACGTACCCAGAATGTATATCACAAGGTCCTTGCACATACTCGCCCTTGGGGTATATAGCAAGACCTAGCCAAATAGAGGGAGCCTTAAACCTTACCCCTTTTAACCACGCTTGCATATAGGATGCGTCAGCCTAGTACACACGAATTTCTGCATGTTTTCTTGACCGTTGGTCGTGAGATTAGTGAACAAAAGGCCTTGTCATACATACCAACTCTTGGTTTGGCAAGTACGGCCGGAGGCTGCCCAACCCCGTTCGTAGAAATCCCTCACTAAAGCCCGTTAGTGAGAATTTCCATGTCACTATTTCCATGAAAAACAACTCTAAGTGGAGAGAACTTCCCGATTTAAAAAAAAATATTTTTCAAAATATTCTTTCAAAAAATCGAGTCATTCTCCAAAATGAATTTTTCAAAAAATTTAATTTTCAAAATCAGAAGGTTATAAGGGCACCCCGGGAATTTATATTCCCGCCCTAAACCTATCCACGGGGCTCTCAAGTTGCTACTGTCGGTCTGTTTTCGCCTAAACACCAAAAAGTGATTTTTGATTTGCATATCATTGAGTCGCACTCTTCTCCGAGAATTACGCAATCAATTGGTGAAAAGTATCAGTTATCTAGTTCTGGCTCGCTGTCCTTATCTCAGTCTTTTCTCCACCACTCCCAGGTTTTTTTTATTGCCGAAACACACTGGCCGGTTGGGCTGGTAGAGATCATACAGGCAGACTTGCTCGACCAGATTCACCTTTCATCATGCCTCCACGACGTGCTCTCGATTATCACAATGACCAGGTAGAAGTTAACGAAGAAAGGGTTAATGATGCCAAGGGTCAACACCATGCAGCGGATCTGTCGCCCGGTCCCGTTTTACCAGTCAACCCCGAGGCCCTTACTCCAGATCAGCTTTACCAAATGATATAGGGTTTGGCTCAGTCTATGAATACCATGACCAATCTGCATAGGACCACCCAGGCCCGTCTGGATACCTTACTTGCTGCCCGGGCACCTGTCAAACTGAATCAACCAAATCTTAATCCCGCTCACAACCAAGGCCAAGGCCAAGGCCAAGGCCAACCTATTCCCGCACCTCAGCAAAATGTCCTACCGATTCCCCCACTACGCCAAGGTCCGCCAGTGCCAGATCCAGTCAATATGTGGCTCCATCCTGAACACAATCAACCCCGACAACACCATAACCCACTCTTCGAAGGGCACGAACCAGATCCGTATATGGGGTAATACGCTGAGTCGGTAGTTGAACAGATTAAGGAGAATGAAGCCATCACCCTAATAAAGGAACAAATGAAGGCTCTAAACCAGAAGGTGACGGATAAGGTTGATGACATAGCCGATCTTCAAAACATGTCTCTTTTCCCTGAAGCTAGGTTGCCGGTGGGTTTTAAACTCCCCAATGTGGAAAAATTCTCGGGAAATAGCCCGCCCCATCTACATCTTAAGGCCTATGTTCGCACTATGCAATTGTATGGGTTGAATGAGACTCACTTAGCGCAAGGTTTCCATCAGACTTTAATAGGGCCCGGACACAGTTGGTTTTTAGGGTTGGAAAAACACAGGGTGGCAGACTGGAAGAGTATTGTGAAGGAGTTTATGGAACACTACAAATCAAATGAGGAGTTGAAAATTACTCGTAAGCACCTCGAAATGGCTAAGCAGCGAGACAATGAAAGTGTCAATGACTTCATCACACACTGGAGGGAATTGGCATCTCAGATGATTGATCGGGTCCCTGAGGAAGAACAATTGGGTTTAATTGTCAAGAATTTTAAACCTGAGATCAGAAATGGTATGGGACGACAGTATTTTGAAAAATATAAGGCTTTGATGCACGTGGCCAATGAAACCGAAGAAGAACTTGCAAAAGCCGCTGAGGTTAAGAAGGCCTCGTCCCAATACAAGAAATCTGCTTCTGTTATTAATCAAGTGTGGTCTCATCAGAACTCGGGTCCTTATCAACGAACCAATTTTCAGTACCCAAGAGAGCAAGGGTCGGCCCAAGGCCAAGGATTCATGAACCAAAATAGAAAAAACAAAGATCGATATTTCTCACGTCTTCCGGCCTCCTTAAGTAAAACTCTAGCTGCATTGCAAGAAAGTGGGATCATGCAACCACTGGCCCCCCGGGCTCCTCCCGATCCACTGCCTCCTAGTTGGAACACAAATGAACGTTGCGAATACCACCAAGGCCCAGGACACCACACTGATCGATGCGTAGCTTTAAGGCATGCTATCCAAGATTTGATCGAGGCAGGAAAAATCCCTGACCCTAAAGCTCCGAATGTTGCAAAGAACCCACTCCCTAACCATGGAGGGATAATTAATGCCTTATTAGTCGAGAACGAAGAAAATGATCCGGTTTTCTTGATTAAGTCAGTAAAGAAGGGAGGAGAAGTCATGACAGCTATTCATGTTGAAAATCGTGTAAACCGAATTCGAGTGAAGAAAGAGAAAGAAGACTTAGAAACTATGTTTCGAGATATGATGAAAGAAACTCCACAAATTTTGAAGGAGCCAGTATACGATTCCCATGTTAATAAGTGGATGCGAGAAATGAAAATATTGCCTGGTCAAGGACTAGGCAAGAATAATCAAGGCATTGTAGAGCCCATTGTTGTTAAAACCCAAATACACAGGCGAGGCTTGGGTTATCAGGAGAGGAAAATAAAATTTGGCCAAGATGCATCAAATAGGAAGTGGTCAATCTCAAGGAAGATCACTCGAGCACACATCAATGTGGTCAGCTTCGATTGGGCAAAGGTTACGTCAGAATCTGATTTAGCTGAGGAAGAAGGTTTGGCCAGGTGGGTACAACAGCTCACAAGGTCAGGAAAATCATATCACCCGCAAGAAAAAGGAAAAGAGGAAGGAAAGAAAGAGGTGGCTCAGCCCGAAGGGAGCCAAGTTGTTGATCAATTAAAGAAGACTTAGGCCCAAATATCTATTTGGGGATTATTGGTCTCTTCCAAGCCCTATAGAGCAGCATTTCTCAAGCTCATGGATGAGGCCATAGTCCCAATAGAATCAACCATAGAACAACTAACAGCAATGATCGGGACCCTGAGCCTACAGAACAGTTTGTCCTTTTCAGACGAAGACCTATCACCACTAGGGAGGAACCATGATCAAGCACTCCACATATCTATTGAAACCAGAGGAATGGTAGTCCCGAAGGTACTCATTGACAATGGGGCGACTATAAACGTCTGTCCACTCAAAACCTTCAAGGCTTTAGGACTCGATGAAAGTAGCTTAGGAGAATCCTCGGTAACGGTAAGGGCATATGATAACACCAAAAGGGCAGTATTAGGGTCTGTTGGCTTGAACTTACTAATTGGGCCGATCAAGTTTCCTGTTGAATTCTAAGTTATCGACATACCATCTAGTTTTAACTTGTTGTTCGGACGCGCATGGATACATTCGGTAGGGGCTCTTCCATCTTCTCTACATCAAAATATCAAGATTCCGGTAGGGGATGAGGTTATCGTGATACATGGTGATTGTGATAAAACCATAATACCTAAAGTTACGCTGTCTTAGGTATAGGAAGTCAAGATGTGCAGTTGGGGGGCTTCCAATACGAACCTAGGGTACAAGCTCTGACTTCGCAGAAGATCAGGTATCTACCGCCTGAAACAATGCCATTTTTGAATGAGCGAGTGGTAGCCATGATGAATACTATGGGTTACATGCCAGGCCGGGGACTGGGAAATAAACATATTAGAATAGCTGAGCCAATTGAGCCCCATATGCAGGAAAGAAAATATGCCGGATTGGGTTTTACATATCAAACAGGTAACACAGAAGATGGATTTACAGAAGGTTTGGGTTGCGGGGTGTTCAACACTTCTCTTAATGGGTTTTTCGTGAAAGAAGGAGAGGATTTTCCATTTTGTGGGTTCCAAGAGCCGTGGGTCAATTCAAAAGGTGAAAGAGTTCCAGGGTTTGAGATATTTTATGTTGAAGACTTGTACTGCAAGGAGGGCCATATGAATTGCACTGAAAGTCAGGGTTACCACGTGAAATTTCAACGCATGAATGAGGAAAAAGAAGTGGAAGATGTATCAAGCATGATGAGAAGCCTATTTTCTGAAGAACACATTCAGCCCCAAAAAGAGACATATATCATGGTGTTTACTGAGGAAGGCCAGCTAGTAGACCCAGTCACATTGATTCGCCCGGTTAAAGATAAGGGAAATATGAGTGAGAAAGGGAGTGAACTTGTAAGGGATAAAATTGTGGGTAGAATGAGCGATTATGAGCTCTTAGGAAATTTTCTTAATAATGTCCTTGATAATGTTTTCATTAATAAGATAGAATCAGCTTCTCAGTATCCGATTGTGTCTAAATCTCATATTACCTTGATAGAAATTGAATCCATGAATGATACTCCTGAAAAACACGAGCAACGAATCCAAATCGAAGAGGGTGAAACTGTTATAGTTAACCTAGGGACCGATGAGGATAGGAAAGAAGTGAAAATCGGGGCTGAATTGAGTAAAGCTGAGGGTAAAGACTTGCATGAATTATTGAAGGAATATGTTGACGTATTTGCCTGGTCTTAAGCCGATATGCCTGGATTGAGTACAGATATAGTGATGCATGAAATCCACATTAAGCCGGAGTGCAGGCCAGTTAAACAGAAGCTCAGGAAATTGATACTATAATGGTCATTAAAAGTTAAAGAAGAGGTTGAAAAGCAACTAAAGGTAGGGTTCATCCGAGTGGTAGATTACCTAACATGGTTAGCTAACATAGTACCCGTGCCAAAGCCAAATGGAAAAGTGAGGGTATGTGTCGATTACAGGGATCTCAACAAAGCCTGCCCAAAAGATGATTTCCCATTGCCCAACATTGATCTGATTGTGGATAATACCGCCAACCATGCTCTAAAGTCGTTTGCTGATGGGTTTGTTGGTTATAATCAGATAAAGATGCATCCCGATCACCAAGATAGGACTGCTTTCATAACGCCATGGGGAACTTATTGTTATATAGTTATGCCATTTGGGTTGAAGAATGCTAGAGCAACGTACCAACGGGCTGCAACCACACTGTTCCACAACATGATCCACAAGGAAGTAGAGGTTTACGTAGATGACATGATTATCAAGTCTAAAGAAAGAGATGGACATCTCCCCCCCCCCCCCTTAAAGCCTTCTTTGACAGGCTCAGACAGTTCCAGATGAAGCTAAACCCACAAAAATGTGTATTCGGGGTAACCAAAGGTAAGCTACTGGGGTATGTTGTTAGTAAGAAGGGAATCGAGGCGGATCCAGCTAAAATAAAGGCAATCAGGGAAATGCCCACGCCACGCACCGAGAAAGAAATCAGAGGGTTCTTAGGTAAGCTTCAGTATATCAGCCGGTTCATATCACAGGTCACACAAAAGTGCGAACCTATATTTAAATTGTTGCAGAAGTCATCTGATGGTCAATGGAATGAATAATGTTAGGCAGCATTCGATAAGATCAAAGAGTATTTATCAAATCCACCGATCCTCGCCCCGCCACAGCCAGGAATTTCGTTATTACTATATCTCACGGTAAATGAAACTGCCGCAGGGGCCATGCTGGCCCAACATATAGCCCAGAGTCGAAGAGAACAGGCGATTTATTACATCAGCAAGAAGTTATCACCTTATGAAAGGAATTACTCGCCTCTGGAGAGATCATGTGCAGCCTTAATCTGGGCCACTCAGAAATTACGCCACTATATGCTTGTGTTTTCAGTCACTCTTATAGCCCGACTAGACCCATTGAAGTACTTGTTCGAAAAACCGGTGTTGACTAACCGCATGGCCAAATGGGTGTTCTTACTATCGGAGTTTGATATCACTTACGTCACTCAGAAGGCGATTAAATGGCAAATTATCGCAGATTTCTTGGCAGGTAATCCTATGTTAGAAGGGGAAGAAGAGGAAGAATCCAAATTTCCAGATGAAGCGGTTATGGTCACAGATACAGAAGGTGAATGGAAATTGTATTTTGATGGGGCTGCCAACAAGAACGGTTACGGGATAGGGATCCTCCTAATCTCACCAGATCAGATTCACTCGCCGTTGTCCTTTCGACTCCAATTTGATTGCACTAATAATACTGCTGAGTATGAAGCTTGCATTATGGGATTGGAAATCGCGCTTGAAAAAGGGGTAACAAAGATACAAGTATTTGGGGATTCAGCTCTTATCATTCATCAAATTCTACGAAAGTGGAAAATCAAAGAAGAAAAACTCATCCCCTACTTAGATCGATTACAAGACGTGGCCAACAGGTTCGACAGAGTTAGGTTTCACCATGTACCTCCGCTGCTAGAACAACTTTGCTGATGCGCTAGCAACTCTAGCATCAATGGTAGAAATTCCCGAAGACATGCAAACAGTACAAATAGCCATTGAGCAAAGGGAGATTCCCGCATACTGTCTAGTCATCGAAAGTGAAAATAAAGAAATGGTAGACCCATCGATCTGGTATTATGACATTTGGAGAATCTTAAACGAAGGAAAATACCCTGAGAGTGCTGATAAGAAAACTCGAGTAGCACTCCGAAGATTAGCTGCTCAGTTCATTATTTTCTCAGGAAAATTGTATAAGAGGAGTCACGATGGGATATACCTCCGATGCCTAAAATAGGAAGAGTTCCAACCAGTCATGGACGAGATTCATGGGGGTGAATGCAGACCCCACATGAGTGGGCACACCTTGGCCCGCAAGATTGTCAAACAAGGGTATTACTGGACCACCATGCAACAAGATTGAAACGATCATGTAAGAAGGTGTCACCTATGTCAGGTTCATGCAAAATCTCAAAAGCTTCCACCAAAAGAATTATACACTATGACAGCCCCCTGGCCCTTTTCAGTTTGGGGTATAGATGTCATCGAAAAATATCACCGACAGTAAGTAATGGACACGAATACATACTGGTAGCAATCGACTATTTCTCAAAATGGGTAGAAGCTGAATCATATGCGAAGCTCGATGCAAGAAAAGTTGCAAAATTTATCCGAAGAAACATCATCTGCAGATACGTAGTACCACATGAAATTGTGTCAGATAATGGAACCCACTTTCAGGGGGAAACCAATGATGTAATGGAAGAATACGGGATACAGAGACACAAATCATCCCCCTATAGGCCCCAGACCAATGGCGCAGTAGAGGCAGCAAATAAAAACCTGAAAAATGTGATTAGTAAAATGGTAAAAAGTGGTCGAGACTGGGCCGACAAATTGTCGTATGCGCTATGGGGATACCGCACTACCGAAAGGGTCTCTATAAACGCAACACCATTCTCACTAACATATGGAATGGAAGTAGTACTTCCAGTAGAAATGGAGATTCCATCGCTGAGGGTGATACTGGAGAGCTCGGTGTCCGAATTAGACTGGGTTCAAAGCCGTTATGAGGAACTGGCACTACTCGATGAGAAACGACTGAAAGCCGCCTATCATCAGCAGGGATATCAGAAAAGAGTCGCTAAAGCGTTCAATCAAAGGGTGAAAGTAAGAGGAATACAAACAAATGATTTGGTGCTGAAGGAAATCAGGGAACCAGCCAGAGATCCGAGGGTAAGTTCGCACAGAAATGGATTGGGCCATACATTGTTAAAGAAATCCTTTCCGGGGGAGCAGTCATACTCACAGATACAGATGGGCATCAGTTCAATTCTCCGGTTAATCTGGATCGTCTGAAGAAATATTATCAATAAAGGACCTAAGCCGGCATCCCTAAGAACTACGTAGACCTGAGCCCCACAACCAAGATTTGAGATATTAGAACAAGGGGAACGTAGGCAACCTGAGAAGTGACTTCAGGCCCGGTCTAAAAAAAAAAAAAAAAAAATGAATTTCAAGAAAGCAAACATGATGGGAGAAATGGAGAAAGGAGTGACGTGAGGGACATACCTCTTGTCTGTTAAATAAAAGGACACCCTTTTGTCTATGAGACAGAAGGTCTGCTTTTATCTACAAGACAAAATGATAAATGATACTTTCTTAAATAAGTTGACATATTCTCGGAAAAGAGTCAGCATTGCATGCATTTTCAAATAGCATATCATGCTTCATAAATCAGGCAACTCACAATTCACAACCTTTTCAAAACCAAGGTGCATGGTATGAGCATTTACATAGTGCATATATATAATCACTAGGTTCCGTGACCTGCCAGACGGACTTCGCCACCCCATCATATTCCTCCCAGAGAATCAAATCATATATGAAATCCCAAAGCCTTTTTCTACAGGCGCCAACCCAAACCCTTTTCACAGGCACATATTAAAGCCCTTCCTACAAGCAAACTCAAGCCTTCAATAAACCAAAAAAGCCCTCTCTAAAGAGATATATGAGAAAGTTAAAGAGAGAAAGATTGGAATCTTATAATTGATACACGGGGAACAAACCCCACAAAAGGGCTTTTGGCCTAACTTCTTCATTTCTAAGAAGTTTTCAAGATACGCTTTCAAAAGTTCTCGAACCGAAAATCACAAACACAGCACGACAATGTCAAAAGCGAACTTCTAAAGTAAACATTCTCAAAATCACAAGGACGATGATGCTCAAGAAAACCTGACAAAGTGAGAAGGAACAAAGTGGGTACAAGAAAAAATTGAAAGAGTAGAAAAGAGGATAAATCCCACAGTGCCAAAAGAAAAGAATATTGAAAAAACAGAAAAGAAAAAGATGGCAGCGAAAGCCACACCAAGAGTGACAGCTAGGCCAAAAGGCCCAGGGCTACGTCTTGGGTGAGGAAGGCTACTGACCATGGAAAACATAATGAATAAGCTGCATCAAAAAAGCTTTCAAACAATTAAGAAGGAATAAGGGCAACGAAAAACAGAAAATGATGCAGGCACACAAAAAATCTCCTCTCACGAAGTCAGGAAACAATAAGCAGAATCGCACCCTAGTGACAAGAGAAAAATGCTATGGAAGCAAAGCAAGAGGCAAAGTCCAAAATTCATGCACGAGGTTCGAGGATTGAGAGAATGTGACTCGATCCTTTCTCAAGAAGAAAGAAGTCAGCCAAAATTTCTTACTTAAAAAAAAAAAGATTACACCAAAACTTTATCTCTTTATCTCTCTATGTCTTCTCAGAGACTCTCACCTCCTCAGCAGATCAGCAACTCTCGCATCAGCCCTTATCCAAGCCAGTAGGAGTTACTGTGACGCCCTGAGTGATGAGTACTCCCTTGTGTGGAGGAATGGTAGCTCGAGCGATGAGTACTCCCTTGTGTGGAGGAATGGTAGCTCAAAGGGGGCATCCCACACCGGAAGTTGGGGGATCCTTGGAGACCCATATAAGTAAGATATGGTCGCTAATTAAGTACGAGGCCTTTTGGGTAGCTCACTGGCTTCGGATCCCATGAGAACTCCGAAGTTAAGCGTGCTTGGACCAGAGAAATCCAGGGATGGGTGACCCCCTGGGAAGCTGGTCGTGAGCTCCCAGAAACAAAGCCGTGAGGGTAGATGTCCTGGGGCTGAGGCCTGGCTAGGACGCTACCCAGAGCGGACAATATCGTACTGAGGTGCGACTGGGTCGTTACAGTTACCTCCCCAATAGCTCGCCAACCTGCAGCCTGTACCCTAGCGAATAAGAATTCTCATTTATTCAACAGACCATCAACCATCATATCACCAACCTTTTCTAGCAGACCATGAATCATCATATCCCTATCAGACCATATGTTGTAACCAAAGCAATGTCTTCGGTAAACCATCAACCATCATATTCCCACCAGACCACCAGCCCAACCCTGTCAAAGCTAACCGAATCAGAATTATTAACAAAACCTTCCCTGCCTGTGGGAGTACGTCCCTGCCTGTGGGAGTACAAAACATTCCCTGTCCGTGGGAATTCAAAATCATCCCTGCCTGTGGGAGTACAAAACATTCCCTGCCTGTGGGAATTCAAAATCATCCCTGCCTGTGGGAGTACGTCCCTGCCTGTGGGAGTACAAAACATTCCCTGCCTGTGGAATTCAAAATCATCCCTGCCTGTGAGAGTACAAAACCTTCCCTACCTGTGGGAATTCAAAATCATCCCTGCCTGTGGGAGTACGTCCCTGCCTGTGAGAGTACAAAACCTTCCCTGCCCGTGGGAATTCAAAATCATCCCTGCCTGTGGGAGTACGTCCCTGCCTGTGGGAGTACAAAACCTTCCCTGCCCGTGGGAATTCAAAATCATCCCTGCCTGTGGGAGTACAAAACATTCCCTGCCTGTGGGAATTCAATATCATCCCTGCCTGTGGGAATTCAAAATCATCCCTGCCTGTGGGAGTACAAAATATACTCTGCCTGTGGGAATTCAAAATCATCTCTGCCTGTGGGAGTACGTCCCTGCCTGTGGGAGTACAAAACCTTCCCTGCCTGTGGGAATTCAAAATCATCCCGGCCTATAGGAGTACAACACGT
Source organism: Lonicera japonica (assembly GCA_021464415.1). Classification (NCBI taxonomy): domain Eukaryota; kingdom Viridiplantae; phylum Streptophyta; class Magnoliopsida; order Dipsacales; family Caprifoliaceae; genus Lonicera; species Lonicera japonica. The sequence continues at coordinate 38,842,142 of CM038466.1, read as the reverse complement.
TCCTTGCCCATGGATATATGTCAGTTCGAGGGAGAATCATTGGCAAGAGTCATCCCTACCAGCAGCACATCAGCCAAATTGAAGTAAAGAGCATGACATGTCCCGAACAGTCCAAAAATCGCCCGTCCATCCCCAGCGGTGCATGTCATCATTTGCATTGCATTATTTTAAAAAAAATCATTTGTGATTCATGCGAGTGTCACAAAATGATGCGTTCTATTTATCGTCCTGGTTTCTTTGCTTCACAAAGAACCCAGGCCGAGAGGGTCTGTGAACACCTCATTTTGCGACCCCCGCAAGAATCTTGATCTCCAAAGAAATAAGCACGCATGCATGCACGAGCATTCCTAGATCCACATATACTATGTACATGTGATACAAGTCAAAGAAGAAAGCCAAAAGGAGCCCGGATGAGGAGTTACAGAATTATCGAAAATTGTCGGAATTGAAAATCGTCAAAACTCCTGAAAACTTGTGAAAGGAGTGTTACGCATTTTGGATCATCCTCAAACTTTGAGAGTTGTTAGACATTATCAAAAGGAGTAGCGTACTCGAAAATCAGCTCAATCCGACAGTCGAATCTCCGAAAATTCAGAAAATCATGAGTTTGATTCGGGTGATCTAATGGAGGTCTTCTCGGAGTTAAAATGGTTTGAAGTTTGGTAAGTAGATAGGCCTTATTGTGGGAAAGAACATATTCAAAATTCAACTTTGTCGGACATGGGATCCTCAAGAAACAATTTGTCTATCGTGCAATTCTAGTCGAAATGTCCTTCGTAGCAAATTAAAATAAATAGTGGCCTTCCCGAACTCTGATCGGCCTCAAATTTGGACACAAGCTAGAAAACATTTGTAGTGAAAACATGTCAAAAAATAAGAATAATCAAACGTTTGGAAGTTTAATTATCAATATTGTTGTACGCAAGTACGTTTCCTATGCAGGAACAAACTCTTTGTACCAAGCCAAGGACACCGAGTCTTTCCCGAACTCCGATCGTCTCCAATCTTTTACAGAGTTTAGAAGACTTATATTGGAAATACATATCCAACATTCAGCATGATCCAACGGTTAGAACCTGACTTAATGTGCAAACAAGGGACCTTGTCTACAACAAGTACCTTTCCTACGCGGACACAAACTCTTCGTACCAATCAGAACGAAAGGGAACCTTCCCGAAATCTGATCGACCCGAAATTTTTACACCATCTAGAAGAGTTCTATTCCCAACACATATCCAAAAATCAGGATGATCCAACGGTGGGAAGGTTTCGCGATAATTTCCTAGAGTCCTAGTTGCAATCCCTTTTCTTGCTCTCCAAGTATTTTCTTCAACTATAAATAGACCCCCCCCTCCATACATTATTTTCATCAACAATCAAGGGGATTTCGTGGTACACACTAAGAGATCCTTATTCTCTCCATCCAAGGAGGCTCAGGTATAATTTTCTCTCTCTTCTTTTATTTATTCGTCGGTTTTATAATTCATACTCTTGCGTGCATAATTTCTATCACTTGATAGCCTTTTAAAACCCTTTTTTAAAATTTTTTTCAAAACTAAAGGCGTATAACAAACCCTAATCCAATTATAAAATAATATTATTACTTTCCTACTTTTTCAAAAGTTCGGATTAGCGGTATTGTTATACGAAGGAATCGATAATCGTTATATATCCAATCTAACTCATAGATTGCGGTGTATATGTGATAAATACTCGATTATGAGAGCACTAGTGCCATCTATACCGGTTTAATCAATAGACTTTGGTATACGATCGGTCAACTCGCCTCATATAATATCGAATATAAGATTCCACATTGAATCAATTTCCGAAAAGCCCAATGCTTTACAAAATCACTTGTTTCACTACATCTATTATTATCAAACTCTCTTTTTCAAATCACACACACACATATTTTTAAAATCATGGGCAAACTAGGAAACTCATCGTTTTCATCCCAACCCCAAAATCTCGATTTCTAAGGCAAGCACGAAAAGTTATAAAGTAATAGCAATAGCATGCAAGAGCTGAATTATAACACACGCATATCCTACTCAAGAGACCGAAAGGGAGAATTGGGTGCCTAACACCTTCCCGATTCGTAACTTAATTCCCGAACCTTCGAATCAACTGGTTTCGCATATATTGTGTATAAGAGGATATTTAGTCCATAAATACGTCTCTTTTACACAAATCTTTTTTGTTTGTTTAGTAAAACAAACTGGCGACTCTTATTCTTTTCAAAACCCGATTTTCAAATCAACAAACGGAATCGCCGCCCACGAGGACCCCCGGGCGTCGAGAACGCGGGTTCTCACAGTGGCGACTCTGCTGGGGAGACTTTTAAGAGGATTAGACTCTACACAAGAGTAGAATATGCGTGGATAATTATTTTTGTTTGCATGCTTTCTTTTTTGGCCTTAGTCTTAGGATAACATAGATGTGATTTAGGTGGATACCTTGATTCCCTTTTTGTTTGTAATAATTGTTTGAGGAAAATCTTTTCATAAATAAAATTTGAAAGTACTCGAACAAACCCTAAAGCGTTCTTCATAATGTACCTCCATAATTGTTATTTTGCACGCACTCACTATCATCATGCATTATCGCGAGTGTGAATTTACCCTATCAACCTCTGGACCAAAGTCGTGACTAGGCCGTGGACTTGCGGGTCTACACTAGCCAAAAGCGCATGGGACCACTCTCCTTGGCCAAGTACCAAACTGAGGTATATCGAGTGACGAGAACACTCACGTACCCAGAATGTATATCACAAGGTCCTTGCACGTACTCGCCCTTGGGGTATATAGCAAGACCTAGCCAAATAGGAGGGAGCCTTAAACTTTACCCCTTTCAACCACGCTTGCATATAGGATGCGTCAGCCTAGTACACACGAATTTCTGCATGTTTTCTTAACCGTTGGTCGTGAGATTAGTGAACAAAAAGCCTTGTCATACATACCAACTCTTGGTTTGGCAAGTACGGCCGGAGGCTGCCCAACCCCATTCGTAGAAATCCCTCACTAAAGCCCGTTAGTGAGAATTTCCCTGTCATTATTTCCATGAAAAACAACTCTAAGTGGAGAGAACTTCCTGATTTTAAAAAAAATATTTTTCAAAATATTCTTTCAAAAAATCGAGTCATTCTCCAAAATTAATTTTTCTAAAAAATTAATTTTCAAAATCGGAAGGTTATAAGGGCACCCCGGGAATTTATATTCCCGCCCTAAACCTATCCACGGGGCTCTCAAGTTGCTACTGTCGGTCTGTTTTCACCTAAACACCAAAAAGTGATTTTCGATTTGCATATCATTGAGTCGCACTCTTTTCCGAGAATTACGCAATCAATTGGTGAAAAGTATCAGTTATCTAGTTCTGGCTCGCTGTCCTTATCTCAGTCTTTTCTCCACCACTCCCAGGTTTTTTTTATTGCCGAAACACACTGGCCGGTTGGGCTGGTAGAGATCATACAGGAAGACTTACTCGACTAGATTCACCTCTCATCATGCCTCCACGACGTGCTCTCGATTATCACAATGACCAGGTAGAAGTTAACGAAGAAAGGGTTAATGATGCCGAGGGTCAACACCATGCAGCGGATCTGCCGCCTGGTCCCGTTTTACCAGTCAACCCCGAGGCCCTTACTCCAGATCAGCTTTACCAAATGATACAGGGTTTGGTTTAGTCTATGAATACCATGACCAATCTGCATAGGACCACCCATAAAATAAAATAAATAAACATTGCATATAACAAGCAGATTACCTTAAAATAAAAGTGCATTACGAGCATAAAATTAAAACCACATTGGAAAATATAAAAATATTAAGATAACATCCATAAAACCATAAAATTAATTAATTAAAAACACAACTCAAAAGTATTGATTGCCCGGATAGTTTTGCTCCGATTGTTGGCGTCTTCGATTTAGAAATTCTTGAAGACGGTAATTGTACAACTCCCGTTGTTGGTCACTCATACGCGTTAAATCCATTGACATTAATGCATTTTCTTTAGCTAGTTCTACTTCTCTGTTTCGTCTTGCCTCCTCACGGATATTTCTTTGTCTTTCTTCTTCTCGAAAATTTTATAAACGAGACATATGAAGACGCATTTCTTCATTAGCTTTTGCATTCAATGCAACCTTTTCTTCGTACATTTTATTAAATACTTCTGATCTCTCTAATTCTGCCCTTTCAGAAGCTAATAATTTAGCTTTTCCCTTTCTTTTTTTGTCTAACTTTACTACATTTCTTCCTATTGGTCGGTTTGCATCAGGGCCTTCAATGGTAATCGGGGAAGAATCGTCTCCTATGTTAATCGAAGAACCAGCCAATGCTATCTTCAGATGGACCATAGCGGGAGTGTTGACTGCTTGAAGATGTTGTTTTCAAACTAAATTTTTGGTGCTCTTTCAAAATTCGATAACAATGATCGAAATTAAAAGCTTTACCATTTTCTAAATGGTATGCTCTTTAAGCTTCCTTGACCTGTATTAAATAAATTCCAAAAAAATAATAAGTACAACGATATAAAAATTAAAAAAAACATATATATTGAAAATAAATTATAAATATCAATTACTATATAAAACATAAAATAGAAAATTACCCAATCCATTTCGTTTGTTCCGCTGCCAGCATTACTCATTGCGTGCGATAATTTTGAAATATATATTCCAATAGCTTTAGTACTAACGGAAAATCGCGATTGAAGAGAGGATTGTGTCCTTCGATGTAAAACTTCGAGTTGCTCATGGTATTTGACAGTAATAACTTGCCACAAGCTATCCAAAGATTGATTAGTACCTTGAATTGGATCAACACTTACACTAAGATAAGCACGACATAAAGCTTCATCTTCAAAAACTTGAATATTTGTTCCTTGATTTTTATACATAATTAAAAAAATTAAAACTTGTATACGTAAAAAAAAATAAAAAATGCAAGTTCAGTTTAATAGGAGAAGAAGAGTAAATACAAACAACCAATTTTTTTAAATTTATGAAAGATATGAATATGTGAAAGTTTCAAAATATTAAGGGGTATTTATAGTTTGCAAAAGTTGAAAAGATCCGTTAAAGTTAACGGCTTCATTTTTCGAAATTCGAATTTCATCCCCACACTCACACGATGGACTGTACATCGTGTGATGCTGACCGTGCATCACGCAATGTACAGAACATCGCGCGGAGTGGTGTCAGCTTCTCGCGGCATTCAGTCCATCGTGGGTCAGAAATGTTTGTCTCCCCCCGCTTTTACCATTTCTCTACCATTTTACCATGCCATTTTAACAAATAGCATCTGCGCTGCACGTCAAAAAATGGTAAATATGCAAATTTAACAACTGCACTAGAGATGGTCTTAGTGTTTGTTGTTTTCGACAGAGCCATCGCGGTGTTTTTTTGGTTACAAGCCACCGCGGTGTATTTTATTTATATATATATATATTAAAAGTACTGTGTACTTTGTACTTTGTTTATATATATAATTTTAAGTTAAGGTTTTATATATTATATCAATATGTGTATATATATATATATATATATATTTTTAGGGCTTAAATTTTAGGTTGTATAGGTTAAGATATGGATATGGGTTTATAATTCAATAAATTTTGACACAACCAATTTAAATTCAAATATTGGTATAATTAAGTATATATATTTTGAGATGAATTAATTGAAACGACATGTTGCCAAAGTGACCTCTTTCATGAAAATTAATTTATTTTAAAATATAAACGGTTGTGTGCTTGTAATTTATGTGAATTTTGACCAGCCCAAAGAAAGGTTGACATTTAACAAAATTACATGTATACTTATGGTAATGAACACATGATGATTATTTGATTTTCATGTGAGCAATAAATCAGCCCAAAGAAAGATTTATTGTTCGACATGTTTTTATTATCAGTGTTTGATTAATATAACAAGATATCATTCACAAGTTAATATTTTTGTCCAAAGATGAAATATTAATAGAGCACTCGGTATCTTCATATAGGAATTACCTTTATTTGAATTTATTATGTTTGTTTTAAGATTTATGCGAGCTTGTTTTGTTTGTTTATTGTTGTTTTATGTGGATTCAGTTATGAATATTTTTGCTAATATTACTGCTAGTATAATCTCTATTCCTATGTTAAATGGCACAAATTTCAAATCATGACAAGCGAACCTTTAGATAGTATCGGAGTCATAGATCTTGACCTTGCGTTAAAGATTTAGAGAAGTGGGATAGATCAAATCGCATGTGTGTCATGATTATGAAGAAAGCTATCCCGGAAGCATTCAAGGGTACAATATCTGAAAAGATAACTACATCTAAGGAGTTCCTTGCAGATATTGAAAAAGAGTTTGTCAAGAACGAAAAGGCTGAAATAGGTACGCTCTTGACAAGCCTACTTTCAATGAGGTATAGGGGTAAAGGCAATATAAGAGACTATATTATGGAGATGTCTCATCTTGCTTCCAAATTAAGGGTACTTAAGTTAGAACTCTCTGAGAACTTACTGGTGCATTTAGTTTTGATATCTCTTCCAACACAATTTAGCCAGTTTAAAGGGAGTTGTAATTGTTAGAAAGAGACTTGATCTCTGAATGAGCTCATCTCATATTGTGTTCAGGAAGTAGAAAGGTTAAAGCAAGATAAGGCAGAAATTTATCAAATTGTCTCAACCTTTAAAAGCAAGGACAAGAGAAAGAAAATGGAGAAAGATAACGAAGTTACAAATACAGCACCACAAAAGAAACAAGAAAAGAAATCGGGCGAATATGAAGGTACTGGTGTTACTTTTGTGGAGCTGAAAGACATATAAAGAAGCATTATACTAACTTTCACGCATGGCGTGATAAGAAGGGGTTGCCTTAATTGCTGAAAGTTAAATGATGGTGAAAGACATATCTATTTAAGCAATGGTAAAACGTTTTAAGTTGAAGCAATTAAAAAAATTATATTATTATTAAAGACTGTATTTTATTTGAATCTTAATGATACATTTATTATACTGTCTTTCATACGAAATTAGATTTCAATTTCTGTTTTGGACAAATCTGGATATTTTTGTTCCTTCGGGAATAAAACTTTTTATTTTTTTTTATAAGTCAAAAAGTGGTTGGTTCCAGTTTTTTGTTAAGTTACGGTAATAATCTTTATTCAGTTGATACAATTGTTTCATTTAATAAATCCTTGCAATTAAGTGCATAAAGTGTAAAGAAAAAAATTAAACAGTAAGAATTCAGCAACACTATGGCACAAGATAGTGCTATATTGTGGATACTCTGGAAGATCTAGAGGGTACAAGTTTTATGATCCCACAACTAAGTCGATTTTTGAGTCGAAAAATGCCTGGATCTTTGAGGATGTTGAGTTTACGTAGGGAGATACAACCAGAGACCTTGTTTTTGAAGATGAATATGTTGATATTCCCACAGGTGCTATTGGCATTGATCAGGTTTTCATCACTGACTTTGTTCAAAACACAAATCAAGACAATGTCAGAGAACCTCCCATTCAAGAAATTATTCCAGAAGAACAAACTCTACCACCTCAAGAACCTATGCCATTAAGGAGATCCACTAAAGAAAGGAGAAGTGCAATGCCAGATGAAAACATTGTATTTCTCCAAGAACATTAGGTTGACATTGGAGTGATGAAAGATGATCCGATCAAAGTCCGTCAAGCCATGAAAAGTTCTAATTCTCAAAAGTAGATTGATGCCATGAATGGGGAGATTAAGTCGATGAAGGACGATGGGGTATGAGATCTTGTGCCATTGCCAGAAGGTACAAAACCCATTAGTTGCAAATGGATATTTAAGACCAAGAGGGATTCGAAAGGTGATGTGAAGAGGTACAAAGCTCGTCTTGTTGCAAAGGGCTTTACACAAAGGGAAGGCATCGACTATAAATAAACTTTCTCTCCGATTTTCTCAAAACATTCTTTTTGGATTATAATGGCATTGGTGGCGCATTTCGATCTTGAGTTACATCAAATGGATGTAAATACGACATTTTTCAATGGTAACATTGATGAGACGATTTATATGGTGCAACCAAAAAACTTTGTGGTGGAAGACCCAAAGAATATGGTTTGGAAACTTAAGAAATTCATCTATGGGCTCAAGCAAGCATCTCGACTGTTTCATCAAGTGATCATCTCATTTAATTTTGAGATGAATTTGGCCGATGATTACATATACCATAGGTTCTGTGGGAGCAACTATATTTTTCTGATTTTATATGTTGATGACATTTTACTTGCCAGCAGCGATATAGGCATATTGGACGAAACAAAGAGATTTTTTATTAAGAATTTGAGATGAAAGATCTTTGTGACGTCTCTTTTGTGTTAAGCATACAAATACACCGAGATTGCTCTTGTGGTACTTTAGGATCATCACAAAAGGGTTATATCGAAAAGGTTCTCAAAAGATATGGCATGTAAGAATGTAAATCATGTGATGCCCTATGGTTAAGAAATATAAGGTTAATCTCATTCAGTACCCTAAGAATGATTTTGAGGAAAATAAAATATAGAAGATTCCTTATGCATCTGTAGTGTGAAATCTGATGTATATTCAGGTATGTATGCGTTCAAATTTTGCGTATATTACTGGGATGCTAAGTAGATATTTAAGCAATCAAGGATAGACCATTTCAAAGCAACAAAGCAGGTCTTGTGGTACTTATAGAAAATTACTTAATGTTATATATGTTACTATTTCTTAATAGAAGTTATCTTTATATTGCATGATATTTTACTCATTTTAACAATTATTATTCCGAACATTGTTTATGATAATTGTGTTAATTAATTCAATTCAATTCCCATATTTCGAACAATATCCTTACTACATAACATTACATAACATAACACATACCTATCATTCAATTTTTGTTCAAGCATCTTTATGAAATTAATAATGAAAAACAATTATTCTACATTAACAAATACCAAAAACCCAAAAATACTAACAATATCGTCTGCGCATCGCACAAGCTGCAAACTAGCCACGACTATTATAAATAATCAAACAGAGCAATTTCTATACTTAATTAATTTATTTATCGTCATTAATGTAGCTTTGAAGATACTCCCTGTGGGAGATTGATGCTATTATATATAGTATGCTTTATCCATAATTTATATATCCAACTTCTAAATCATTTTGTAATATCATGTTTAACTACTACAGCATAAAAATTATAAGTATGTGTTATGTTATGTAGTAAGGATAATGTGTATAAAGTTAAATTTCATCTCTTATATTAAATTATAAGAGATGAAATTTAATCATCTTGAAAGATGATTTTAAATATTAAATTATATAATGCAATAGGGATATTTCTAATTCGCATCACTTGATATTAATATAACAATTAAATTAAACTCTTAGTTTAATAAATTATCATATTGCAACCCACAAAAATATTGAAACAAAATTTAATTAATTAAATGTATTTATCATTGTAATCCAAAACTTACCTCTGCAATTATAACGCCCAAGATTCTTCATTAACATCAAATCTGTTCTATAATATTGAACTCTCTTTCACAGGCACACACATAATTATAGTGCGGCCTATATTATTTTAATACAACTGTCGATTAGAAAGAATGATTATGTTAACCCTCCGTCACTTATTGATGGCGAACAAAATTGGACTTGCCCATGGACACACATGAGCGCCATCAAAAGACACATGGCACTTCCCTATTGGCCAGGATGTATACCAATAAGTCATATTAGCGTTCATTTCATTTGAGGGCTGGTTAACAAATCTGGAATCCTACATCATCATCATATTCATATCATATGTACCATAAACTTCAATCCTCTTATTGCCTCTCCTCATCAACCTCCCACAAAGCGAAGGCCCTTACCAAATAAGCCGAGCCGGCAACAACAACGGCCGCGAACATTGGAGGGATTTAAAAGGCCATCTCCGACCTCCTGAATTGCTGAGCAGGCAGGCAGGAAAAAAAGCTCGGTCGAATCATTGAACGAAACTCTAACAGAGCCTTCTTCAATCGGACAGGCCTAAGAGAACGGAGAGTCTGGTGTCACTGCCGAGACGAACGCCCACTCAGGAGAGAATGAGGCTATGGCAGCTGTCGCTGTCAGGACTACCGTCCACATGGCCGCGTAGAGTAGCAATGGCCACCACGGAGAAAGGAGAGAGAAAATGGAGGAAAAGAGAAAAAGAGTCATTTCGATGGATATAGATATATGCTTAGTGTGATTGTAAAGAGAATTAGATACTACGATTTTATGCATGCGGGCTTTTATATATATACTAGGTTGCAGCATGCGCGATGCGCAGACAATTTTCTATGTATATACGCATTTTTGGTATTTGTTAATATAGAATAATTATTTGTCACTCTTAATTTTATAAAGATGCATGTACAAAAATTGAATTATAGGTATGTGTTATGTTATGTAGTAAGGATAATGTTCGAAATGTGGGGATTGAATTAATTAACACAATTATCATAAACACTGTTCGGAATAAAAATTGTTAAGTAAAATATCATGCAATATAAAGATAACTGCTGTTAAGAAACAATAACATATATAACGTGGAGTAATTGTGAATAGTGTAAGTTTTCGTAGGTTGTTCTTTTTCTGACGCCTCTGGTTAGCCCTGCAAAACATATAAGTCATTATTAGGTTGACTGTATATGAAGTATATTAATTTTTAATATAACAGAAATAGTATTTTATATAATTGGCACTTACTCCTTTGTGCATATTCTTTTGCTCTGGTGTTGTAATTGGTCAGCATAATTTGTGATGTCTGCTAAGTCATTTTGGATGTAATTAATAGTGATAAACAATTATATATATAAATTTAAGTCCTCATTATTCACTAAGATATTACCTCTCCATCAATATATTAAGAGAAAATTTAAAGATTAAGTATGAAACTTCTAAAGTAAGAAAATAAGTAGATATAACTAACCTTGAAATAGAAAAACGGCGAAGGAGTGGAATAACATAATCTTTGATGAATACCTTGAACAATTCAAAAACATTTAGAAGGGAAAGAAGTTATGGGATACAATTGGAAGCAAAATCAAAACTAAATTGTTTAACATAAATTGAAAAAAAAAAGTATTACCTTGAGAAGTTTTGAATCGAAAAATCATATGCAGCGAATTAGTATTCCGGGGAGCCAATTTTATATGGTTACTGGTAAATGTTATTAAATATTAAGCAATAATAATGGTGATTTTAATAAGGTTTTAGTGGTGATTAATTACCTTAAGAAGAGCCAACAAATATAAAGATGAGCAATTATTTAGAGATAGTGGATAAAAATAAAGCCAAAAAAAAAGAAAAAATGGAGAGAAACCGAAATTACAGTCCCATTTAATAGGGATTTAAATTTCTGAATTTAAGATTGATATGAGAGATAAAATAGGAAGAGAGTAAGAATAGGAAGAGTTTTTTGATTTTAAATATTAAATTATAAGAGATACAAAAAGATAGGGTAATTTTAAGTAAACTAAAATTAATATTATTTTTCTTTTTTTAAAAGCAATATTATTTTGAATATTAGATATTTCTAATTGTTCATATCATAAAAAAGTAAAATCAATTTAGAATTTAGAATTATGGATATATAAAATTATGAATTTGAGAAAGGGGCAATTAAAAAAAAGGGCTTATTAGAGAAAGATTTTCACACTAAGGCCAAGGAATAATTTTTTTTTAAATAAAGGGCCTATTTTTTATTTTATTGATAATATGACATGTGTCTTTTTTTTTCATTATAAAATGACATCCCAACCCTTAAAATAAACTAAAAAAATATCAATATGCATTAAAATATGGACTGCAATATGAACTTTGCAGTCTATATTTCACTGCAAAAACTTTGCAGTCCATATTACTGCAATTGAACTTTGCAGTCCATATTTTTAGTGCAAAGTTCATATTGCAGTCCATTTTTACTGCAATGTGAACTTTGCAGTCATATTTTTAGTGCAAAGTATATTGAACTTTGTACATATTTCACTGCATATGAACAATATTTTATTGCAATATGAATTTGCAGTCTATATTTTTTGAAAATTTCATAAAAAGGGGTAATATAATACATAACATGTTTTTATTAATTAAATGATATTTAAATTTATTCAAATACATTCATTTAAAATATAAAACAAAATAGGCCTCTTACACTAATTACCAATTAAAAATAGGCCCTTCATTCAAATTACCAATTAAAAATAGGCCCTTCATTCAAAAAAATATTATTCATTGGATTTTTGGTAAAAATCAATGTATAATAAGCCCTTCTACCTAATTTCTAGTTTGAGAAATTAGATATTACAAAATGATTTAGTAGTTATATATATTAATTATGGATAATATGAAAGATTACAAAAGCTTATTACAATTCAATAGTGATTTAAATAAACCCATAATAGGGATTCAAATTTTCGAATTTAAGAGATATGAGAGACAAAATAGTAAGAGAGTAGGAATAGGAAGAGTTTTTTGATTTTGTGATTTTAAATATTAAATTATAAGAGATACAAAAGATAGGGTAATTTTAAGTAAAATATAATTAATATTATTTTTAATATTTTTTGAAAGCAATATTATTTTAAATATTAGATATTTCTATTTGTTCAGATCTTTAAAAAATAAAATCAATTTAGAATTTAGAATTATGGATATATAAAATTGTGAATATGAGAAATTAGATAAAAACAAAATGATTTAGTAGTTAGATATATAAATTATGGATAGTTTGAAAGATTACAAAAACTTATTACAATCCAATTTTCAAATGAAATGGGAGTTAATCTAATATTTAATATTATTGTGATGCGTAGAAGTAAACTTTTTAAATGGGAGTTAATCTAATATTTGAATTAAAATAACTATTTCTATTATATTAAAAATTAATATACTTGATATACATTCAACCTAATAATGACTTATATGTTTTGCAATGCTAACCAGAGGAGTCAAAAAAAGAAGAATACCCTACGAAAACTTACACTATTCACAATTACTCCACGTTACATACATTACTGTTTCTTAATAGAAGTTATCTTTATATTGCATGATATTTTATTTAACAATTTTTATTCCGAACATTGTTTATGATAATTGTTTTAATTAATTCAATCCCCACATTTCGAACATTATCCTTACTACATAACATAACACATACCTATCATTCAATTTTTGTACATGCATCTTTATAAAATTAGTAGTGATAAACAATTATTCTATAGTAACAAATACCAAAAATATGTATATATGTAGAAAATTTTCTACGCATCGCGCAGGCTGCAAACTAGTACAGAATGTATAAATAACCGCATCTGAATAAATCTATCACCATCGCCATAATCTTCTTAATCTTATAATACCTAACTAATTCTTTTGTATCTTTGCCGCTCTGCAAAATGCCAACGATCACTGAAAATTTCTCATCTCCGATGCTGAAATCACTTCCACACCTTAGAAGCGAAGCGAAGATTAAGATCTAATTCATCTCAGAAAAATGCTCCGATCTGTTCAACACCACCACCGCCTTCAAAGACGTGCTCGCCTGTGAATTGGAAATCGCCTCGCTGATGCACCAATGACAGCCCCAGCAGTCCCTCGAAAGTGAATTTAGTACTTCGACTCAATCCTCAATTGTCGATTTTTAGTCGTTTTCTATATTAATTGCCATTTAAGGTACTAATTATGTCAATCGGCATATGATTTCACTTTTAATAACGGGTCATTTGTCACACACATAAATAGACCAATATCACCAATGAATCACAATCAAAATTCAAAATAAAGAAATGTAGAGTGATAAAGAAGAGAAAGGGGGAAACTAGAACCCTAGAACGAAAAACCTAAATTGTTTGAAATTGCTATTGCTACTCCTTTCATTTTGCACAAAATCACTTGAACGAAGGTGAGGATTAAGGTGTGGAATCCCAAACGCAAACAAAATCAAGTTCTTCTTTACATGATTTTCAATTTCTTTCTTTTTTATCTAGGGTTTAGTTTCGTGACGTTGTTCTTGGAATCTTCGGAATTTTCACAGCGATCTTAGTTTACTTGCGTGGATTACTTGCCTATGTAATGATTGATTATTTAACTATCGAATTGGGTTCACTAACGTAATTTTCTTTATGAAGGGGTTTCATTTCCATGTAAATTTTGGTATAATTCCATACTGGGTATGTGAATTTTGAAATTTTTTGGAAATTAGGGTTATTGAAATTTGTGTTTGTGCATGTGGGGTTTTTGAGATGGAGATGGGTTTGAGAAACCCTTTGATTTTATTTCGATTTTGCTTGATCATAATTGTAAAAGATGGAGTACTGTTGCATGTGGTATTGGTATGTGATGCAAAATTGAGTTTAGGAACTAAAAAGTTTTGAATTCTTTTTTTAATTGGGTTTTGACTTTCTTGAATTGCAGGTGCTGTTGGAGGAGTGTGTGTAGGTATGTAACACCCCCGCCTTAATCTATAGGATAACACCCGTAATTAAGACGTGGAGTGCTACTAACCCATTTTAGATTAACTAAAATGGGTATATATGTAAATGCATAAAGAAATACAGACAGTAATATCATGCATGTCAAACATCAACTTGATAATCATACTGGCGATGTTAGTATTGCACACAAATATATACATATTCATGTTAACCAACTAATAAATCCATGCGAACATACTACACTTCGGGCTAGCCGTGGCTTCCCCGGATAACATATACGCAACATAAATGAATCCGTATCAGAGCATTCTATATCGGTCCCGAACCCGCCGTCTTGTTAATATCCCACGTCTCCTGTGTACCTACATTATTTTAAAAATGGGTTGAGCTCACAGCTCAGTAGGGAGAAAAATATAGGGGACAACGTGTTAGAAAAACATAATTATTGATTTCAATAACGGTTTACACTTCCCCAGTCAAACCATGAAATAATGCAATTTGATGATAATCTACTCCTTGCCTATCAGTCCAATTAAATAACATGATTTCACACATAAATAATGCATGCTCATGCATATGCAGGTTACCTCCCTTTGTGTCAACCATTACGTCGAATCACCAGAATGTGAATGAGCCGAGATAGAAAATGATATAAGTCTGCCTGCCCAAGACCATAGCCAGCCCTTATCAGGAGATATAATTGGACTGAACCATAGCTATAACAATAACCGTGGGCCTGACCGCCCCACCAGAAGATCAATCCATGAACATTCATAACATGGGCCTGACTGCCCCCAAGAGACATAAGATCGAGATCATAATATGGCCTCTCCGTCTCGGATGAATATCAACAGATAATAACGATTTAGACCACAGTCCACAATATCACATCAACAGCTCATTTTCATATAAATCAGAATATTAGTGCCTTGCCATTGTCTAGATTTCCGGACTACTCACCGCTGGCCCTAGACAACTGACGACTTGCTGACCCCCCGGAGGTTTAGGGCTTTTCAACCCAAGGGCACTAGGCCCTGCCTATTTTCCATACCGGCAAGCACTAACCACAATTATTCCTCTTCACCGACGGAAGGCCCAAACATAAATACTGATAACTGTGGGCAACATCCCACCATATAACATAACCGAGAATATATCCACATACAAATGAAGAACTCCCGAAGAGATATAATCGCATGTTTAAGAATGCCTCAGGAGCATATAATGCCATCCACATCATAGAGAAGAGATATAGTTCTCCCAAGAGACAATTTTTATGCCATATGCCATAAGGAGGCTCCGAACTTGCCACGAGATCATCAAGATGCCAGGTTGACACAATAATGATGCATAGCATGCAATGCATGCTCTAAATGTGAACTAAAAATAACCTATGCCACTTAAACTCCATTTATCATGTATCCATGTTCCTCAGTGCATACATAACCCATTTACAAATTCACTTGGATTCAACCAAGCGTATGTGTCCAAGGAACATCACTTACAAGTCTATATTACATAGATGTCAAGTTCAAGTGGCATATCTTGTTTCAAGTCATGCATCATAGATACAATATAAACCACATATACCATATAAACTCTAACCAATTCATATCCATGTTCTTCAGTGTATACGAACCTCTTTACTAATCATTTTCTTGTCAAACCAAAATATATACATCCAAAGAACATCCGTATGAATCAATAACATGTAATTATGGAGCTTAGATGGCATATATTGCTTCATATCGTAAAATCATAACTCAATCATGCAAAACTTATGTATATCCAATGATATGACCAACATATGAACATACATGTATAAAATCATTCATGTATAATCAATAACAAGGAATATATACTTTGTATTAAACATATATATATGTAAAATCATTCATCTTTCGATAAATAACATCACAATATCAAGTTTTGAAAAAATATAACCCCTACTTCAAGTTTATAGACCAAAAGAAGGAAGAATGATGTAAACCGAAACCCTGTTCCATGAAATACTCGAGCTCTCACGTCACCACGTCCTTAGACTAGCAAAACCCACGAATTAATGATGTATAAACTCTAACTCGTATAGCCAAAGCTCATACTTGAGATTTTATAAAAGAAAATCAAGGTAGGAGATGATGAATAATACCTTAAAGGTGGTTTGGATGATTTCGAGCTTGAATCTTCGATCGTGGATGAAAGATGCGTAGAAATATTTTTCTTTCTCTCTCTAGAACCCTCTAGAACTCCCTAGAGGAGTGTGGAAGAGGGTGTGTCGAAGTTGGGTTGAAAAATGACAAAAAATGGCTTAAAACATGCTTAAGTTGATGGGAATAGTTAACTGGTGGACCGGTATGCAAAATACAGAATACCGGTCCGTAGAGCACAAATTTCCCAAAAATTTGGTGCCGGACCGGTATGCCAAAAACACCATACCGGTCTGCGCTATAACTTTGGGGTTCTGGCGCACTGTTTTTGTTTTGGTCATAACTTTTCGTTCGGAACTCTGATTGATGCGTTCTTTATATCCACGGAAAGGTATTTCAAAGCTCTACAACTTTCTAAGAGAAGGTTTTTCCAAATTCTGGATATATTCTTTATGTCCACATCTGCTGATATGATTTGAAAATAGTTTAAAATTTTGACTGATATATTGTTATCATTCCTAAAAAGGACATACTAAGATGACCAATAATGTATGAGCACATAAAGTACGTCCTAAATGTTATTCAATAATTTTTATTATTTTTTTTACATAATCCTATATTCATGATGGATCTCGTTTAATTGATATTGATTAGTAGATTTTAAATATTAAATTTTGAATTTTTTATTTTAAGTTATGACATTTTTAATGTAGAAAAAATGACTGATGTGTGAAAATTTATTGTGTGCATATTATTAGTGTTAAATGTTACTCAATAATTTATTTATTTTTACATAATTCTATAGTCATGATGGATCTTGTTTAATTGATTTTGATTAGTAGATTTTAGATATTAAATTTTTATTAAATTTTGAAATTTTTATTTTAAGTTATGACATTTTTAATATTGATTAGTAGATTTTAAATGTTAAATTTTGAATTTTTTATTTTAAGTTATGACATTTTTAATATAGAAAAAATGATTGGTGTGTGAAAATTTATTGTGTGCATATTATTAGTGTTAAATGTTACTCAATAATTTTTTTATTTTCACATAATTCTATAGTCATGTTGGATCTTGTTTAATTGATCTTGTTTAGTAGATTTAAATATTAATTTTTTATTAAATTTCTTGATTAGTATATTTTAAATATTAAATATTAATTTATTTTATTTTAAGATGAATCTTGTTTAATTGATCTTGACTAGTATATTTAAATATTAATTTTTTTATAAATTTTCTTCATTAGTAGAGTTTAAATATTAAATTTTTTATTTTTATTTTAAGTTATGACATTTTTAATGTAAAAAAAATTTATTGGTGTGTGAAAGTTTACTTTGTGTATATTATTGGTGTGTGAAAGTTATGACATATTTTTATAGTCATGATGGATCTTGTTTAATTGATCTTGATTAGTAGATTTTAAATATTAATTTTTTATTAAATTTTGAATATAGAAAAAATTATTAGTGTGAGTGTTTTAGTTTTGATGTGACATCTTGATGTCTGTATAAAATTCATCCAATGGAGCAGAGTTAATGCACACCATAATATGTATATTTTCAACCATTAGATTTTTATACTTTTTGAGAATAAATTTAGTTAAACTTGATGTTTTATAATATAAATAATGTATGCCCTTAAATGTTATACAATAATTTTTCTTGATTTTTTTTTGCATAATTATATAGTCATGATGGATCTTGTTTAATTGATTTTGATTAATATATTTTAAATATTAAATTTTTATTAAATTTTGAATTTTTTATTTTAAGTTATGACATTTTTAATGTAGACAAAATTATTAGTATGTGAGAGTTTATTGTGTGTATATTATTGATGTGAGTGTTTTAACTTTGATGTGACATCTTGATGTGTGTATAAAACTCATATAATAGTATAGAACTAATGCACACCATAATATATGTATTTTTAACTGTTAGATTCTTATATTTTTTGGAAAAAAATTTAGTCAAAGATGGTGTTTTGTAATATAGATAGTTTATGTTACATATATACGTAAGCTGCTTGTATATTGTATATATATGTATATAGTTCGATAAAGCCTAAAGTTTGGGCCCCAAACGGATATATATTATGATAGTGCCTAGATTTGTATACAAATGCTATACCCCCCCCCCGCCCCTGGCCCTGTTTTGTTGCTTTGATTTTTTTTTAAATTAAAAGACCAAGTGGATTTTAATTAAACAAATTCCAAATTTAGAAGATTGTCAAAACAATTAATTAAATTTAAAATTCAAATTATCTATAATCACAACAAACATTAAATGCATAAAATAACCCATTAAAAATTTCAAACAATAACTTAATCCATCAAAAATTCAAAATTAAATACATGTAGCATTCAAACGGAACAAGCATAGCAGACATTTTATACAACAAAGAACAGGCATATAGACAGTACAACAGACATTTTATACAATAAAGAATAGACATAGCAGGCATAAACAGATGAAAATTTTATAGGCATTAAACAGGCATTTTTCCTCTAAGTTCAAAATTTTATCAGACCAACAAATCAAAATATATTTACACAGATGAAAAACTAAAATTATGAATTTTCTTAGAAAATCAAATAAAACTAGAAAAGGTGAAAAACATGCAATTTTTTATACCTTGAATGCCATAAAATTCATCTCTTTGCTGCTCCACAGCCAAGTATCGCACACGCATCGAAGGTTCTCGGAGCATCCTCCGCGCTGTTGGCTCGCTGGAGGAAACGATTGGCACCGCAAAGGCTCAAGCTCGGCGGATTCTGAGGCTCCGGCCGAGGAAGTTGGTTTCAAATGCGTAGCTAGTGAGGAAGGGAGTGGTGTTAATGGCGTCGATGTCGTCGAAGGAAAAAGAGAGGATCTCGCCGTCGACATAGAGGGAAAAATCGCATTGAAGTGAGGTGAGGGAATTAAGATTGGTGCGTTTAGATTTGGGGAAATGATAACTAAAAACCCTAGGTTTTATTGGATTTGTTGTGGGGGAGGGAATTATTTGAAATCAAGGGTGTGGGGGGGGGGGAGGGTGAGTTTTAATTGAGGTGGATGAATCTAAAAGAGGAGGAATTGAATAGAATTTGGACTCTTTATATTAAAATATAACTAATATATAAGAAGGGTAAAATTGATAAAGTACTGAAAATAATAATATCATTATGAAAAAATTCAAAAATAAAATGTCCTTTAGATATAAAATTGTCTAATTCCAAAAGATTGGATCTTAAACAATAGCTCAAAACTTCTTGTCCTTGAGTAGATCGGTTTAAAAAATATTGGACCTGTGACTAATTTTCTTATTAATTAAACCCTTGATTGATTAAGTTAAAATTATTCACCTTTGTTTCGGTTTTCCGAATGGACTTATGTATATTTGAATACCAAACACTCCTTATATGAATTAATTACCATTTACCTAATAATTGTATACCATAATTAATTACCAATAATATATAAGGAAGAATTATCATTTTATTCGATTTATATATTATATAAATCTTAGAATTGTTTCTGTTTTATTTTAAAAACTGTTTTATTTTTAAAATTTTGTTTTACTTAAAAATAGTTTTTTATTTTAATTAAATTTCTATTTTACTTAAAAACTGTTTTTATTTTAATTAAATTTCTGTTTTACTTAAAAACTGCTTTTATTTTAATTAAATTTCTGTTTTACTTAAAAGCAGTTTTTATTTTAATTAAATTTCTGACTTATCTTAAAAAAATAGTTTTTATTTTAATTAAATTTATGTTTTACTTAAAAAACAGTTTTTGTTTTAATTAATTTTTTGTCTTATTTTAAAAACAGTTTTTTTTGTTTTAATTACCAATTATGCCCTATATAATCCATGTATATATGTGAACCAAATTTTGTAAATCTATCCTTGAAATTCATTTACATGTAATTATATATAGATTGTATATATATGTATAGTTTATGTAAATGTGAAACCTCATTTGTGTATATATATATAGTTAAGGATTTAATATATATATATATATATATATGAAGTTTATAATGCAATAGAGCAGTTTGATTGAATGTGGTTTTGAATTCCACCCCCATCTACTGACCACTCTATAGCCAAAATTTACACAATAAGCATGCTATATTTGGGATGGACTAATTAAATTTATAATTGCTATAGTTGTGGTAAATCAGCCTACTAGGAAAATTAGAATATTACCTATATTCTTAATTATTTTATTTAGTATGTCATAAATTCAAAAGTTGCCATGATGATGAAAGTTCATGCGCATTATAATGACTATGATAAAGTTTTTTCATATAGCATCGAAAAATGTGACCATTATAGATCTTGGTTTTTGAAATCTAATTCATAATCTTGAAAAATAACTAACATGGATATACTCATAACTGTGTAATATCTTCTTTATTATTTATTAAGATGGCCGCCCAACTCGACCTGAATTTCGACCTGAATTTGACATTTTGGACTCAGAAGGACTTGAGTACCATCGGTGGGTTTCTGATGTAGAAACCACCTTTGCGACTAAAGAATACTTTGCCACACTTGCTGACTTGAAAGACCTCACAGACAACGGACCGTCTGACAAGGTGAAAGAAAATGCATTAACGTTTCTAAGGAAACATATTGACCCCAGCCTACGCTGGAAATACCTTCAATTGAAGACACACAAAGAATTATGGGATATCCTTAAGGGACATTTTGGGAACATTTATGACACTTTGCTCCCAGAATTGACCGTTCAGTGGAATGAAATCCGCTTGCTTGACTATAAAAGGGTTAACGACTTTAACAAGGACATGTTTCGCCTAAAGGCACGTCTCAACTTCTATGGAATGAATCTCACAGAAGATGATATGATTTAGAAGACCCTTTCCACTTTTCCTACTTCAGCACTTATACTAGCGAACCAGTATTGGCACGAGTATGATAACAAAAGAATCACGACATTCAATAAGCTGATTAACCTATTGCAAGTGACTGAAAGGCATAATGAGGTTCTTTTGAATAACAATGCCAGGCCCGTCGGGACAAAGAGAATTACTGAGGCCAACTACGGTAAGATGAGCAGTGGAAAGAACCCCAATGCAAAGGGTGTAATACCCCGTACTTTAATTTATTTTAAATTGAATTATATTAGCTTATTTATACTCATGTGAGTGATCGTTTGGTGATTCGGATGGTCCGGATCGATTTTGGTTGATAAATAAGAAGTTTTGGTTCTTCACAATTCGTTAATTGTAGCTAATTTTGAGCTATCGTAATTTTTTCATTTCTTATCCGATTAAGATTCTGTGCATGTTGGTGTCTAGGTTTTATACCATTATACAAATATCGTGTTTTAGCTGAAAGCTAATTCACACGCCTAGTCGGTCAACACAGCGTGTGAAGTAGGCCGGTTAGTAAATTCTGGTCATTCAGTAGCGCTTTGGCAGAACACTGTCTTCGGTGAATTTTTGGAAATTATCTATTCAAAATTTGGGAAAACTTCCTCTTAGGAAGTTGTAGATCTTTGAATTACCGTTCTGTGGACATAAAGATAATTTCAATCGGAGTTCCGAATGAAAAGTTATGGCCGAAACAAAAATAGTGCTCCAGAGCCCAAAATTATAGCGCGGACCGGTATGACGCTTTTGGCATACCGGTCCGGCACCAAATTTTTGGGAAATTTGTGCTCCGCGGACCGGTATGCCAAATATTGAATACCGGTCCGCCAATTAAACTTTTTCACCGACTTAAACACGTTTTAAAGCAATTTTTTGTCATTTTTCACGGCAACTTCATGCTAAACACTTTCACACTCTTCTAGAGAGTTCTAGGGGGTTCTAGAGAGAGAAAGATAGAGATTTTTACTCATCCTCAATCGAAGATTCAAGCTTGAAATCATCCAAACCCACCTCTACGGTACTATTCATCATCTTCTACCTTGGTTTTCTTCTATAAAAGCTCAAGCGTAAGCTTTAGCTAAGTGAGTTGGGGTTTACACTCTATTGATTCGAGGATTTTGCTATGCTAGAAACGCGTTGACACGAGAGCTTGAAGATTTCATCGAACAGGGCTTTGGTTTATAACTTTCTTCCTTCTTTTGGTTTATACGCTTGAGGTAGGGGTTATTTCTTTTCAAAACTCGATAGTATGATTTTATTTACTAAGAGATGAATTATTTTATATATACATGTCTAATATAGAGCATATGTTTCTTGTTATCGATTACACAAGAATGATTTATGCATGTATGAGTATTAAGGAAACGATGTTAATTGATATTCATAATTTATGCATTATTAAGCTATGATTCTACGATGTGAAGCAAGATATGCCATCCAAGCTCTATGATTATAAGTTATTGATTCATATGGATGTTCTTTGGAGGTATATGTGTTAGTTTGACAAGGAAATGATTAGTAAAGGGTGGGTTTCGTATACACCAAAAAACATGGACGTGAATTTGATAAAGTTTAGATGGCATATGTAATATCTACTTTATCTATGACGCATAAATTGGAACAAGATATGCCGCTTGAACTTGCTATTTATGTAATATAGGTTTGTAGATGATGTTCCTTGGATATACATGCTTGCTTGTATCCAAGTGGATTTGTAAATGCGTTATGTATGCGCCGAGGAACATGGCTACATGATGAATGAAGTTCAAGTGGTAGGTGTTATTTTTTGGTTGTCATAAAAAGCATGTATGCATGTTGTGCATCACTATTGTGTCAACTGCAATCTTGGAGATTCTTTGACAAGCTTGGATTCCCTTATGGCCTATCGAATGGGCGTATATCTTTTATTTTGATGCTGAAAGCTTCATTATATATATATCTCTGTTCGGAGGCTATATGGAGGCTTATTTTTTATGGCAATTCATGGAAACTTCATTTCTATCTTGATATTGTCTTATCGGATACGATTGGTTGATTGATTTCTTGGTAATGATTGTACTTGGTCATGGATGACCATGGTGATGTGAATTCAGTATGAATATTTATTTTCATGGTGCTTGCCGGGATGGGAAAATAGGCAGGGCCCAGTGCCCTTAGGTTAAAAAGCCCTAAAACCCTAGGGGATATTGTTTGGCTGCCTATAAGCCACCGGTGAAAGACCTAGGAACCTAGGCATCGGTAATACACCATTGGTTTTATTCTTTTCTATATAAAAATGGATGGGTTGTTGTTCCACTTCCTAGGTATGATGATGATATACCATTTTAAGGCAATGGATTATATGATGAGATTTCAGTTCAGGTTCTCATCGACAGAAACTAGAATTATGTTATATGCTCTTGGAGCGAATGGATTCTATATGGCCATCTTAACTTGGTTTCTCATCGACATGCATCGTCAAGATTTGGAAATAAGTTGACACAAAGGGAGGTAACCTGCATATGCATGAGCACGCATCATCATGAACTAGTTATATTTTGTGATATGTTACAAAAAATGTTTAGATTATATGATGAAAAGGTTTACTTGGTTTACAGTAATATATTAAGGAATATTTTCAAAACTTTCCCTTCTATTTCCCCCTTACTGAGCTGTGAGCTCACCCCGTGTTTCATTCACAATTACAAGTATACATGGGGGGTGAACAATGGTAACGGGACTACGGGTTCGGGAACGAAATAGATGGCTCTGATAAAGATTCATTTTTGTTATGTATATGTTATCTCGGGAAGCTACGGGTAACCTAAAGTGTTATCTACTGACTTGCACTTGTTTAGCTTGCTTTTGTATATTGGTTACATGTGTGCATGATTATGTACAGTACTGTCTTCTTCTATCTTACTGATTGACATGTGTGATATTTACTGTTCGAATTTCTTTATGTATTTTCATATATACCCATGTTAGTCAATCTAAGATGGGTTAGTAGCACTCCAGGTCTTAATTATGGGTGTTGTCCTGTAAATTAAGGCGGGGGTGTTGCAAAGGGAGCTGGACGTGCTGATCCTACCCACGTGGCAACAATGCATAACATGAAAAGGGACGTGGGAGTTGTGGTGCGGGTCGTGGAGGCTCTTCCAAAGTATGGCGAAGAAATTGTGCTATTGGATCTAGTGGTTAGGGAAACAAGATACAAAATACACCTAAGAACCCTCCAGCCAAAAAGAAAAGAGTTGGCGATAAGTCATGTTACCGGTGTGGAGTTGCTGGGTAACAGTAAGTTACAAGAGATATCGAGAATCTAAAGGACAAGAATCTCACTTTATGAATGAAAAAGACAACGACGCTAATGTCAACTTCACAATCGCAGACATTAGTGGCAAGAAGGACTTTACTCAATCAATGGATGCACTCGATTTTGATTGATCTACTTTATTCACTTTATTTTTCAGAAATAGTTAAATAGGCATATTGCCTGATTTTTAATTATACTATGATTCTGTCTTAAAGTTTATGATTGATTGGATGGATTAGATTTCCAAACAAGATATTGGATTAATTATTGTTGATTTTATTCGAATTTTATTCTAAAGTAATTGAATTTATTCGTTTTATTACTACATTGTTCGGAGTTTATACTCGATTTCATTACTGTAAAAATGAATCAATGATAACTTTAAATGATTGGTTGGTAGTGAAAACACCATAACCATTCAACGAAATAGGCAATTAATAAACTATAATACCTATGTGACTATGATGATTAAATCATCATAAAAGTAAAGAATTGCTCAACCATTTTTTTGCTAAAATGTTATTCAAAAACGCATACGCTCTATATGCACCCAGAATGACCCGAACTTTGTTAATGATGTTTGTACCAACATTAATCATA
Source organism: Lonicera japonica (assembly GCA_021464415.1). Lineage (NCBI taxonomy): Eukaryota > Viridiplantae > Streptophyta > Magnoliopsida > Dipsacales > Caprifoliaceae > Lonicera > Lonicera japonica. The sequence continues at coordinate 38,816,745 of CM038466.1, read as the reverse complement.
AAAAAAACCAAATGTAATAATGGAACAATAACATATTTATTTTACCTCTAAACAAATGTACAAATATACGCATTTTAGAGAAACTTATGAGTCATTCTAGTGGAATGTACCCCCACTATGATAAGGATTGTCCAATCCTATGATGTCACCGACAATGTACTGTGGGACACTGACTCATACAAGCTTTGGCATGCTTGCCTAAGTGCACCTTGGTTATGATGATCCATGTGTTAAAGTACTTACATGGACATTCCCTCTTCTGAGTGACAAATAAATGGGACAAAAATTTAACACATTGCAACGTGTTGATACAAGTAATGTTCAAAAGTAATCCTTGACTTCCGAAGTATTGGAAGAAATATCCCCCTTCCTATTATGCTTCATTGATCACGTTAAAGGAATGACACCCAATTTTTCAAAGCATATTCTTTAGCAAAAATAGGATCAAGACCTTCTTATGCTAAAGATACAAAATAAAATATACCATTCTTACAAAGAATATAATGATATATTTGTAAATTAATTTATCCAGCGTGCGAAACCATTCAAAGTACTTTATGGATCTAGTGAATAATTCGACATTCTGATCACACGTCGAATAATTGTCTACAAGAAATGTTGTATTTACAAATCTCTTACCATATATTATACGTTTAAGGGCTCACCACCCTAACTATTGTATCATGTCTATAAGACTAGATAAAGCTGGAGAGTTTACATCAAAAGTACTTAATGATCATTGCATAAAATCAAAGTAAAGAATCTCATTCTCCATATGCATACTTAAAAGGTCTCACAAAAGTAACCATAAAAAAAATATATAGATGGTAGATAGAGCATTGGTTATGCGCACCATATTACCTATATATGCCCGGAGTTTATGCAATATTGCACGCAGCTTTACTTATTTGTTTCAATACCCAATATTTTACAACTATTGTATGCGTACCAGTTGATAATTGGATATTATCCTGATATTTTACGCATATGTGACGATTGAGCCCCCGCATCGCACTAAATTGGGTCCACTGAGACAATTAAGTATTAATGTTGGACACGAATCCTTAACAATAATTCGCCATTTGGAATCCTTCTCAAGCGATCTCTTTGCCGCTAAAAATTGAAAATTTTCATTTTGATGAGATAATCTTCTGTCGTTAGGGGGAGATAGAAAATTAAATTTTCAATGGAACAACAGGAATTGTTATGGTCCCTACTTTGTCTCATCTTGATTCCCACGCACATCACAATGTATAGTGAAGTGAAAAAGAATAATCGATCTTTAAAATGTAATATATTCGATGTCTAATACATTTAATGATATCGAAAAGTGACGAGATCAAACAAACTAGCTGCAATATGCCTACAAGGTTAAAACCCCCAATAAGGGGCACAGTGTTGCATAAAGAGACACTGCAACCACACTTAGTGGAAGTGTGGTTAAGGCCATGGCTCTTTAAAGGAATAAAGGAAGGGCATTTGGTTCGACAAACACTCACACAAAAGAAGAGGTGGAGTAAGGCACAAATTGATCAATTAATCATTAATGTAAAAAACCCCTTTCATGAGATTATCTCTGATTATACTTATGTCAATGAATCAATACTAGGGAACGCCCCAAAGTTATAAATGATTTCAGAGAATAAATAAATCTCAATGGTTTAAGAGAGGGCATATGAGTTAATGGAAAGTTTCTCCATATGCATTGATGATACACTATTACTCAAGGAATAAAAAAGCACGATGATGTGGAACCTCACTCTATTGCAAAATGTCAACAAAAGGCAAAATTGGCCTAAATGAAAATAAGCAAACCAGATAGAATTAGATTCTCTGGTAAAGTGGCAGGTATTTGGTCCGGTAGTGCTAACCGCATCAAGTGTAAAGCCTGTAAGACATAAACAATTATTTGTTATAAAATGTAAATGAGAAAAAAGAAGTTCTGAAGTAAAAGGCTCACTTTGTGGCACAAGGTTCCCCACAAACGCTCTAGAATTGCTTAAACGTTATAAAATTCCACTACTTAGTTAGCTTGGTAGTTTCCGAAGAACTGAAAATACAGCTTATGAATGTGGTTACTGCATATCTCTATGGGGATCTTGATTCAAATATATATATGCAAGTGCATGATGGTCTTACATTACCTAAGTCAAGTGACTCTAAACCACGGAGTGTGTTTACAATTATGTTGAAAAGCTCACTTTACGGATTAAAACAATCCGGACGGATGTTGTATACCCGTCTAAGTGACTACTTGATTGGGAAAGGATATAAGAATGATGAATTATGCCCATGCGTATTCATAAAGAAAACAAGTTCCGAAGTCGCAATTGTAGCGATACATGTCGTTGATATGAACATAATAGGTACTCTTGATGAAAGAAGAGAAACAACTAGCTACTTGAAATCCAAATTTGAGATAAATAATCTTGGGAAAGCTCGAATTTTGTTTAGATCTTATTCTAGAATATCGAGCTTGTGGAATACTAATCCACTAGTCTGCGTACATTCAAAAGATAATCAGGCAATTTAACCTGGACAAAACGCATTCTACTAATACTCTCATGGTTGGTCGAAGTTTAGATCAAAGGAAAAATCAATTTCGTACAAAGTAAGATTACAAAAATATGTTGGGAGATGTGAGATGAAACTTCCTATCTAAATGCAATATGCGCATTATTGCACTTAACACAATATACTCGACCGGACATAACATTCGCATTGAACTTGTTAGCTAGATTTAGTTCAACGCCAACACAGCATAATTGAACACCTAAAATGAACCATTGGCTTGGGATTGTTCTTTCCCTACAGAGAGGAAAAAGTGTATGCTACAGCAACATCTAAAGTAAATGATGATGCTAAAATGGCCACCCCCTACATTGAAATCCCAATTAAAATATTGATTAATTTTGTTGGTGTTGGGTATCTCTCTGGCCCACACAAAGCTCTAAGGAGAATATGGAAAACTAGTTCACCAAGTCTTTTTCTAAGGCCATATTTGAAAAGTATGTGAATAACATAAGGGTGCTTAAGCTTTCCAACTCTCATGATCAAAGTAATGATCAAGAGAAGGTGTGAAATATGATGGAATTTTCGCACTTACGTTGTACTCTTTTCCTTGGACCAAGGTTTATTTTTTTCACTGGGTTTTGTTACTTGGTAAGGTTTTTAACGAGGCAATACATGCATAAGCTTTTCAAATTCCTTGATTAATGTAAATATCATGGGAGGTGTAGACTTAAGGGGGAGTCTAATATCCATACGACATTACGTAATACTATTTTCCTTAAACCAAGGTTTATTTTTCCCATTGGGTTTTGTTACTTGGTAAGGTTTCTAACGAGGTAACGATATGTGCAAACTCTATTGATCGAAGTAAGGATCAAATGAAAATATAGACTCAATGGAGGAAGTCAAATAGGATTGTCATAATGTGGTACTTTTTCCCCTTCAATCAAGGTTATTTTTTCCTATAGGGTTTTTGTTACTTGACAAGGTTTTAATTAGGCAACAAGACATGTACCATTCTATCTCCGACTCAGTACAAGGGGGAGTGTTTAAGAAAATTACACATGGTGTGCTACCGTCAAGATATAGTATGTATTAGGGATTTTATTGTGTAAATTGTGTATTATGGGCCATAATGGGCTTCTTTGTAAACCCTATGTACTATTGTATTCATACTTTATTTAAAGGGATTTACTAATGAAAGATACAACTGAGTTGTTCCTACAACAAAATAATCTTAATTATAATTTACTTAAAATTACCATATCTTTCTATATTTCTTACAATTTAATATTTAAAATAAAAAAACTCTTCATATTCTTAATCTCTTGCTATTTTATCTCTCATGTCACTCTTAAATTTAGAAATTTAAATCCCTATTAAATGGGGTTGTAATTTCGGTTTCTCTCCATTTTTTTCTTATTTTTTTGGCTTTATATTTGTCCACTATCTCTCATTAATTGCTCATCTTTATATTTGTTGCCCCTTCTTAAGATAATTAATCACCACTAAAACCCTATTAAATTCACCATTATTATTGCTTAGTATTTAACAACATTTATTCCAGTAACCATATAAAATTAGCTCCCCGGAATACTAATTCGCTGCATATGATTTTTCGATCCAAAACTTCTCAAGGTAATACTTTTTTTTCAATTTATGTTAAACAATTTAGTTTTGATTTTCCTTCCAATTGTATCCTCATAACTTCTTCCCTTTCTGAATGTTTTTGAAGTGTTCAAGGTATTCGTCAAAGATTATTTTATTTCACTCCATCGCCCTTTTTTTTGTTTCAAGGTTAGTTATATCTACTTATTTTCCTACTTTAAAAGTTTCATACTTAATATTTAAATTTCCTCTTAATATATTGATGGAGAGGTAATGATTTAGTGAATAATAAAGACTTGAAATTATATATATAATTGTTTATCACTATTAATTACATGCAAAATGACTTAGCAGACATCACAAATTAGGCCGACCAATTACAACACCAAAGCAAAAGAATATGCACAAGGGAGTAAGTACCAATTATATAAAATAACTATTTCTATTATATTAAAAATTAATATACTTCATATACATTCAACCTAATAATGACTTATATGTTTTGCAGGGCTAACCAGAGGAGTCAAAAAAAGAAGAACAACCTACAAAAACTTACACTATATACAATTACTCCACGTTATATATGTTACTGTTTCTTAATAGAAGTTATCTTTATATTGCATGATATTTTACTTAACAATTTTTATTCCGAACATATCTAACTACTAAATCATTTTGTAATATCTAATTTCCCATATTCATAATTTTATATATCCATAATTTTAAATTCTAAATTGATTTTATTTTTTAAGATCTGAATAATTAGTAATATCTAATATTTAAAATAATATTGCTTTCAAAAAAAATTAAAAATAATATTAACTATAGTTTACTTAAAATTACTCTATCTTTCTATCTCTCTTATAATTTAATATTTAAAATCAAAAATTCAAAAAACTCTTCCGATTCTTACTCTTTTGTTATTTTATCTCTCATATCACTCTTAAATTCAGAAATTTAAACCCCTATTAAATGGGGTTGTAATTTCGGTTTCTCTCCATTTTTTTCCTATTTCTGTGGCTTTATATTTGTCCACTATCTGTCATTAATTGCTCATCTTTATATTTGCTGGCTCTTCTTAAGGTAATTAATCTCCACTAAAACCCTATTAAAATCACCATTATTATTGCTTAGTATTTAATAACATTTATTCCGGTAACCATATAAAAATGGCTCCCCGGAATACTAATTCGCTGCATATGATTTTTCGATCCAAAGCTTCTTAAGGTAATACTTTTTTTCAATTTATGTTAAACAATTTAGTTTTATTTTCCTTCCAATTGTGTCCTCATAACTTCTTTCCCTTCTGAATGTTTTTGAAGTGTTCAAGGTATTCATCAAAGATTATTTTATTCCACTCCATCGCCCTTTTTTTGTTTCAAGGTTAGTTATATCTACTTATTTTCCTACTTTGGAAGTTTCATACTTAATATTTAAATTTCCTGTTAATATATTGATAGAGAGTTGATGTTTTAGTGAATGATAAAGACTTGAACTTATATGTATAATTGTTTATCACTATTAATTACATCCAAAATGACTTAACAGCCATCACAAATTATGCTGACCAATTACAACACCAAAGCAAAAGAATATGCACAAGGGAGTAAGTGCCAATTATATAAAATAACTATTTTTATTATATTAAAAATTAATATACTTCATATACATTCAACCTAATAATGACTTTTATGTTTTGCAGGGCTAACCAAAAGAGTCAAAAAAAGAAGAACACCCTACAAAAACTTACACTATTCACAATTACTCCACGTTATATATGTTATGTTTCTTAATAGAAGTTATCTTTTTATTGCATGATATTTTACTTAACAATTTTATTCTGAACATTGTTTATGATAATTGTGTTAATTAATTCAATCCCCACATTTCAAACATTATCCTTACTACATAACATAACACATACCTATCATTCAATTTTTGTACATGCATCTTTATAAAATTAATATATAGTGATAAACAATTATTCTATATTAACAAATACCAAAAATATGTATATATGTAGAAAATTGCCTGCGCCTCGAGTTTTCATCCTCTGCAAAACATATAGTTTGCTTAAAAGTTTACTTCTACTGTTCTCATTATTTTATATTGAATTTTACTCTAAAATGCGTATGAGGTGGCTTTATATATGCTATTATATGTAGGACGTCCCTCGGTGACTTCTTTCTTTTACTTAATTCAATAGGGATGTTGAAGATACTCCTAGTGGTAATCATCTTTCAAGATGCGGGTATCAAAAAGGCATTTTACTTAATTATGTGAATATATTTTTTTTCACTGATTAAAATTCGTACAATATATATATATATATATATATATATATATATATATATATATATATATTTACATATCTAATACAATGTAAGTTCAAGTCATCATTATTCGCTAAAGCATTACCTTTCCATCAATATATTAAGCAAAAATTTACATATTAAGTATGAAACTTCAAAAGTAGGAAAATAAGTAGATATAACTAACCTTGAAACAAAAAATCGTCGATGGAGTAAAAGAAAATAATCTTTGATGAATATTTTGAGCACTTCAAAAACACTATGGAGGCAAATAAATTAGGAAGATACAATTGGAAGGAAAATCAAAACTAAATTGTCTAACATAAATTAAAATTAAATATTACCTTGAAAAGCTTTTGATCAGAAATTGATATGAGGCGAATTTGAATTCCGGGAGCTATTTTTATATGGTTACTGAAATAAATATTATTAAATACTAAGCAATAATAATGGTGATTTTAATGGGGTATTAGTGGTAATTTAATTACATTTAGAAGAGAAGAGGAAACATCCTTTGAATCTAGTACAAATATACATGGTGAAGATGATGTATGATGGACTCGATTTTTATATATAATAAAGCTCAATTGGTAAAAACAATATCCTTTGAATCTAGTACAAATATACATGGTGGAGATGATTAAAGCAAATAATATGATGGACACGGTTTTTATATATAATAAAGCTCAGTTGGTAAAAACAATACAAAATAAATATAAGAAGAAAATATTAACTAAATACGTGGATAATCAAAATTAAAAAATAATATAATTATATTAAATTATCGATTTTTAGTCATAGATATAATATAAATAGTTTAGCAATGTATAAATTGAAATATATAATTTTTTGAAATATATCATATTATTTCAGTTGATAAATATATTACCTTACTTTAGTAATATATAAATCAATGATTTATATATTTTCAATGATATAATATTTAGCCTTAATATATTATATAGTGTATATAATATTTAGATTTTGAAATTATAACTTATAGGGGAAAGATATGGAAAGGAGATAAAATCTATATAATTAGATGGCAGTTACATTTTAATAATTAGAATTAAGTTTAGATTTTGAAATTGTGTAACTCATAGAGGAAAGATATGGAAAGGAAAAAATTATTATTATTAAAAAACATAAAAATAAGATAGTGGCATAATAATTAATAAAAGATAGTGCCATAACGTAAAATTAATTGGGAAATGGCATAATGAATGTATTAACTAATATTATTAAATATTTATATAATAAATCATTGATTCGGCTCCAAATTTCAGTATAGGAGACTAATCGCTATACTAATCATATAAATTTATTTTAGAAATTGTTAAAATCAAAACCAATTAAAACCGAATCAATGAATTTTTAAAAATATAATTTTTTTTAAAATATATCATATTATTTCAGTTGATATATATATATTACCTTACTTTAAGATTGATTCAGCTATATTAATTCTATATTACCTTACTTTAGTAATATATAAATCAGTGATTTATATATTTTCAATGATATAATATTTAGCCTTAATATATTATATAGTGTATATAATATTTAGATTTTGCAGTTGAGGTCGTTTAAATACTGAAAAATATGATTTACATATCTGGGCAAAAAATGAAACCGAGTCTTGTGTATCACTTGATCTCCTTCAAACAGTTACGCCGCCTCACCGGAATGCTTCGACGTTGCTAATCGACGTCTATCTCCCAGGATAAAACAGTTTATTGATTGTATCTAAACACATGATATATCGATCGAATTGAAATTGTCTTAACTGCCACTGAACATGACACAAAATTTGACTAGTTTAAACACAAAGAACCTATGAATGCTATGAAAAACTAAAGAGAAAACTAGTGTATGATCTGTGTGTGTTGTGTGGAAGATGGAAGCTATTTATAATTATCATGTAGGGAAAGCTTTTGAGATAATTAACTAGCCATTAAATATGAAACTAGTGCTAGTAACCTCCTCATAAGTGGCCACTAACACCCATTAACATGGATGTTACAATATGGTCATAAGTGACCACTAACACCCATTTTCATGGATGTTACATCATACTCATTAGTCACCACTAACATCCTTTAACATAGATGTTATAACAAAATATTTTTGTGTGACAATTTCTCATTCACCCATTAAAAACTATATATAAATGAAATTAGATTAAAGAACAAATTAAAACTCCACGAAAATTAAAACTCGACATTTATGGAATTAAAGACTAAATTAGATTAAAAAACGGCTAGCAAATGCTGAGTAATTAATCACAGAAATTAAAATTCCACATTTATGGAATTAACCGTTTATAGCTAATTTTAAGGGAAAGATTAATTAATTCAGCAATAATGAGAACAATAATGAATGCCACGTGCCATATTAGGTTGAATGTATATGAAGTATATTAATTTTTAATATAATAAACATAGTTATTTTATATAATTGGCACTTACTTCCTTGTGCATATTCTTTTGCTTTGGTGTTGTAATTGGTCAGCATAATTTATGATGTCTGTTAAGTCATTTTGGATGTAATTAATAATGATAAGCAATTATATATGTAAGTTCAAGTCTTCATTATTCACTGAAACATTACCTCTCCATCAATATATTAAGAAAAAATTTAAATATTAAGTATGAAACTTCTAAAGTAGGAAAATAGCTAGATATAACTAATCTTGAAACAAAAAAAGGGCGACGGGTTGGAATAAAATAATCTTTGATGAATACCTTGAACACTTCAAAAACATTCAGAAGGGAAAGAAGTTATGAGGATACAATTGGAAGAAAAATAAAAACTAAATTGTTTAACATAAATTGAAAAAAAGTATTGCCTTGAGAAGCTTTGGATCGAAAAATCATATGTTGCGAATTAGTATTTCGGGGAGCCATTTTTATATGGTTACTGGAATAAATGTTATTAAATACTAAGTAATCATAATGGTGATTTTAATAGGGTTGTAGTGGTGATTAATTACCTTAAGAAGAGCTAACAAATATAAAGATGAGCAATTAATGAGAGATGGTGGATAAATATAAAGCCACAAAAATAGGAAAAAAATAGAGAGAAACCGAAATTACAACCCCATTTAATAGGGGTTTAAATTTCTGAATTTAAGAGTGATATGAGAGATAAAATAGCAAGAGAGTAGGAATAGGAAGAGTTTTTTTATTTTTTGATTTTGAATATTAAATTATAAGAGATACAGAAAGATAGAGTAATTTTAAGTAAACTATAATTAATATTTTTTTTACTTTTTTTGAAGGCAATATTATTTTAAATATTAGATATTTCTAATTGTTCAGATCTTAAAAAAATAAATACAATTTAGAATTTAGAATTATGGATATATAAAATTATGAATATGGGAAATTAGATATTACAAAATGATTTAGTAGTTAGATATATAAATTATGGATAATATGAAAGATCACAAAAGCTTATTACAATTCAATAGGGATTTAAATTAAAACCCCATTTAATAGGGATTTAAATTTCCGAATTTAAAAGTGATATGAGAGATAAAACAGCAAGAGAGTTGGAATAGGAAGAATTTTTTTATTTTAAGGCTCCGTTTGATTGCAAGGTGGAAAAAGAAAATAAATTGAGTTAGTTTTGGTGAAAAGATGAAAAATAAGTTGAGTGATAGAAGTGATATCCTCTTAATTTTTAAGTTTTTCCATGAAAAAATTTTCTTTTGCTTGGTGGTGAGTAAAAATTTTTCACCAAAAATATTAAAAGATGGGGGATATGTACTCATAACATAAGTAACATCTCTCACTTTATTTTCTATCTTTTCACACAAACTAACTAAATTTATTTTCCTTTTCCATTTTTACAATCAAACGGAGCCTAAATATTAAATTATAAGAGATACATAAAGATAGGGTAATTTTAAGTAAACTATAATTAATATTATTTTTAATATTTTTTGAAAGAAATATTATTTTAAATATTAGATATTTCTATTTGTTCAGATCTTTAAAAAATAAAATCAATTTAGAATTTAGAATTATGGATATATAAAATTGTGAATATGAGAAATTACATAAAAACAAAATGATTTAGTAGTTAGATATATAAATTATGGATAGTATGAAAGATTACAAAAGCTTATTACCATCCAATTTTCAAAATGAAATGGACAGGAGAGAGAAAGAGGAACAATTAATTCCACCGATTTTAAAAATTGGAATTCAAGAGGGGAGAAATTCTGAGAGAGAAAATAAGGTGAATCTCATATTTCTATGAGAGAAAATAGGAGACAATTGGAAATAATTATGGGGAGGGAAAAAGATGAGCAATTAATGAGAGAGTGGACAAATATAAAGCCACCAAAATAGGAGAAAAAAAGGAGAGAAACCGAAATTAGAATCCCATTTAAGAGAATTTTGGATATATAAAATTATAAATATGAGAAATTAGATATTACAAAATGATTTAGTAGCTAAATATATAAATTATGGATAATATGAAAGATTACAAAAGCATAATATGAAAGATTACAAAAGTTTATTACAATTCAATAGCGATTTTTTGTTTCAAGAGTTAATCAAATAAAAGTAAACATGTATACTTTTATTTGATTAACTCTTTCTTCCTTATTTTCCTTCTCTTATTCCAAAGTCTCTTCTTTTTTTTTTCTACCATTCTTCTCAAGTTTAACATTTGCATATATGGTGGAGGTTTTCTTGCATCAATAGTGAAATTTTTGTTGATTGTTTGAGTCATGATTAATTAATTTTTGTATTAAATTATAATAACTGGGGTGAAAATCTAGTTAAGGGTTAATTAACTTTTGTATTAAATTAAATCAAGTGGGGTGAAAATAATAATTTAACTTTTTTTTTTATAGAAATATTAGTAAGTAATTTTGGGATGCTAACATCACCGCCATCTTAAAATACCAAAATTTAAAAAGATTTGTAAATGTCACTGTAAATGTAGAAGTCACGATAGTCTTTCGAATTAGAAAGACAAAATGAGACTGTATATTTTTGTTTTAAAAAAATAAAAAACCCAAAGGGTTTAGGTTAAAATGGATGACGTGTAAAATAGTTATTGATGATAACCGGAGGAAGTGTAACCGCAGGAAGAGGGGCATAAAGTAGAACTTGGGAGTAGTACTACTACTGCTATTAGTATTCCTATAACCAGTTAAGGATCTAAGCAACAGCTCCCCTAAAGTGGTAAAACTACCGCTATTGGCAGAGGCGGAGGCAGTGCAGGCCAAGTAGGGGCTTGAGCTCCCATATGGATTTGGATTTTTATTTTTTTAGGTATAGTAATATAGGAATTTTTGTATAAATATTTGAAATTTGAGGTTGAGTTTGTAAGATCTCAAAATTTTTAAGATAAAATTGTAATTATTTTTAGTGAAGGTCAACAAAATGACAAGAATATTTTTCTGCACAATAATTCTAGAAAGAAAAATAAAAGATAAAAAAATGAGTTTATACTTGTAGCTCTCTTTCACTCTCTCGTGTTAAACTTCTTACTCGGATTCACACTCTTTTTTTAGCCTCAAGACTATGGGGATGATTGACTAACAAATCCGGCACCTTTCTCTTAAGAGTTTATTTTGTTATGTTATTATTTTTTGTAATTTTTTATTTTTTTTTACATAGTGCTAGTCAAGCTCCTACTATATTGAAATCTTGGCTCCGCCACTAGCTATTGGTATCGGTATCTTTCTCTTTCTCTTTCTCTCTCTAGATTTATTTATTTATATTCATCTGCATAATCTTAAACTGAAGCTCAATCTCCACTCTTTTATACTTCCAACAAATTATTAAATACCACAACTTATTATTCACCTTACGAATTACCAATCTGTCTTGGATTTGACAATTTTATTTGGTGATGGTTGTCTGCTTAATTAAATATGTTTATGTATGTATATTATATTATATTTATATACGCGTGATTGTGAATGACAGTATTTATAATTCATGTGAATTGATAAATCAAAATATTTTAATCTTTTTTTATTTAAAATCTCGTGATTTTCAATTTTTACGTTCTTTTAAAATTTCATGATTTTTTTTGATTTATTTCTGAAAATATAAAAAGCAGTGGGAGTTGAGTTTAAGCTGGTATGTAGAATTTTATTGACTTAATTCTAAGTAGGATTGTTCAAATCGCACCAATTTTGTGGGTATGTGCGATTCTAAAATATCACAATTTGCAGGAATTTAAAATTCACAGAATTTAGAAATCTCATAAAAAGAACACTTTAATGTGTAGAAATCACCGGAATGTTCAATTTCACAGAATTTAGAAATCTCATAAAAATAATTGTTTGCAAATTATTTAAAATAATATTTAATTTCTTTCAAAAAAATAGCTTGGTGACTTCTTATTTTTCATGATATTTTATATTCTTAATGCATAATAAAATAATAATTATTATTATTGTGGGTGGTGCTTTTGTACACCGGAGCAGGTCCGGCCCAAGTTGATAGAGATGGTAACTGGATTTTGCCTTTTTCTAGTAGGGTTTCTATATCCTTTTCTCGAGAGCATCATTTTCTATTTATAGATCTGTATTTCGTGTTTCTCAAGATGGATTAGGTCATCAGTGAAATGACCATCCGGGGCATATCTTTGGGCCCTCGAGGCATTCATTTCCTCCTTCCACCTGTTGGAGGGACAACTGTTGTAACTAACTTTTTCGCACTTTACACGTGTCACTTCGTCATTCGTTCGTGCAGTAATCATTCATCGTGCGATGTCATCTGTAGATGTCATTTTCTCGTTGGTGAATAGGCTTGTGTTGACATGTCATCTACCTGTATGTTGGAGGTCTTTCTTAAGCTGATTATCTTTCGATCGGCGTTTTTCGTTTTGCTCGACTAACTGTCACTTTTTGCTCGGCAAATATTATATACAGTCTCTCACATTGTTAGGCCTCACCCATGGTCCTTTTCATCCTTTATGATAATTGGGCCTTGTCCTACTCATTCGGCCCATAAGGAGATGTTAAGACCAACTCGGTCCACGAGAGAATGCTTAGAATTATGCTCCCACAATTGCCCCCCAAGCCTTCGAATCATGTTAATTCCATGAGTTCGGAGGCTTGATTTCCTTTAGAGCAATTTCTCATTCTTAGTCAATCTTTTGGAGAATCTTAGATTTGTGAATAGTTTTCACGTGTCATATCGTCAGTCATTGATTTTGACTAAGCGTAATGAGATGGCTGTTAAATCTCATTAAATGAGGGTCGCTTCTTACACATATCTCAATAAAGTAAGGCGTTTCTTGGAGGGAAATAAAGGAAGGAAATTTTCAAAAAGGTATTATTTCTTCAACCCTAATTTCTCTCTTCATCTCCTCCATTTCTTCGCTGGGATCCTTTCTTTTCTGATAGTCGAACTTTTCCTATTGTTTTCTAGCTCGTTTCGCCGAATTCGCTACTCATCTTGTTCATCAGTAGTTCTCCTTTCTCTATAAGTCCCTAATTTCTCATTCCTTATTTTCGATTCAATTTTTGCAAAACCCTAGTTTCAGTTCTTCTCATCGTTGTTATTCGCTGATCATTATGGGGGAAAGTATGCTTCGAACACCGATATAGACAAATCAGAATTTGAGAGGGCTTATATTCCTAACGGAATATCTTAAAAAGAATATGGGCCCCGTGAGGATATTTTTAAAGATATAGAACTAGGTTTACCTCCATCTCATAACGAATATCCCATTTATACGTCCTTCTTTAAGGTTGCTGGGTTGAGGATTCCTCTTGATCCTTTGCTGGTAGATTTTTTTAGGGATACTCATTTTCATCTATGCCAACTAACTCCGAACGTACTCAGAATTATTTTAGGCACGTCCGAACTGAATAGATATCTTAATCTCAACCTGGGGTTGAAAGAAATTAAATACTGCTATCTTTTGTCTGAGTCCGAAGATAAATGGAATTTGAGGCCCAGGCCCCATTCTCCTTCTATTGTTGAGGGGCTAGCGTCATCTCATAAAGGAGCATTTAACGACGTAGTTGTGACGCCCCGAATCCCGTTCTGAGATTTTCACCTCCGGGACCCGGTTAATCACGGATGCCGTGCGCGACGGCGGGTTTAAAATATAAAATTCACGATTTTTAAAAACTTTTCTCAAATGAAATAGTGATCCTGTTTAAAAGCTCATTTTACAAAAACCAAGGCATGTGGAGTTAGTTCGGGTAATAAACCAACATGTAACATTTAAAATCCCTTTTTCCATACACACGGAATCACATCAAACCATACTTAAATCAACTCCACATATATGAAACCATTTATACAAATTTACAATATAAATCGTTTATCAAATCATAGTCCGTTTACAATAAAAGGGAAATCAAGATGATGATACAACATAGTCCTTTCTCGAAGAAGGACTAGACACAGACTGTGGACATCAGAGGCCTCTATACACGTACATCATACCCCATCCGAGATGCTATGCCTGCAAAATTGTTAGAAAACGGGATGAGCCAAATCCGGGCTCAGTGGGAACTATATAAGTTTTATATAGAAAATACTTTACATTAATGTATAGTTTGAAAACGTGCAATGCAATGCCATGCAAACCCAAGTGCATGTAACCCCACTAGGACTTCTATCCTAGCTACCCGGAAGCCATTCGCCCAATAATCCGATCTCTTGTCTAACCATCAACAATATAGAACTCCACGGGATTTCCACAATCCAAGGAGATCGTTAATCCAAAGTCACCTCGTACCAAACTCTGGCTCCTAAGGTTCGATCTGTTACAGATTATCCACTTCTCAAGTGTAGCTCTAACTCTTCTACGCTATTCGGTCCTTGCTCCATAAACCATAACTATAGGCTAAGTATTCATTGTTATCACTTTAAACATAATACATTATGGATCTTACACTTGGCCTGCCAAGAGGATTCGCCCCAAGATCTTAGCCTAAACCGTTACATTACGTTGTATTCTCATCAGGTTATTTCGTAATCCGTACGCGTCCGTATATCCATACATCATTTGTAAGTACAATAATCCTTATCTATTTCCACTTTATATATATATTTTATGAAAGGCTCGGCAGTTCTCTAGGCGTATTCTGTTCCGTCTAGATGTGTCCGCATAAGTATTTACATCATTTATATCACAGCCGAGGCAACACATATAAATCAACACGAGACATGATACGATACAATAATAATCACAACACAATCACAATCTCACAACAACTCTCGTATCACGTCTCCAGTATAATGCCTCAGTTTCACCCCGCGGTCAGTCCAGGCCCAGAACAACGGATCTCGAAAGGTCCAAGGTTCTTATTTCATGTCTCCTCCGAGTGGGGAGTGGCTCAAGGACTTGTTTTCTAAGTAATTCATTCGGAGATAACCCTCAAGACATTTTCCCGGGAATAACACTCCGAATAGTTAACGAAGAGAACACCACATACAAGCCATCTCGACACTCTGAAAGGAACTACACCAGGCGATACCCTAGCAGGGTAATGACCATTAGTAGCCCAACTACTTTCCAGGAAACTCACCATTTGGAAAGTAGTGGCACACGAGACCTACTCCGCTGCCAGGAAAACTCGTCTAACCGAGAACACATAGTCCTGTCGGAAGGCAAGATACCTAGAGTGGGCTCTCCTTTGTGGGCACACAGAACCACCGGCGGAGTCACCGACTTCATTTTCCCGTGCACGGTTTAGGGCCTTTTCACCCATGGGCGGCAATAGGCGGCCCTCCTTCGAGTCACGGGGAGCTACCCGGTGCTCGGTATATCATCATATCCAGTCCATACGTGTGATCGCATCAACAGGAATATATCGATTCCGCATTCAACAACGTATATATATAATCATCAATCATTCATCACACGTATGGCTAATCAACATATATAAACAATCACATAATCATCATCATCATCATCATCATCATCGTTCATCGTTCATCATTCGTCACATCATCATTATTATCATCGTTCATTCATCATTATTGATCCAATTATCCAGGACTTTATCATTTAATCAATAATTCTCATTATACGGCTGATTGATTCATTATCAATATATATATATTACATATCATCATGTGTTATACGCATCCTATGATATTTCTCAAGCCACGTTGTCGAGCTAAGCCTTAACTAGTATGGTTCTCGCTTAATTGGAAGTTTCATGACAACACAACCTTGCCTTACTTAAAACCACGACGATCCATAAGCCACCAAACCAAGGTAATAATATTTCTAAGGTGTATCGGGTTTGTATACCCTCGCTTGTACTAACCAAAGCCCCTAGAAAGCGCAAGACACAATGTTTGTTACTCTTCGTTACGCCCTAACGGGTTCTAGGTTCAACACACCTGGATAGAGTTCAACACTCTCAACTATATATGTATACATGCATCTATATTCCATATAATCCATAATCAACCATAAATCAAGCATAAATCCCGAAATCCTCGCAAGCCTAGTTCATTCCCTTAGCGACAGTGAGGATACGGCGTGTAGGTGAGAGAACAAGGCTCACAAACAGGGTGAGAAGTGATGATATATGATATCTAAATGATAATCTATTCATATGCATCATTAATCTAAGGTTCACCTCAACCAAACCCCATGAGATGCAAACAACATGTAGTTGTGAAGAAAATCCCCAATTTGAGTTCAAAACTCTAATTAAACGAGTAATAAATTGAAATCAAGGGTTTAATACTAGTGTTACCACCTTATACAAGCAAGATCGAGGAGTTGAGGAAGCGTAGAAGCCATCTCGCCGAAACCCTAGCTCCAACACGAGCTCCAACGAAGGAAGAAGGTGAAAAAGATGATGAATAGCGAAGGAAGAAGCGATTCGAGGATTCAATCTAGTAGGAGGAAGAAGAAGCGACAAGAATCTCCCTTTCTCTCTCTCTAGAACTCTCTAGAGAGTGGTAGAAGTGTTTGGCTCAAAAATGAGGAATGTTGGGTGATAAATGGGTCAAAAACGGGTTAAAAATGCTTAAAACCGACATTCAGGTGAACCATGATCGATCATGGGTCCCCCCCATGATCGATCATGAACCCTTCTGAAGTTCCTATGGAGGACCATGATCGATCATGGCCTTCAATGATCGATCATGGAAGTCACTGCATCAGCAAATGACTTTCTGAGCCCAAAACGGACCTCGAAACGATTGAATCTCGACTCGGCCCAAACACGAAAGTTGTAGAGGGCAAAGAAATGAAGACGTGGACGAAAATGGAGAGTCGTTTGAACATCGGATGAAGAAGTTATGGCCTCTCAAAGTTGGCCAGAAATCAACGAATCGCAAAAAGTCGAAACACGCGATTTACGCTTCGGTTTCAACTCGAACCACCCGAATAACGAAACGATCACTCCCACAAACTAAATATAACTAACATGACATACTAGAACTATCGGGTCGGGTGCGAATGGAAAGGAACTCAATGCTCATTCCCTGATGGAGATTAAGCCATACCGGGCTTAAGAGAAGGTCAACGCAAAAAAAGGAACACGTGGTATTACAATAGTTCTTCTTACTGTGAATCTTGAACCTGACCCAGTTAACAAAAGCATTCCTAGGCATTTCGGCGCACCTGGTTTGCATTTTATTTATTATGGATATAAATTTTTTGTCTATCAACTGTTTGATGTTTTGCCTTAATTGATTTTTCTTCTTTGCAGTTGGTGGAGCAAAGAAGTGTTTTAATAAACCGCTTTTGGATGAGCTCAATTGTGACCATTGAACGTGGCTATCAACTATGATGGGCCTGATAATGTAGGGCCTTCTCGCCACCCCAAATCGGCTCACATTCTTCTGAATTACATCCCTCCGTATATTTCCTTTTCCAGCCGCACCAACATTGTTAAGTGGGTTGGCCCTCCCCTTCTGGATAAGGACAAATACGATTTGTTCAGAGATCATAATGTAGTCAACCCTTGGGTGGTTGAAAAAAGTAAGGGTATTTAGCGGCTTGTTCTAGCTGGAGAATCTCTGGACTTAGAATTTCTTGAACTTCTAGTTGCCAGAGAAAAAAAAGGCAAAGGGGAGAAGAAAAATAAAAGGCCGGCAGTTGAAATAGTTTGTAACCCCCCGGTTGATCGTCCCGTGTTGCAAACCGAGAACTCCAAAGGATTTCTGTTGCTGAGCCGAGCACTACCATTCGAATCTCAAGAAGGCGTGGTGAGGCCGTGTTTGCTTCTATCGGGGAAGTTGAAGTAAACTTTCCAGAAGAGGAAGAGTTAGAGGAGGTTGAAGAATCTCCATTAAGAAGAAGACCCATAAGTGAGGTGTTCGTTCCCGAATCTTCTGATACAAATAAGGTTGATCGGCATAGTGTTTTCGATTCTTTAAATGCTCGGCTCTATAAAGATAGAGCTTCTGGGAGTTTGGCAAGTCCTCCTACTAAAAGGAGGAAAACTGCACAAGAAAAAACTCCTGCTGCTGAAGTTGGAGATCCGATTATAAAGGAGACCTGTCTTGAAGTCACCTCTAATGAAAATGTTAGGGAAGCTGGGATTTCAGAGAATCCTTCTCCTCCAGGCGAAACAAGGGCACAGGACCACGAAGGTGCCGAACATACGGTCAACTCACCCACTCGTCCTGAGATGACCGAAATTCAGGAAGATACTCCTTCAGAGGAAACTCTTCTTGAAGAAATCGTCATTAGGCCGCGAGTTATTCATGATCAGAGGCCTATCAACATAAAGGACTATGCTTTGACAAGCAGCAGGGTTGCTCATGCTTTAGCTACAGCTATGATCTTACCAGAGGACGAGAAGAAATTGAAGTCTGCTCCTCTTTCTGAACTGGAATATAGAGGTTTCCAGTGCCAAGTTGGCGTAAGATACTATCTCTTCTTTTTATTGAAATCTTACTTTCTTTTTAATGATCGTTTCTTAGTTGCCTTTTTGTTTTCTATAGTCAAACCAATATTTTTCCGAAATGGCTTCTCGATACAAACAAGCCAGAAAAGACCACAAAGCAAAAGTGGTCAGGCTTAAAAATGAGATTTCAGAGGCCAAAAAGGAAGCTAACGAGGCCAAAGTCATAGTTGTTGACATGAGAAATCAGTTTTCCTCTCTTCAGGCCGATTACAACAATGTGACGAAGTCGGCCGAGGAAAATAAGGCTAATTTGGAGGGTCAAGTTTAGACTCTTCAGGCTCAAATTGCCGAACTCCAAACTTCTCTTACGTTGGCTCAGAATAGTAAAGCTCAAGCTATAGCCAAGGCCAGAGAGGAGGAAAAAAGGGCAGCCGAAGTAGCAATTGAGGAGCTCAAGTTTCTTCATTTCGAAAAATTGACCAACGCAGAGACAACGGGCTATAATGAGGCCTCAAACGAAGCAGCAACCCAAATCATAAAGATAAAAGATATCATTTATAAAGCCGGTTATGAATCTGGTTTATCTGCTGCAAGAATGTCGAGGGCGATGCCCTTTTTGATAAACCGGCACTTTTCCCTCCTAACTTGTTCGCTCAACCTCCCCCTGTTTCTGGGGAAGAGCAAGAAGGTGATAATGTTGCCGGTGATAATGAGGATGAAAGCTTATTATCTTCCTTTTTCTTCTTTTCTAGCTGTATTCCTTTTTCCCCTCGTCTCTCTCTCTTTTTCTTCTTCTTTTTTTTTGTGTCATGACTTCATGAAATGTTGTAATGAAATACCTTTTGCCGAGTATGATTTTCTTTATGTATGTAGTATAAATCCTTTTTGCCGAGTATATATGTCATACTTTGATCTATTGATCAATTATAATTATGCTCCCTAGTTGGCCACGTGGCCTTTAGAAAATAGCTACTAGGCAACTAATGCGAGGAGTTTTAGTATATTCCTAAAATGTTTCTTCGAATGAAGAGAATAATAAATGGCGCATGAAGAGAATAATAAATGGTGAATGTCCTTTCACATTTCTAGGATATTCATTGCACAGGGTTTTGTGACCCCCTATATAATCCTTATCTTATATAAATCGGATTGTTCACTGTTTATTTTTCATTGTACTTAACTAAAAAGCAATTTTAACCTCTGAGTTCATTTCAATGGCGGATCTGAACAATGAATCTGTTGGTCGGAAAACAACCCTAGAGGGGGGTGAATAGGGTTTTAAAAACTTAATGCGGAATTAAAACGTTTTTAAAATATTTAAGTAAAGCAACTTAGCTAAGCAACAATATCAAGGAAATAATAAATATCAAGTAATCAATCCCAAGACAAGCAAATAAGCAATCTCAAAATATAAGCAATAATATAGCAATAAAAAGAGAGCTTGAGTTTAAAGAGATTAAACAAATTTGAAGCTCGAGACTTTTTGTCCTTACAGTTCGGTTTCTTAAACCATACGTCCGCGCTCGGTTAGTTTTCCGAGAATTTTCAATATTCAATCTTCTTCGGGTGAAGATCAAACCTCAATACAAATGTTGTTATGCACACAACACTCACAATGTAGCTATACTCACTACACTTCTCACAAGATATGCTCTCTTGCTCTACAAAGAGACAAACTCTCTTTTGAAATGAAGAATAAATTATTTGTGGTGATACACACCAATACAATAACTCTCAAGTGTATTTGAAGATTGCAAATGAAGCTCACACTAGAGTTATCAAGATTAATCAAAAATATTTAACTCAAAAGATGAAAGGTTGATCAAAATGAGTTCTTGAATTTTTGTATATTTGAATATATGAATAATAGAGTATTAGAATGATTCAAGGTGTATTAAAACATGTCTAGGACCTCATATATATAGCTTGCAAAACCATATGGCCGTTGGGGATGATTAAGAAAGGTTTTGGGTCAAAGTTATACATTTTCAAACTTTTCAACAATTAGTTTTGACAAACAATTCAAATTTGTTTTGATAATTTCTCCCAATTAGACTGTTAAATCATGCTCAAATTTTAGTCAAAAGTGCCAAGCGATGTTGTCTAACTATTGTAAAAATTTCAAAATAATCTGAGTCCGGGAAGGCCTCCATCTTACCGTTAAATCAAAACTATGCGAAAATTGAGCAAATTTTAAATGTAAAATAAAAATATTTTTGCAATATAACAATTTAGTTCAAAATATAATTCTAATGATTTTTGAACCTCAAAGATATGTTTCTGAGATACTTATTTTATTAGAGCTTAAAATATGATAATTTAAAATTAATATGAATTTATTTTGAAACTCGGTCTTTGTAAAATGATGTTTTTCAAATAAATTCAATTTCAAACTTGTTTGAATCAATCTTTAAAACATACATGAATATGTTTGAGCTATAAGGATTTGATCAATAAAGTAACTTTACATAAATCTTAAGCACTCACTCAATTACTGAATTAACAAGTCTTCGAATGCTTTGATTTGTTTCTTCGGATTGATCTTCATTTGAAGCTTTTTCCTTCAGGCTTTTCATATTGTCTTTTGGTCCTTTGTGCTTCATGATTTGCATTGAGAGATTTGATTTTCCTTATCTTGTCCAATGATCGAATAGTTAAAGAGTGATCCTTGTCATATTTTTCTTAAATTTTTCAAGTAAATGAACTTTATACTTATATTAAGAAACATGTTAAATTATACATGATTGATTTATTGTTATTATCAAAATAATATTGTAGACACCCCGATCCGTGACCCCCGCAAGAACCTTAACAACATTCGAGAACTGCTGTTTCTGGACTCCAGGACCCACCCGAACACCCGAGACTGCCCCGGAAGCGTCTGTTGGCCAAACAAACATGTTTTAAAGTGAAATGTCGCACGACATTCAAGATTGTCGCACGACATTCAAGATTTTCGCGCGACATACACCAGTATGTCGCACGACAATCCTAACTTTTGGGGAACATGTCGCGCGGCAAACACCCCACCACTCCACTTTCTGACTCAGCAATGAGTCAGAATCATCATTAAAGTAAAATGTCGCGCGACAGTCAAGATTGTCGCGCGACATACACCAATATGTCGCGCGACATACAGCTTTTCGCCACTATAAATAGGCCAGTAGCCCCCAAGGTTTAAAGACACCAACATCAGAGCAAAAAACAGCAGTTTTAGAGCAGAAAACAGCGTCAAGCATTCTCAAGTATCGTCTGATTTCTGAAGAATTATCGAATCTATTCTCGACACTCGACGTGTCCAGTCTCGGGAATCGAATTCTCGGAAATATCTGAAGAAGGATAAGATTATTATCGCCGGAGATCTCTCTGCCGTATTATATTTTCTTTCTTATTATCATTCTCGTTGGGAAGGTAACGAAAGTCTCTTCTAGTAATTAATAAGATATCTGTGTATTAGTTTTATTGTAAACTTTAAAAATCTGATTTTTCTAGGTTCATTCTGATTTATGTGGTCCCATAACTGTCCAGTCTAAAGGTGGCTTTGAGTACTTCATCACATTCACTGATGATTACTCAAGGTATGGATACATTTACTTAATGCGACGAAAGTCTGAAGCCTTTGAAAAATTCAAAGTATTCAAGGCAGAAACAGAGAAAGCATCTAGGAAAATGTATCAAAACACTACGATCAGATCGTGGTGGTGAATACCTCTTGGGAGAGTTCAAGGAATACTTATTGGAGAATGGGATTACATCTCAGTTGTCTGCACCGAGGATGCCACAGCATGATGGTGTAGTAGAAAGAAGGAATAAGACTCTTATAGAAATTGTAAGATCTATGATGAGTTATTCAGACCTACCTGATTCTTTTTGGGGATATGTTTTATAAATAGCTGCATATATTCTCAACTTGGTACCATCAAAGTCAGTACCTACTACACCCATAGAATTGTGGACTGGGCGTAATCCTAGTCTGCGGCATATTTAGGTATGGGGTAGTCTAGCACATGTGCTGAAAGGTAATGCGGATAAGTTGGAATCAAGAATGAAAATGTGTTTCTTTGTTGCATTTTCAAAAGGAACCAATCGTGGTTTATTTAATAATTCTCAAGAATATAATGTTATTATTATCAATGCCAGATTCTTAGAAAAGGATTATATCATAGACCATAAGCCCAGGAGTAGTGTTGTTGTAGTGAAAATGAGATGAGAGAAAAGTAGGGCACAATTTGTCTATACCTTCAGTACAAGAGGAAGTACCACAAGAGATAGATATTATCCCATTACCTCGTCGTAGTGGGAGAATTGCTGATGCTCGTGCACATCCTGAACAAACCACTAACACGCAGGTTCGGAACCAGCACAGGTTCCTGAACCAATGCAGATTCCCAAACCAGCACAGCGTGTGGATAGTGAGTTGGGATGTTCAGTACCTGCACAAGGTACACAAACACATGTATTGCTTCGTCGTAGTAGGAGGGTTGTACGTAAACCCAACTGTTTATGTTCTTGGGAGAGTCTTATGACAAGGTCCCTGATGAACATGAAATGGATCTCTTTAACTACAATGAAGCACTTCAAGATAAAGATGCAGAAAAATGGCAAACGACTATGAAATCTAAAATGGAGTCCATGTACTCTAATAAAGTATGGGATCTTGTAGAACCACCAGAAGGGATAAAACCCATCGGATGCAAGTGGGTATATAAGAGAAAGAGATGAGCAGACGAGAAAGTGGAAACCTTTAAAGCAAGGCTTGTTGCAAAAGGGTTCACTCAGAAAGAAGGAATCAATTATGATGAAACCTTTTCACCGGTTGCCTTGCTAAAGTCTATTCTGATTCTCTTATCCATTGCGGCTCATCTTGATTATGAGATTTGGCAAATGAATGTCAAGACTGCTTTCCTTAATGTAAGTCTTGATGAAAGCATCTATATGATGCAGCCAGATGGATTCATAGCAAAGGGTCAAGAGCACATGTTGTGCAAGCTTAAGAAGTCTATTTATGGGCTTAAGCAAATGTCTAGATCTTGGAACATCCGTTTTGATCAGGCAATCAAGTCTTTTGGTTTTGTTCAATGTCCAGATGAGTCTTGTGTTTACAAAAGGTGCAACGAAAACGCAGTAGTATTTCTTGTATTGTACGTAGATGATATCTTACTTATTGGGAAGATATGGGGTTATTATCTTCAGTGAGGGTATGGTTATTAAGTCAATTCGATATGAAGGACTTGGGAGAAGCTAGTCGCATCCTAGGTATTAAGCTTATGCGAGATCAGAAAAATAAGATGTTGGGCTTGTCACAAGCTACTTATATTGATACAATTCTTTCCAGATTTAGTATGCAGGATTCCAAGAAAGGGTTTCTCCCTTCCAGGCATGGAATCACTTTATCCAATGATCAGTGTCCTAAGACACCTAATGAGATAGAGAAAATGAAGGCAGTTCCTTATGCCTCGACAGTAGGAAGCCTCATGTATGCTATGTTGTGTACTAGACCAGACATCTGCTTTGCTGTTGGCATGGTAAGCAGATATCAGTCTAATCCAGGGCAAGAACACTGGACTGCGATAAAACATATACTCAAGTACCTTAAAAGGACTCGAGATCTTATGTTGGTTTACCAGGCAGATAGTTTAGTGCCCATTGGGTACACAGACTCAAATTTTTAGTCAGATAGGGATTCAAGAAAATCAACTTCGGGATATGTGTTTACTCTAGGAAGCGGGGCCATTAGTTGGAGGAGTATTAAGTAGTCTTGTATTGCTGACTCCACCATGGAAGCTGAATATGTGGCTGCTTCAAAAGCGGCTAAGGAGGCAGTTTGGCTCAGGAACTTTCTTATGGATCTAGATGTGGTACCTTTAATGCATTCAACTATTACACTTTATTGTGATAATAATGGATCAGTTGCAAATTCGAAGGAGCCAAGGACTCATAAAAAGGGAAAACACATAAAGCGCAAGTATCATCAAATCAGAGATATTGTGCAGAGAGGCGATGTCATAGTGACTAAGATTTCATCAAGAAAAAACCTAACTGATCCTTTTACGAAGAGCTTACCAGCCAAGACTTTTAATAGTCATGTTGAGGGAATAGGGGTGAGGTGCATAGTTGTATGGCTTTGAGTCTAAGTGGGAGATTGTTAGAGTGATGTACTAAAAGCCATAATTTTCTTATTGGTTAGGATATGTTATAAGCTTGGTTTTTCTATTTTAATGAGAATCTTTATGGGCAATGGTTGCATTATATTATTTATTTAAATATTGTGCATGTGTGTCTTTTATTCCATATAGTAGATGATTTGGTGTGTAGAGTATAGCTTACACATAGAAGATCATATCATCGGTTCTTGTGGAATATAAGTTTAATGGTTCACAGTCTTAGATGGAATTGCACACCCATCGGTAGGATTGTAGCATAAGTTTTAGTAGTTTATCTTGACTACAGGAAACGGTATAGTTTTAACTCGTTGTGCTAGTACACTTTGTGTGTATTGAATAGGACCAGTTTGGATTAATTGTTTTTATACTAACTATATTAACCAATTTAAAATCCCATGGTTATTGTGATTACTTATGCTCTTAATCTTGAAATAATTAATAAACATATATAGTGTTTGTTGTTTTAACTCATTAAGAGTGAAATTCATTTATGGATCAATAATCTTTGTGGATTGGATGGCGACACTATATGTATGGTGAATATTAATTATTGACGGAATCCACGTCTCGGTATATGGATTGATGATAGCCCCTTGAGAAGCTTATAAGTTTTGATCATGTCAAACCATGCAGGTAGATTACGTTAATCTGACATGTCAAATAAGTTAAATGGTAGGCACAAGGATTAAGAAGTCATTTAAATATAATTGTCAGTAATTTAATTTAAATGACAGTTATCTGAAATCTTAAAGTGTGGAGAATAATAAATATTTAATAATAAGGAGCTCGAAATATAATTTTTGAGATAAGGACGGGAGTGCAACTATAATTCTTTAGTGGTGTGAATTATAATTTAGGGAAAGAATCAATTCTTAATCGAATTAGGATTCCAGTTTTTCATAGTACGCCCAAACACTTATTTCTCTTTAGGGTCCCTATCGTAGCCTTATATATATGCCAGCCTTGTCTCTTCTCTCGACACAATAATTCTCACGAATTTAGGGTTTGTGCCGTAGAGAGTAAAGAAAGAGATCTTGGTGATACCGCAGCCCACACTCGGTACAGGATTGCACGGCGAAAGGAATACGATAGAAGATCTTGAGGTTCTATCGAGCCCGTGTTCTCGATTCGTCTCCACCAATCCCTTTTTCGTGCTGAGACGAGATCAAACCAGAGAGATCTCGAAGGTAAAATTCGATTCCGCACTAGGGTTTTACATAAAAAAATTTGTTCGGTCTATACGCAATATTAAACGATTCTATCAATGGGGAACCTCTCGATATACACCGAATTAAATTTCTTTATTATTTTTTGAGCCAAGTTCATATATGCTGCCATTCGCTCGTTCTTTGCTGCATATTCCCCAGTTAGCTTATTTGCCACCAATTGAGAGTCACAATTAATTATCATATCCTGAATTCCTAGCTATATGGCCTTTTTCATACCCAGTATCAAGGCTTCATATTCTGCTTTGTTGTTGCTTGCTTTGAAACCTAGCCGAATTGCCTGTTCGATGATCCCTCCTTCCGGAGTTTTGATTACGATGCGTACGCTAGAACCACCAATCGTTGATGATCCGTCTATATTTAAGAGCCAGGAAACTGGATTTTGGGGGGATGCGAATTTTATGATCGTCTCATATTGTTCGGATTCGATCATTTTTTCATCATGACTTTGCCCACCGATTGTGACCAATAACTGATTTTTCGCATAAATTTTAACATTTCCCGTGAACTCGGCAATGAAATCAACAAATACCTGCCCTTTGATAACCGTCCTTGGCCTATATTCGATATGAAATCTCCCCAACTCAACAGACCATTTTTCCATTCCGCCAAACAAATCGGCCTTCCTGAGAGCTGCCTTGATTAGGCTGTTAGTAAGCACTTTGATCGGGTGGGCGTCAAAATAATGACTCAATTTCCTGGATGCTGTGATTAAAGCTAATACAAGTTTTTCCAAAGGCAAATAATTTAATTCTAGTCCTATCAAGCATTTACTAGTAAAATATATGGGCTTTTGCACGTTGGCATGTTCTCTGATTAGGGCCGAACTTACTGCCCAGTCAGAAGAAGCTAAATACATAAAGAGTTACTCATTGGGATCCGGGATGGATATTAATGGTGGGCTGTCTAGGTATTGTTTCAACTCATCAAGAGCTTGATCACATTATGAGGTTCATACAAACTTTTTCGTTCTTTTCAAAGATTTAAATAAAGGCATGCATTTATCATAACACTTTGAGATAAATCGATTCAGAGCAGCGATCATACCCGTGAGTTTTTGCAGCTCTTTTAGGTTTGTCGGCTTTTGAATATTGACGATTGCTTGCACCTTTTCTGGATTTGCTTCAATTCCTTGGTAGTTGACCAGAAAACCCAAGAACTTTCCCGAACTGACCTCGAATGTACATTTTGCAGCGTTTAGCTTCATCTTGTAGTATCTCAGAATTTCAAAAGTCTTGCCCAAGTCTTTGATATGATCGGCTTCCTGCTTACTTTTCACCAGCATGTCATCCACATAAACTTCCATAGTTTTGACGATTTCGTCACGGAACATTTTAGTAACCAGTCGCTAGTAAGTGGCTCCTGCATTCTTAAGGCCGAAAGGCATGACTTTGTAAGAATACAATCCCATCGTGGTGATAAAAGCGGTACACTCCTGATCTGGCCCAAACAATGGAATTTGGTGGTACCCCGAATATGCGTCTAGGAAGCTGAATCTTCGATGACCTACCGAGTCTACCAGTTGATAAATTCTAGGCATTGGGAAGCTATTTTTGGGGCAGGCTTGCTCAAATCGGTGAAATCAATACATACCCTCCATTTCCCGTTCTTCTTTTTAACTACCACCGGGTTAGATATCCATTCCGGAAAGTCAGCTTCTTGTATAGTTCTAGCCTTAAGTAATTTTTAAACTTTTTCTTCCACAGCCATAGCCTTTTTGGGTGACATCTGGCGTGGTTTTTGTTTAATTAGCTTAAAAGCAGGGTTTACATGTAACTTGTGGCACATTACATCTGCCGATATCCCAAGCATATCATAGGGTTGCCAGGCGAACACATCAACATTCTTTCTTAAAAAGTTGGTGAGATCTTGCCTTTGTTCTGTTGTCAGACTGCTGCCAATCGAAAAATGTTTCTCCCTATCATCTGACCCTTTCACTATGAGGATTTTAAGTAGGTCTTCGAAAACCCTTTCTTCTGGTCGTCCCCTGACCCCACCATCAATAGGGGGACCGCTCTTTGGTTGCTATTGCTTATGCTCCTTACCCTTCCTCTGATTAAAGGGTTCGGGCACATCACTTTTCTTTCATGTTTCTTCATTATTTTGCTCAATGGGTTTGGCCAATTTGGCCTGTTCAGCATAAGCTGTTTCCTTCGCTTCCGATAGCGATCCTCTGATTACCAAATTAAAACAGTATCTAGCACCTTTCCTCCTTAGGAGTTGAGAATTTCAGTTTCTGATGGAACGGCGAGGCGACCGCCCTCATTTCCCCAAGCCAATTTCATCTGAGCCAAAGCATTGTACGGAGACTCAATATTCATCACGAAAAAAATTTGTTACTACCACCATTTCTCCAATTTGGACTGGAACACTGACAATACAAATTGGCCAAACTGCGTCACCACTAAAGCTGTAAATTGGGGAATCCACTTGCCGAACATACTTGCTTGAAATAAACGGTTTCAACTCGTTATATGCTTTCAGATACATCACCTCAGAAGAACTGCCTGGATCAATTAACACTCGCTTGACATCGAAGTTGCAGATATTGGCCATTATAACCAATGCATCATTATGGGGAACATCTACCCCCTCCAAGTCTTCTTCTGAAAAAGACAATTGATAGACCACATTATTCTCCTGATCCCGTTTGGGAGGATCCAATATTGACATAACTTCTTTAACCGAATAAGCCTCCGCCCATTATCTTGCTCGAGCCAACCGTGCTCGCAAATGGTTCCTTGTTGCTTCTGACCTATTAACAACACCGTGTATAGCTTCAATTATCCCAACAACAGGTTTGGCCGCTTGAGCCTAAATAAGATTCTCCTCGGCCGTTTTTGGTTGCTCATTCGATTTTACCTCATAACGCTTCACATACTTAGTTAATCGGCCTTGTTCGACCAATTCTTCCAAAAATTATTTCAAAGTTCTACAGGTGACTATCACGTGTCCATGGTCCTTATGATAGGAGCATTTGAGTGCGGAATTCCGTGTTTTGGGGTCGTCGAACATAGGCCTCGGCCATCTGAAGAACTCTTCATTCTTAATTTCCCGTATTATTTTATGGATGGGCTTATTAAATACCGTATTCACACCTTTGAAAGCATTCGATTTCTTGTCATTATCACCATTGTCCTTTCGATCACTGTCCCTTTTATTCTTCTTATCCTGATTATCGTCCCTTCAATCATCGTTCCCATTTCTGTCCCTTTTGAACCCCCTGTTGCTTGCTCATAGACTTAGCATCGTTTTTCACCCTTAAAAATTCATCAACCCAAGAGAGTAAATCGTTGAACATTTTAGGAGGTCAGCGAGAGAGGTCATTGTAGATACCATTGCTGTCGTATGGTAAACCGAATTTGAAAGTGCTAAGAGCGAATCTCGGATCACAGTCCTCGATCTCTTGATACAATTCAAAGTACCGTTGAGAATACTCACGCAGAGTTTCACCATGTTTCTTCCTGAGTTGGGTTCAAGCTTCGGGACCCTTAATCATTCTGCTATTGGTAATGAATCGAGCGGTGAATTGCTTGGCTAGCTCTCTAAAACTATCAATCTTTGCGGGAGATAACTTGTCAAACCACCAAAGCGCAGTATCACCTAAACTTGCTGGGAACATCCTGCACATAAGGGCTTCCTCGCCTCTCCAGTAGGCCATAACTTGCTTGTAGTGACGGACATGATCGACCGGGTTAGATCGGCCGTCATAGATATTGAACTTTGGTTGTACAAATTTCTTCGGAGTCAGGGCGTTCTGAATTCGCTCAGTAAAAGGGGAACTGTGATCTTCTCCCAAGGCTCTTCTCACTAATTCTGCAGCCGACTTCTCATCCTCTGTCTTATCTTCCATGGCTGAATGGATTAACTTCAACAAATCTTTCTCTGCCCAGCTGTTCAACGGATTTTCCTTCCCTTCAACTACCTGTACTGACTTGGTCACTCTATTAGGCTTACAAACTCCCCTTATTCCCAATCGTTCAAAAACACTATGATGTCCTGACCGGTTTGGACTAGCTTGACGTTCTTTTTCATCAATAACACCTTCACAAAACTTTCTTTTCGAATTAACTTTATCATAATCATCCCTTGAGGAAGAGACAACAGTCTCAGCCTTTCTCAATTCAGCCGGTTTAAATGGTTCGTGTACCACCTTTCTAAGCATTTGTTCTTTAAGGAGTTGTTACAGTATCTCATTTTCTCGCCATAATTTAGCCATTGCAGGAGATTCGTTCAAAACAGGACCGTCTCTTTCAGGATAGTTGGGATCGTAAAGATTGTTAGACGAGTGAGTATGTGAATGATCTAGATTAGGTTGCCTGGGTACTGTGACCACAGGTCTATTTGCTACTGGGTTCATATTTGGGTTGGGATTTGGATCTATCACAGGGACTACGTTTGAATTCTCACCTATCTGATGGCTTCTAGTTTGAACCATTTCTAAACAGTTATCACAAAGGACTTTGTACCGGATTTCGAATTAAGTAAGACAATTAGAAGGAAAATGGCAAAAAGTGAATAACATAGTTTAAAGAAAACAGTGAGATAATAAGAGGTAGAAATCCAATTACCGAAAAATGCAAAACATCTTTTTGTTGCGGTTTCCCACAGACGGCGCCAATTGTGGGTGGTGCTTTTGTACACCGAAGTAGGTCCGGCCCAAGATGATAGAGATGGTAACTGGATTTTGCCTTTTCCTAGTAGGGTTTCTATATCCTTTTCTCGAGAGCATCCTTTTCTATTTATAGATCTGTATTTTGTGTTTCCCAAGATGGATTAGGTCACCAGTGAAATGACCATCCGGGGCATATCTTAGGGCCCCCGTGGCATTTATTTCCTCCTTCCACCTGTTGGAGGGACAGCTGTTGTAACTAACTTTTTCGCACTTTACACGTATCACTTCGTCATTCGTTCGTGCAGTAATCATTCATCGTGCGATATCATCTGTAGATGTCATTTTCTCATTGGTGAGTAGGCTTATGTTGATATGTCCTCTACCTGTATGTTGGAGGTCTTTCTTAAGTTGATTATCTTTTGCTCAGCGTTTTTCCTTTTGCTCGGCTAACTGTCGCTTTTTGCTCGGCAAATATTATATACAGTCTCTCACATTGTTAGGCCTCACCCATGGTCCTTTTCATCCTTTATGATAATTGGGCCTCGTCCTACTCATTCGGCCCATAAGGAGATGTTAAGACCAACTTAGCCCACGAGAGAATGCTTATAATTATGCTCCCATAATTATTATAATATTAGAAATAGCATCATTTATTATATTATTTTTTACAAACGTGTTAAAATTACTAGTCTTATTTTCAATTTGCCACATTAAATGAGTTGTATTATCAATCTTCAATTAGATTGAAATTAATGTTTTCTTGGAAATAACAAAGTAAATGTTGAAAAATCAATTTTAAACGGAGGTAATATATATTTCATTCTTTGTACACAACATATTTAAGTCAGTTATTTGACAAAGTTATTAAGAGAAACGCTACTAAAATTGCATATTTATTAAATAGCCACGCATTGTATGGGTGTTTAACTAGTATATATATAAGGCAAACAAATCAAATTAAAACACTACTAAATTTTTATTTGTAAAAAATAAAGGAAAAACATTTAAACAACATATGATGAGATGAAACAAATGAACTAGAATTTTAATATGTTGATCTTACCTTATATATAATGGATAGGATATAGAAAGATAACTACAAGATACACTTGTCGAACGACGAAATCTCTTGGGGCAAGAAATTATTGTCACCGAGATAGTATATTATTTTCCTGACATGGTATCACCGACCAATATGTATTCGACACATGGATTTTGATTAAATTAATATTTTCGCCCTTTTTCATTCTAACGTCTTGTTAATGCCAACGGCATGGTCATCACTCTAAGTTTACAATTACATATGCATTTCACTACTCGCCGTTTTTATAATAATCAATTAATTTGTTTAGCAGAGAAAAGAAAAAAAGAGTAGATTGACACAAATCCCACATAAACATCGAACATTTGGTGAAAAAAGGAAAGAGAAATATCACGAGCAGTAAACAATAGTTAATTAAATTGAATTCCATGTGTTAAATATCTATTGGTTGGTGATACCGCGCAATTGTATAGTATCACAACGATACTAAGTAATTTCTTCTTAGGGATCGTTATACTTAATTAATCCGTATAACATATATAATTATATGGATAAGTTTTCAATGCTTACCTTCTCTTTCTACCAATTGATGGGTACTGACAATAATTAATGCACATTGGTGAGATGTCAAAACCTTTAACCTGTTATAGCAGGTTAAGGTGACATATTCTATTTTTTTTTTTAATTAAACTTTAGGTAGTGTTTGGTTGAGATTTTAAAATCAAAATTTTTTAAATTTTTACCAAAAAGTCAACTTTACTTCACACTTTCCACACTACTTAAAACAGACACTTAGGAGACGTACAAATTATGTCTCCTAAGAGCAGATGTATGTCGCCTAAGTCTTAGGCGACATAAGGTATGTCTCTTGAGTGATGTCGGGTAAGTGGTGTGGCCTAACATCTTACGCGACACATACAAATATAGTATGTCGGTTAAGTGGTTCACTTAAGAGACATAGGCAATAGAGTATGTCTCTTAAGTGGTTGACTTAGGAGACATACTCTATTGCTTATGTTTCCTAAGTGTAAGACTTAGGAGACATACTCTATTTACTATGTCTCCTAAGTTAATAACTTCAACGACATTCAATTATTTTGTGTAGCTTAATTGGAAGACTTAAGAAACATAAGCAATTAAGTATGTCTCCTAAGTATACCACTTAGGAGACATACTCTATTACATATGTCTCTTAAGTAGTACACTTAAGAGACATATGCAACTGAGTATGTCGCCTAAGTATACCACTTAGGAGACATACACAATAGAGTATGTCTCCTAAGTAGAACACTTAAGAGACATACGATACTTGTATGTGGCTTTAGTGGTTAGCTTAGGAGACATACAAACGTATATATGTCTCCTAAAAGGTTCCAAACCTGCTTCATAACAAGCTATATTATTGTGCAGCCACACCTGCACTTTTCTATAAATCAACTTGTATTATAAATCTGATACCAATTCATTCACACAAAAAAATTTCTACAAATCAACCTGTAATATAAATTTGATACCAGTTTATTCACACACAATTCAATCACACAAACATAGGCCAAAATTGAAATGTACAAAGTCTAATATTTACAAGCCAAAATTAAAATGTACAAAGAGTCTAATTACAAGCCAAAATTTAAATATAGAACAAAAATACCATAAGTCTAACAATAAAGAGAAAAAAAATAAGTATGTATATAAAGATGCAAAATAGTCTATCACTAAACCTCTCTTGGTGTACCACCACCCGTAGGAAGATTCGCCATCATCGACGATACTAGATCCCGTACCCGTGCCTCCATCGCCTCATCACTTGCTTTCTGTCATGC
The DNA here is from genome assembly GCA_021464415.1 of Lonicera japonica. Lineage (NCBI taxonomy): Eukaryota > Viridiplantae > Streptophyta > Magnoliopsida > Dipsacales > Caprifoliaceae > Lonicera > Lonicera japonica. The sequence goes on along the minus strand of CM038466.1, from coordinate 38,782,627 downwards.
CTCATCGTTTGCTTTATGTCTCACTTCCATTGCCTCAAGCTTCGCTTTCTGTTGCACCTCAAGCTCCTCGATCCTTGCATCTTGCTCCGCTATCCTTGTATCTTGCTGCTCGATCCGTGCCGCCATCTGGAGGTTTATCTGCACTGACTCCATGGGACCTCTTTTCTTCGGCTCCTTAATTGACGACAGAGCTCCCGAACCCTCGGATCCTAATCCCTCTCGAAGAACCGATCTTGCTCTCTATAATACGAATCTCTTCGTCAAAAGGGAGCTGGATCGAACACTCTGATCCTTCCTCGGTGGCAGGCCGATCAGCCATTAACTTCTCCACGGCCTCATCGGTGGCGGCTCTCACTCTCGCCTGCAAATAACAATAACATACAAGTAAAGTGTACATGTTAAAAGTTAAAAGAGAATGTACTAGTGCTGAAATTTAACTTACAGTCCAAATCAAAATAACTGAACTCAACATCAAACAAAATTCATAAATAAACCTCATAAAAATATCAGTTAACTATTGATATAAATAATTTCTTTACTTAGACTGCCCTAATTAAAGCTACTAGGATTGTATTCTTCTCATGTTTGTGTAACTATTGATATAAGTACATACATTTTAATGTTACAGTAGGAAAAATATGTGGAACATGTAAGCAAAAAATAAGACTTTTAAGTACTGATTTAAGAGGAGAGAGGTTCACCTAGTGGTAGGCAAACTTCACCCTCAAGGGTTTTACTCATGAAAGTGGGAAGGGCAGGTTTTTCTTTGGTAAATGTGGAGGGGAGGATTTTATGTACTATTCTACCTATATATATATACATATATAGTATCTAACAAAACACCAAATGTATCCATATCCTACTTTTTTTAAAATCGTCAATGTATGTCTCTCTAGTATGATGCTAAGTACTACAAAGTTTCGGATGTTAAAATTATCTTATGAGAATAATCATAATGATTATGATATTTTCACAAGTTATTTCTCTTGATCACCAAATCAGAATGTAACTATGAAATAGAACCAGTTTGGAGAGAGGAAAAATCCTACGAAGCATAAGGCAACGCATTAGAAGAACTAGTGGAATTTATTTATTTTTGGCTGCACATTTCACCAATATATTATAATGGTTTGGTAATATATGAAACCTAGCTAGAATGCAATAAACTTGACAGTATAATTGATGAGTATTAACTTTTTACTCTTTTCTTCCCCTTATTTGATATTTAATAAGTTATGGATTTGATCGGTATATTTAATTTCCTTTTCAGAGTTCAAATTGGGGCTAGGTCAAATTTGGGATTTTTAGAGTTTGGATACTCTTTCTAGAGTTCATCCATGTGCTGTAAGTTCATATCTAAATTATTTTTCCAAAACTTATATAAATTCAAAGTTCTCAGTTTGATGTTAAATCAACTTATATATTTATCATTACAGTGCAAAAATGGACTTGTTCTAATAATTGTTTTTTCTTGTGTCCTGTTGTTACACTAATTTAATTATGTGCACTGAGCTAGTTCCCATGACACTGATGCATTTGGGTTTTTGGTTTCTGGAATGGTGCACTATAAATTTAAAGGATATATGAAGATGGTACTGCTGCTTGGTAATTAAGAATGAAAATTAATTTTTAGATTGCAAAATTTGGGCATTAATTGGCTATGTTATGCACATAACTCATTTGAGTGCAACTTGTGTCTATGATTACTCGCATATTTACATTTCCAATGGCTGAATTAATTGTAAAAATTTTATGTTCTAAATAGAGATCATATTTTTACATTAATTTTTTCCCCGTTTTGATACCAGCCATTTGATTTAGAGTTTGATTTATGCCTCGATTCCTCCTTATCAATCAAAGTCGAAGCAATGAGAAGAAGTGAGAAAGCTATTGCTATAGTTCTATTCTCCCCTTATCTGCACAGGTTTGCACTCTATTTCATTCACTCTAATGAACTGATGATTCTTTTAGCTGTGGACCATGCATATTGTGAAGTAAAGCTGAGTACTTCAATATATTAATCACTTGTATGTTATTTGTTTGCAGGGCTAACATTGGCCGAGAGATTTAAGGGGAACAATGTTGTGTTCTTGAAGCAGCTTACTTTGGGTTGTTACTTATTACTCGTGAGCTTATCTTTTCAATACTAACACCATTTATACTTGTAATATTTGGACAAACTTATAGAAATTTGGTGTTTATCTAGTTTTTACCTTTTCAAATATAATGCAATGAAAAAAAGAAAGTATCCTATTAAAGAAAAGGAGTAGAATGTAAAAAATACAATTAGATTACTAGTGTAAGCTATGAATATATAGCTAATAACAAAAAATACAAAATATATACATGCACATCGTATAGGCTATATATTTGTTAGTTTCCAATTCTCTATCACACACTTCTATCTATATTAATTCATGAACCTGCCCATTTAATTTAAGAAATGATTCTATAATAAGAGCAATTAAATGATTAAATGACACGTTTTCTTTTCAAATTTTGACTATAATAAGAGCAATTAAACGATTCCATAATATCCTTCTTTTGTCTATTAGCATTTTATTTTAATAGTGCCAAATGCACAACGAGAAAATTAACCCTTAAAATCCCAACATTGCTTGCCCAATATCTTTCTTCTCTCTTTTTTTTAAGCTATTTTTCCAGCATGACCAAAAAAATAAAAAATAAAAACTAATTTTCCCGGCACAGGTTACATTTAGTTAAAAGAAAAGTAAAAAAATTGAAGCCTATATACTTTAGAAAGATAGAAGAGCGGGAAAATTTATTAAAAAATATTACAACAGGTTTTTGTAAACAAATTAACATTGGAAAGGTTAAAATATAAAATACAACCAATAGGGTAAACTAGCAGAATATATGCAGCCAGGATATATATATATATAAATACAACCTATATCTATAATTAATTTGGATTAACACATCCGATATACTATTAACTAATCAACAGGATGCTAAATCAGTCCTCTTAACAAATCCTTCCCCTTCCACTATTAGCTAGATAGTGTGGGTTTGTCCGGATGGTTAAAAATTCTAGATTTAAGTCCCACCGGCTATAAATATATATATGTTGGAGGCCACTATTAATCATGATTAGTGGAAGGTTGTAGTATATTTAATTTTATTTTGCCGTCAATTTTGATTGTATTGTACGAGTGCTTAAGCATTAATGAACCACCATTATCAAAGTGAAATTTGCCTATCTTAAATTAAACTATGCACGGGGGAGGAAATTACAAATTATATTGTTGATCTCTAATCAACCAGCAATAATGAACAGTGCAAATTCAAGATATACAACAATAAATCTCAACCAAGAACACATTTACAAAGCAGTGGCAAAACAGATTCAGAATAGCAACATAAATAATAATAGTACTAACCGCGTATGCACAGCAATGCAAAATCGAGTCTCACCGATCCAAACACGACACAACAACTCCAAAAATAAAGGCAACCGACTATAGAGCAAGGCCGAAAACTCTAAGCAAATATCCGTGTACACAGCCACAGCCGAGATTCATACAGCAGAGCAGAAGAAAAAATATACACAAAAATATTTTCTATCTTAAGTTCCGAAAACCCCCAAATTTCGAATTAATCACAACAAAGGATCTAACTATAAAATCGGATCACTATTTCAAGACAAGAGATCAATATGCATTCACTCTAATCTCTAGATTAATACAAGAAAGGCTAAGGAGAACTTTTGCTCTTCAAATTTCTAAAGAGAGAAAGAGAAACAGGGGAGAGAAGAGAAGAGAAAAACAAGGGCTCGGGTACAGTGGTGTGTTGTGTGTGTGGCTGCGGCTTCTCTAGGGCAAGGAGGAGGAAAATGATGTATGTATATGAGAGCAACCAAGGGCTAAGATCTAGGAACCCGGTGGCTGGGTGATAGGGTAGCGTGGAGATGGAGCAGGTGAGGGAGAAAGGTCGATGGTGGCTGGGGAAAGGGGGCAGCGTGGAGATGGAGGAGGTGAGAGGGGTGAATGAGAAAAATTAATTAGGTCTAGAACATGAGGGTTTTATACCATAAACTTAGGCAACATGAGGGTTTTATACCATAAACTTAGGCAACATGAGGGTTTTATACCATAAACTTAGGCGACATATATATTTATGTATGTCTCCTAAGATTATTTCTTACACGACATATATATTTACCTATGTCGTCTAAGTAAACTTTTTTTTTGCCTCCCTCCTTTTCCCGGAAAATTCAATTTTTTTTTAACTCTTAAGAGACATAGAGAAATATCTATGTCGCCTAAGTTGATTTTTTTGGGCTCTTTTTTCCGCGGAAATTTCAAATAGTAAATTTTTTTTGCCTCTCTTTTTTTTTGCGAAAAATTCAATTTTTTTTTTAAATCTTAGGTAACTTAGGCCATCTTTAGTGGGTAAGGTAAAATGGTAAGTTAAAAATGTATATTTAGATTATTCGAAATTGTAAAGTCGCAGCGGGCGAAGAGGTAAATATACCTCGCACGATATATAAAATACCGGGGGAGGACACCAAAGCACCCCACGATTTATCATCTATCGTCTGAGAGACCCACGATTTATGATCCATCGCGTGAGAGATGCCAAATTGGGATGATGTGTCTCACGACACATCATCTATCGTGCCATGCCACGGATAATTAGCCACGATTAATCATGTATCGGCCGAGGGAAAATCGATGATGTGTCGCACAACACATCATCTATCGTGCCAAGCATTGATGATTCTCACGACACATCAAGTGTCGTGAGAGCCTTCTACCCTGCCCCGATGCTTCCTTTAACGTCCGAGCTAAAATTTTGTCCCTCGCTATTTTTACCTTTGCTTTACACTTTTACGGTTTTGTTTAGCTTTTTGCCTTACCCAATAAGGCAACAAAAAAGTTAATTATGCATATTTAACCATCCGGATGGAGATGGTCTTACTAATTTATATATGTCGCTTAAGAGTGTCCTTTGGAGACATACATACATTAATATGTCGCCTAAGAGTTTTCAGTTTTTAAAATTAATTGTATTTTTTATTTTTTTTATTTATATAAAAGAATTAACTATTTTACAATAATTATTTCACTTAATTAATAACGTTTACAACCCGAGCCTGCACTTAATTAATCGAGATGTAATGCCGTCGATTATCAGTGACATAGTAACTTCTATTTTCTTTGAAAAGTGGCCTAATGAGATTCTGAGCTTCTTCAATTCTATACAACCGATACTTATGGAGAATTTATATTATGAAGGTTTTAGTGAGTGTTGATTTGGAAGATTTTTTTAGTGTTAAAACTCCAAGAGAATATTCAGACGAGTATTGTGAGGAGCTGTCAGGCTCATGGGCTGGACCTGTACCGAGAGATGGTCTACTCAATTAGTAGTAGATAAGTGATGGTACGTTCATCTAGAGAAGTGATGGTCCACTTAATTAATAACGTTTACAACAATGATAAAACCGATCGATTGAATTACAAAAAATAACAGTACAACATCAATTGTAGTCATCATCGTCACTCTGATCTTAATCCTGATCTTAATCCTGATCTTGATCCTCACCGTCATCCTCATCCTCATCGTCATCGTCAGTTAAATCAACTAAATTTTAATTAATTATTAAATTTTAAGCATACTATCTAGCCTAGTCTAAAGAGTTTTGAACAACCCAAACATAAGTTCAATTTTCATGCTAGGAAAACTAAAATATACCGAATTGGACATCCTTGTTTAACAAATGCCTTGTTTTTAATCTTTTAATAACACTTTAAATCATATTTTAATCTTATCAAAGTTTAGATTTAACAAATTAAACTCAAGCTCGTGTTGATTAGTAACTTTTAATTATATAAATTTTATTAAAATCTGAATTCTTATTATGTGTATAAAAGATATCCAATGCTATACAACTAAAGTACACCATAGCATATATATTGTAACCATTAAATTATTATACTTTTGAAATTTTTTTTTTTTATCAAACTTGATATTTAATGATATAGATTAATAGGTTTCAAATGTGTTAAAATTTGAATTTTGAATTTAAATTTATGATATTCTAAGATTTAATTAAAAAGTTGACGAGAGAGTAAAAATGTGTAGTACGTTAACGGAGAAAGTTAGTGTGTGAGTGAATCTTTTGATAATTTGATATCTTGATGCGAGTATAAGTTTGATCCAATAGCTCACAAACATTAACACTACAAGTAATCATTTTTAACCTTTTCGAATAGAAAAAACAAGTGATTCATGTGAAAATTTGGAAATTAAGTTAGTCTACGTGGTACACCAGATTGGGTCTTAGGCGACATACTCTATTGAGTATGTCTCCTAAACCACATCTTAGGAGACATACATTTCGTATGTCTCCCAAGAGATCACTTAGGAGACATACATTTAGTGTGTCGCCTAAATACTTTCTTAGGCGACATATATACTCAGTATGTCTCTTAAGAGGTAAACTTAGGAGACATACATTTAGTGTGTCGCCTAAGTATTTACTTAGACGACATACATACTCAGTATGTCTCGTAAGAGGTAAACTTAGGAGACATACATTTAGTGTGTCTCCTAAGTGACTATCTTAGGAGACATACAGAGTATGCACTACACCAAAATCACGGATTTGTGACTGCCAAAAACAGTCACAAAGGACTAAAACAGTCACAAATGAGTGTCACAGAAATGACAGTCACAGGAATTTTTGTGACTGCCAAAAACAGTCACACAACTGTCACAAATATCTTTTTATGACTTTTTGAACCCACTTTTTCATGGCAGTCACAAAGACAAATTGTGACTGTTCAAAACAGTCACAAAGTTGGATTTTGTGACTGTCATTGGCAGTCACAAATAATGAATTTTGTGACTGTAATTGGCAGTCACAAATACAAAATTGGTGACTGCATGTAGCAGTCACAAAATTCATTATTTGTGACTGCCATGTGACTGTCAAAGCAGTCACAAATTTTATGAGTTTCGACTGCCATATGTGATTGTTTATGACTGTTAGTTGCAGTCACAAATCCTAGGTATGTGACTGTATTAGGAAGTCACAATATAGTCATCTGGCAGTCACAAGTTAGTCACCACTTGCAGTAGTTTGTGATTGTTCTGGACAGTCACAAATTTTGAAACAATTTAAAAAAAATAAATCAAAAATATTAGAAAACCAATTTTTTTTTTTTACCTGAATCCAATAAATTTTCACAATTTATTCACACTATAATCCCATTTAATATTCACATTACAAACCAATCAATATTTACATTACAAATTAAACCATTAATATTCACTCTTCAAGGAAACCAATCAATATTCACATTACAAACCATCAATATTCATATTACGCATTCGCATTACTATTTTAAAATTCTTTACCCCACAGATGGAAGAGTTTCTGTTGTCATCATAGACAAGATCACTTTCCACTGCTCGAGCATGCCTATTTAGGATCTCACCCGCAAAATTCGAAACAAAGCTCCACATATTCAACAATTGTGAACTCCTATAGCTGCAAATTCAAATATATATATATATATATATATATTAGCATCATATCTTCAAGTCATTAAAAAGCATGCTACCTTAGTCACATTAGGATGATCAAGCTTGTGCCATACAACTACTTCTTGTGTAAAAGCCGCTCTCAGCGAAGCTATTTCAGCATCAGTCTTGTGGCCCTCTTCCCCCCAATCAAGAAGCTTAACTAAGGATTATAAAAGAATGAAACTTCCTGTTAATAAAGTCTCAAATGAACATCCCTACAGCCTAAATGGTACGTAGAAGCATTAATATAGAGACAAAGATCAAATCAGATTGATCATGAAGTGCTTTCTAGAGATGATAGTGGTCTACTACCGATTCAAACCAGCAAGCAAAAATAGAGATAAGGTAAATAAGTAAGAGACGAAAGCAAATATTTAACAGATCCAAACATAGATACAGTCAATTCAAGATCTATAGACAATTGGATTATCAATACAACTAACTAGCCTAACAATGTTATTGACCAATCTCAGTTTGATAGTCTTAATTTGCTTTATCAAGTTCTAGTTTTGATACTTCTCCGACACTCAAATGTGACATAACAAAGAGTAATTCAATCAGGAAGTAGTTGGGCAGTTGAATGTTCAAAGTTGAAGATAAAAGAGGCTCAAGTGTCACAAATATCCAGTTATTAAGACCAACTGTAACTCAGCTAAATCCCGTGAACTCACGGACTTTGTAATGTCATATTCACAGCTTACTTCATGACAGTAGAAGACCAAAAATCATTTGCTAAAAAGTAAAAAATCAGAAATTGAAGGACGAAGGCTAATAAAATTAAAGAAACTCACACATACGGCATACCCCAACCAAAATTCCAAAAAAGAAAATAGGCTAATCAAAATATACCTGCTAATCAACATTTCAAAAATCCTATACCCTCTCATGAACCAGTAGAAATGCACAAACGCAGAGACAATGTACTTCGTAATACTGCAGTAAACAGAGTCAATTAATTCACTTCATTCGGGAGAAATAACTCCTAAAAAGAGAACTATCCCACATGACTTATTCCTTGCTGGCAAAATATAAACATAAACCTCACTATAGAAATAGTCATATATTGTAGACATACATATGGACTTTAAGAGCGATGGGTATCAAATGATTCAAAAAAGTAAAGCATCTTTAAATAAATGGGTATTTTTTAGAACAAAGATTTACTTTAGAAAAGTTTTAGAAGAAAAAAAGTCATGAAATTATTAAGAGAGAGAGAAAGAGAGACTGGCCTGCAACATCAAGGCCATCATAGACCCCACGATGAACGATGCCGAAGGTGCCGCGAGCAATGACAGTCTTTATAATGAGCTTAGAAGTATCGAATGCTGTTGTTATTCTCCATAGTCCATGCTCTGCTCAAATGCCTCTGAAGCTGCTCATCCAAGCTCTTCAGATCTATCTGGTACTTAGCTGGCCAGACAAGTGAAAGAAAAATGAAATGTTTCATTATCTATGGGCCAAGTTGAAATGTTTTTTACTTCACATTTTGGTATGAACTCCAGATAAAATATAACAATTGGTTATATGAACTCCATATAGAAACAAATACCAACAAATCAGAGCATATTTGTATAATTCAACACGAGCAATTTACATAAATCAAAAACAGTGAAATGCTGAATGGAGTTAAAACCTTTTCTTGTCTTTGGAAGATCTGCCAAGTCCCAAGGACAAAAGTGATAGCTCCAAGGACGAACAGCAATAACTTGAACCATCTTGAACTATTTTTCTCTGATATATATATATATATATATAAGTATAATCAACAAAGCATTATGTACATGTTTTGGTTATAAACAAGGCTCAGATTTTATAGCCTCATGAATTTTCTAATATCATGATATTGGAGTCGTCCCCAAGTATCCCAAAATACGATTCTAATTGTTTGTGGAACCTTTACTTTGCTATTGAAAAGATAAATTATATAGTTTTATAATAAAACCCCATGACTTTATAATTGGAAAAATTAATATCCACAGACAATTAAAGTTGTATTTATTCAACTATGAAAGGAAGATACCATCTGATATAGTTGAGGCATATAGATAATTATCATCATCGCCTACACCAACAAGCATCCAAACTTTGCTCTCATCGTGTAAACCTCGCAATAAAGAAACAAAAAGATGTATAAATAAAGAAGTTAATATAATAAAAGAGACAAATATAAACTAATGAAAGTATTTAATCAACACTGTCATGACATAAAATGCCATGAACAAGTAGCAAACCATTCGGAACCTAGCCCATGTATCAATGGGCAGTGGCAATGCATGCAATGGTTCTTGCATAAGAGAGGTATCACCTGATGTCATGTAGTCATTGTACGCTTGTTGCGCTAGTTCGAAAGAATAAAAGCCTCGATAAACAGCCCCTCGATATCCATTTACCTGAGCATGTGTTTCATGCCAGGAAGTGTACACACCTGGACGTTGGCCCTTGAATACCACGTAGGCCAAGTAAGCCATATTTGTAACTACACTAAACTAAAGGATTAGTATAAATGAAAAGTACATAAAACCATAAAAGGTTACTAGAAGTTAACTAAAGTTGGTACATATTTAACCGAACTAAGTCTAAATATTATAAGTCCACAAATTTAAACATAAGTTCACAAAAGGTTGTTAGAATTCAAGTTAAATTATACTTCTTCAAGGAAACATGTTGGCCACACCACGAACCCACCTACAACTTCCCCAATTGTTGTGGCACACCCTTGACAACCTAGATATAACCTAGTGTCAATCTCATCATTCTCCACACTTATAATACTAAGCTTGGTTTCATGGTCTTGAATGTTGCGTCCATGAACTTTTTCTCCTCTAAGTGTTGGAACTTTATCTCCTTTAGCAATGACCTTCGTTGACACAACATCCTTAACAAGAACACGAGTTGGTTGTGATGTACTTGTTGAACTTGGAGTTGCTAAAGGAAACGTTGATTGGGGAGGAATTTGCAAGGGCGTAGATAATTGTGGCGAAGATAACTGTGGTAAAGATAACTTTTGAGAATTGTTAAAAGCTGCTATAAAACTACTAAGTTGATCTTGCATGCCATAAACCACCTTTTCCAAATGTTGATTGCTATTGAGGACCATATCAATGTTTGACTTCATAGGCTGAATAGCCTTCACTTTACCCTTACAGATTCGACCTACACCACGGGTCCTTCCTCTAGAATCCTTCCCAAAAACCCGCGTCAATGCATCATCTTCCAAAGAAGCCTGGCTTGAAGAGCCATGACCACTACTTAAATCCTTAACTTTTTGCTGTAAAATGCATAAGACGCCAAATAAAGGTTTAAATCGATCGAGTATAAGAAGGATTACGAATATCATATTTTAAAACTTACACATGCTTCAGCAACTTTTGGGTGCAGTTCTCCAGTTTTCTGTTGCTTTCGTGCCTCTAAGTACAACGCAGAACGAGTAGGCGATCGCCGATCTGGATCTTTCGCTTTCTACGTATATACCATGTAATGATTAGGAGAATGAGGAATATATATATGTTTTTAAAAAATTATAAATGTATATACCATTTCTTTAGATTTCTCGGCATATGATGTCCTGCCAAGACAATGGACATCATTCTTGTTGGCCCTGTTCGCTTTTAAAACCTCTCTTTGTTGAAGCTTTTTGTCCGTTGCTTCATGTTCAATGAAAGCATTCCATTCACTGAGGCGAAACTTCTCTTTCGGGGGTATGTTGTCCTTTAAAGCCATAATTCCAGTAGCATCCAAATCCTTTAAATATTTCTGTCGTGTGTTCCATCTCCAGGTTTTCAGTTGTCCACCCATCTCTTTCAAAACTTCTTCTTTTCTAATGAGGGGGATATTAAACTCTCGATATAAAGTCGTCCACATGTCGTCCTTTATGGATTGCTCGACTTGTCTCCAGTCATCATACTCCAACCCCACTTGTATTTTTAATAAGGTTAAAGCTCGAGCCTTTAGCTTATCCTTATTTCCTACAATTTGTCCTGTGCTATTGAAGGAAATGATAGGTCGGTTATCTGTAGCCGACTGTGCATCAACCACAGATGCTTGGGAGGTGGGTGGAGTTTCAGGCTCATTTCCTTGATGACTTGATGAACTTGCCATTGTTTGTAATGAACCTAAAAAATATGAGCTTGAAAAATACAACTGAAATGGTGTATTAGCAAAGACAATGGACATATACAACCTATATACTAGGATTTGACATATTAACATGAAAAATACAAGATACAAAAAGCATATTCAAAAAGAGTTTTGAAGGTAACAAGGGCCTACCCACTAGCCTTAGAGTACAATTATATGAAAAAGCATACCCACTAGATTAAACATTTAGTCATCTAAATAATCTAGAAATTTTTTCAATTCTGGGTTATCATCTAAAGCAGATTGAAATTGAGTAGGTGCCTCTAAGTCGTCTACAGATGTAGTCAAACGCTTGGGGGAATATAGAACGACAGACCATGGGCCATCCTTTGGGCTCTTTGCGTAAAATACTTGCTTATGATTTTGGAATGCACAAACAAATGGTTCATCATTTATATGGTCTTTGCTCTTCATCTTATTCAAATTTACCATGACCAAATTAGTGTCTGGGTCGACCATACAAGCTGATTTGTCTTCCACTTTAACCCATTCACAGTAAAAGGTTGTTACCTTCTCAGTTATATAGTCTAATACAAGAATTTGTCTTATAATCCCATAATACGTCATCTCGGCTTCAACCAACTTTTTATCCTTCGAACTAGCCCTGAAGTAGGTTAAAGCATTAATTGAGATACCGCTGTTTTGTTTAGCAACGAGATTTGAATCATGTGCACTAGATGAGAACATATAACCATTAAGACGATATCTCCCATATTCTTTAGCCACAAAGTTGGGCCCTGTGGCATAGCGTGCAAGCTTTGACGAGACATCTTTACTTTTCAACAACTGAAATTATAAAAGGGCATACATTACTAATAAGTCAAACTCAATTATTGTTAACATCTACAAAGTCAGACTTAACTTATTGCTAGCTTACCTCTTTTGCTACCCAATGCCTGAATTCGATGTCTATATTCCCTGTTCTCCTTCTCTTTCTTCCTAGGTCAGATTCATTATATTTCCTATATTATAAAGAAGTGAATTATGACACCTGAAAAATAATAAATGACATTATTAATATTAGATACAATTTAAAAATTCTCACTCTTTCCAGTGGTCTATATCTTCGTGTGTCTCAAAAACATATCGAGCTGCTTGTTCATATTGGACACTTGTTAGTGTCACTAACTTTCCATTCCCCAAAGCCTCCTCATCAGCAAAACCATCCAATTCATCAACAAAGCACTCCCTCGTTTCACTAGCTGGGTTAGGAATATACTCCTTCGCATATATGGAAGCTTCTTCGGTGATATACTCCTCCGCGATAGAACCTTCAACATATCGAGCATTTTTAACATAATCTTTGAAGGTTTTCATCAACCGCTCAAAAGGATACATCCAACGATATCTAACCGGTCCACATTGCAACGCCTCATCACATAAATGTACCAGCAAGTGGATGTTAATGTCGAAGAATGATGGAGGAAAGTACTTCTCCAATACACATGTAGCCTCAGCCATAGTAGCCTTTGCCGCCATGATGTTCTTCTTATTAACAACTTTTGCGCACAGTAAGGTAAAACACAAACTTATCTGCATAATAGCCTTCCGAAGATCCTTATGCTGCACAAAACAATGTCCAAACAAAAGTGGAACTAATTGCATAATTACATGCCAATCGTGAGACTTGCACTGCTTCAAATCATTGGTTGCATGATGGACAATTCTACGCAAATTAGAAGAGAAATTTGAGGGGACTTTCAACTCATATAATGTACTTAGCAACAACTTTCTTTCGTTAGTAGACAACGAAAAGGCTCCAGCCGGCAATATAGTTCTCCCAGTTTTAGGATCTTCTTTCAGCCATAACGATCTTTTTGTTTTCAACTTGCGGAGATCCTTTCGAGCATTTACCCCATCTTTTGAATGACTCTCATCAATACATGTTCCCACTATGTGCTCAATGATATTTTTCTCAGCATGCATTATATCTAGCACATGTCGTACTGAATGTTCCTTCCAATATGGCAAATCAAACAGTATGGACCTCCTAGACCAAGCCATCTTCACAGATTCATCCTTTAGTTTACGTTTCTCAGCCAAAACTTTAGGATGTTTACCCCTAAGTGCCTGAAAGGCCAACGAAGACTTTTCTTCAACTTCTGCCCCCGATAGTTTTCTAGGAGCTGGCCTTGGTTCAACTCCTTCTGGGAGAAAATTGCTTTCTACTAACCTGAACTTGTGATTAAGTGGTAGAAATCTCCTGTGGGAATGATAAAATACTTTGTGACTTTCTGTTAAATATGTGGCTTCTGTTTCCTCTGCGCAAATAGGACAACCCAAGTAGCCATGCACATTGCAGCCAGAAAAAGTACCATATGCTGGAAAATCGTGAATGGCCCACAACAACATAGCCCTCAAAGTGAAGGTCTCTTGTTTGAACGAGTCAAATGCCTTCACGCCTTCAACCCACAGGCCTATCAATTCTTCAACTAGTGGTGCCAAAAAGACATCTATGTCATCGCTCGGGGCCTTAGGCCCTGGTATAATCAACGATAATATAGAAAATTCTTTTTTCATACATAGAGATGGTGGGAGATTATATGGAACTACAAAGACTGGCCAAATACTATGGGTTGTGCTTAAATTACCAAAGGGATTAAACCCATCGGTTGATATTCCAAGGCGGACATTGCGACTTTCTTGTGCAAACTCTGGGTGTCGCAAATTTGCAGCCTTCCACATCGAAGAATCAATCGGATGGCGCATGAGATTGTCACCCACCTGTGCTCGAGCATGCCAAGTCATTGCCTCTCCAATTCAAGGCACCGTGTAAAGTCTCGTCAACCTAGGCCCTAGAGGAAAATACCTAAGTACCTTATGCGGTACTTTTGTATCTCTTTTTTCTCCACAATTTAGATTTACTTTCTGGACATATCTAGATTCATCACAAACTGGACATTTTAATTTGTGCTTATGCTCGTTTCGGTATAGAATGCAATCGAACTTGCACACATGAATAGATTTATATTTCATCCCTAAGCCCTTTAAGCTACTCTTCATGTCCGAATAGTTATCGGGAAGTGTATTATCCTTTGGAAGTAAGTCTTTCGCCCACTTTAAAATTTCTGTCACACTATTTCCCGACAAACCAAAACGACTTTTCAAGTTGTGCAAACCAACTGTAGCATACAATGTTGTGTGTTCTGGGTTACAATTATGATACAAAGGTCTTGTGGCCGCAGCTTTTAACTTGATATAATCCTTATCCTGCCCAAGATCTTCTACTTCACAACTATTATTAGCTACTGCACTCTGATTAGGTTGCTTTATGTGAAGTCCATACGCGTCGTGAATGAGGTCGTTGAAGCTACCATGTTGTGGTGGATCACCCTCTTCATGAAATGGTTCGTTCACTGGTATTTGTTCTGGAATAAAAGGGAATTTTCTCTCCCCGTGATAATTCCAGAATAAATAATCTTCTTGCACTCCCCACTTGATCAAATGTACCTCAACATTCTCCCAGTGAACATTTTTACCATTTCTACAACGCGTACATGGACATGAGATAAGATCATCTCCTAGATTCCTTCTAGCATACTTAACAAATTCTCTAACTCCAGTGACGTACACATCTCCCATTCTGTTATTACTTTCACCCATCCACTTTTTATAATGTGGAAATTCCATCGATAGCTTCTACATATATAAAAATGATATATGGAACGTTAGATTGTTATTTTATACATATATTAGATTTTATAGTCTGTACATTAGAATAGTATCCGCGAGAGATAGAAATTGGGTAAAGAAAAAGATAGTCTTTCTCTAGGAATTGCTGGATATTTATAGGAAAAGCAAAGAATTAATGCATGTATAACATATATATATAATTGAATTGAGATCTTGATTTTATTGTTCTGAACTTTGAGCTTCATCATCTGAAATTGCTAATGCCAAATCAGTTTTGGACTCTTCAGACCAAATAGTGCATTGAGTGGCTGTGTATCATGCTTTAGCATTAGAGCTACACTCACCTTTTTATTTTTGTTTAACTATTCTAAATACCGAAACAAGAAAAAATGTGATACGTTAAATTTGCTTATATTTTCTCTGCAACCAAACAGATAGAACCGATATAAGGATCTGGCTTCTTAATCACTCTATAGTGTAGTAAATTTGGACCATTCATTCACTATGTGTTAAAAATCTAAGCCATCCAATTTTAAATGGATGGTCCAGATTTCTTCACTTAGTATTGGAACTTTATTTGAAGGATATTTTGTGATTTGAATTTCCCATTTGCGGACTTCCTCTTACGGTCAACTCATTTGAAATATGAAGGTTTGATGTTGGAGATGGTAAAGAAATAAACCTCGAAAAATGTCCAAGGTCCAAGCTATATCGCCAATGCATTAAAAACCTTCACCTCCAATATTAGCAGCTATTAATGAGCGAACAAACACAACAGCTTCAAATTACTCTTTTAGATGCAGGTGATTTTTTGTCTACCTTCTCAGCGTTCCAGCTGCATTCAAAAGAGTAAAATTAATTTCTATAACATTAACGATTAATTTCTGAAATGTGAAAGAAAATTAAAAGTAAAAGTAAATTTAGGGTCCAAAAATCCCTCTTTTTCTAATTTCTCAGAAAACTAAATCAAACCATATCTATTATGTACCTTTTTCGATTTATGCACAAGGTGGAATGATAGCTGTGAGAGTGAGATGAGATGGTGCCGTGTTCCGATTTGATTGAGAGTGATGATTGTGAGATCGATAGAGTGAGAGTGATGGAGTGAGAATCGATGGAGTGAGATCGATCAATGGAGTGAGAATCGTTTCTGAGGGAGGATGAGCGTGTGACGGAGAATCGTTTTTGAGAGTGAGAATAGGACTGTGAGAGTGAGGTTAAGTCATCTAGGGTTTAAGATGGTATATTTGTATACAAAATAAAACTGCGTCGTTTCACATAAAATTTGTGACTGCTTCCCACGGTCATAAACATGAAAAAATAATAAGACTAAATATATGACTGTCAAAGACAGTCACAAGGACCCAAAAAAATTGTGACTGCCATATGCAGTCACAAATTGCCAAAATGATAACAGTTTTACCTTTGTGACTGCTAATAGCAGTCATAAACTTGTGACTGCCACTGGTAGTCACAAATATAGCGAGATGGTCAGTCACAAATCTGCCATTTTGGTGTAGTGATGGATGTCGCCTAAGTATTTACTTAGGCGACACACTAAATGTATGTCTCCCAAGTTACTCTCTTAAGAGACATACAGAGTATATATGTCGCCTAAGAAAGTATTTAGGCGACACACTAAATGTATATCTCCTAAGTGATCTCTTGGGAGACATACGAAATGTATGTCTCCTAAGACCCAATCTGGTGTAGTGCCAAATTACTTTACTTTCTCTTTCAGAAAAATTTTAAAATGCCATTACTTTAAATTCAAAAATCGAAATTAGATAAAAAAAAAATATTTTAAACCTAATCATCGAGATTTATAAAACAAGATCCATTGTTACTATTTTTTTAAATTTTTTTACGAGTTTTTTTGAATTAGTTGAAAAAAAGTTCAACAAAAATTAAATTCACTTTTCAAAATATGTTTTAAAATCTCAACCAAACAAGATTCCTTAAAGATTTTATTTGCCAAATAGACTTATGATAACCCAATTTCAAATTATGATGAGTGTTTATTGGTGTTTTCGTCATTTCAGTTTTATAGTTAGTTAATAACATAAGTTTATAAAAAATAACATTTTCAAAATATAATTGACTTTGAATTTTCATCTATATACAATATGTTTACAAATTACATACAACTCAACTATTTTAATAACACTTTCAATTTAATCATTTTATTATCATTCGTGACAAATCATATTACAATAAAAATTCAAAAATTAATTTGAAGCATCTCATATAACTTGTGCTACTATTTTTATTAGTCACTGTTCAACTAAATAATAATTTTAAGACAATAACATAAAATAATATTAAAAGAAACGTATTTTCTTAATTTAAAGTATTTAAAACAAACTCAACTTTTAATAATTTGATCAAATACGAAAGTATGTGTACGACTTCTTAAATAACACTTAAAATATATCTTATTTAGTATTAAATAATTAATTATTTGGTTCAATAATCAATGTGTTGTGTTTGACAAACAAATTTTATACCATTTTCAAAATTGAGAAGTATATCCACTAATTAAAATTAATTTAAATGTACTAATTTAGATTACATTTTAATTTAGATTCCTAATCGAAATCTACTTCCATTTTAATTTATTTTCTATTTTCTTTTAAGGTGCATTTGAATTATATAATTGAATTTAGCTTTAAAATTCATAAATCTAATATTCAAAAATTACATATTTGAAATACAGTTTAAAATTTTGTGTTTACTTAACAAATACAAGGAAATTGATTTATAAATCTAAATATTATTTTGCTAAAATTTATATTTAGTTGATTAGTAAGCTATTTTTATTTTTTGACACCGTGGCGGAACTCATGCTTACACAAAATTAACCTGTTTGACTCGACCCGCCCCTATTATAGTATTTTATTCCTTATAATATAGCGTAATCACCATGGGACGGGAGTGGGTTTATGCGTACACTATTTACGACAGATTTATATTTAAAATAATAAAATCTACACCGGATTGGGATGTGTTTGTATGCTTGTTAGGTTTGGATTTGGACAACACACGATCCTTTGTCATCCTTCATATTATTATTATAATTAATATTACAAATATATTTATAGTAAGTTGTTTAAAAATTAATTAATACTTTTTTCAACTTTGCAAGTTTGACATCTATAAGGAACAACCCTATCTCTAAAATTTGAAAGTTATAACTTTAAGATAAGTATCAAATCTTATTATTTGAATATATTTATAAATCTCAAATCATAATTTCACACCAAACAAAAATATTTAAATTTGAGATTCTAAATACAAATCTCATGTTAAAATCTTCTATCAAATCCACATTCCAAACACACCCTTAAAGAATTTTAAAGGGTTTTATTAAAAAATATTTTCAATTAACTATGTTATTAATAATTCCACCATTTTCTTTCATATAATAATAATAATAAAGATTTAAGAATCAAGTATACATATTCTTCTATATTGACAATCACATTAGACCTATTTCATGTTTATCATTTTTTTAATATATAATCATATAAAGTATTCATGATCATGTAATTAATTAGCTAGCATGACATTTGGTACTGTAATTTATAAGACGAATATTATTTTCTTTCACTTGAATGGTTTGTGAGAGGATAATTATGCAAACAACATACATCATATATATATATATATACTTTATGTTTTATATCACATTGCTCTCCCTGTTTTTACTATCATCATCTCACCTCAATATTTCTTTCATACTTTTGTCACATTAGATAATCACGATATTAGAATTGTTATATATAATAATATTGGAAATATAACAAAAAACATATTCCATATATATTAATATTTAAGTTGTTATTTTATATATTATGTACTATATTATAATAAAGTTATCTTAATTGTCTGTGATATTTGTATAGTATGTATTTGTAGCATGTATGAAAAATATTCCACATATATTAATTTTGTGAAAATATTTCACACTGAAAACAGTTTACCAAGCACAACCTAAATGGTTCAGGCCCTCTCCCAACAAGTTTGTTTTACTTATTTTATTCATACTATTAATTAAGCGTGAGTAGAGAATTTTTTTTCAAATATTAAAGGAAAATATTATTTGGGGAATGACTCAAACTTATGATCTTAAATATGATAAATACAAGTTCTTACCACTTGACCAAACATCATATTTGTTAAAAAAAAATTACAAATTTATACATGTTATCAAAAATTACTATATATAATAATATTGCACACATTTCTAGCGTGCCACTAATTCTAATTATCGCTAGTCTGAGAAAGGAGAAAAAAGGAGGAGGATATAATTGAAGTCTAGATTGAGGCCCATCAATACAAGCACAAATGGACCTTTAAACAAATTTTTGATGCAAATATAATCTACAGAGGAGCCAAAAGGGGGCTCAAAACTCAATGTTCTGTGTGAATACACACGTCGTTTATCATTTGAGCTTAAACTTAAATACGTGTATTTCACTACGTAATTTCTCATAAAATTAATTTTTTTAGTCCCACTTAGTTTAGTGCTATTTTTAATATAATTCAAAAACTACCTCTACGCTGCAAGAGCGCTTTTGATGCAAAGTTAAAAAATGATTAAGAAAAAACAACAACTAACTTTTATGAAAATTTAGAAAATTATTAAATTGATAAATATTTTTTATGAGTAGCCAAAAAATAGAATAAATGATTGCGAGACGTTCTTTTACCTATTTAGTTTGCGAGGGATTTTAATTCTTTGGGTAATTGGTAAGAAAAATAAAAGGAAAACGTTTCACCAAATCACATATTTGTTTTTCCGGATTCAAATAAATATTTATTATTTTTCTATTATTTTTTTTTGGTTGCAATAGAACATAACTAAGCTTTTGATTTCTACTAAACTTTTTTCATATAAAAAAGTCCCATGGATTTAAATGCTTTTCATATAAGTTATCCACCCTTAAAGTACAAATTTTACCCCAAAAAAAATTAAATAAATGGGGAAGTTATTTGTGACGCCCCGAAATCCCGTTGAGAGGATTTCACCTCCAGGACCCGGTTAATCACGGTGTCGTACGCGACGACGGGTGCTAAGCTGTAATTCAAAACTTAAATAAAAAGAGAATTATTAATGAAGCCATATATTATGAAAAGTTTTGGCATGTGGAGTTTATATTTTCAATAAAACCATTTCCTGTCAAACCAACACAAGTTTAACTAAAATAATATCTCCACATTTATCAATCCCTTGACAAATAAAAAGTACATTACGGTATAAAGTAATTCCATCAACGGGGTTCCAATCTCATAAAAATACTTTACATATATGGCTTAAGAGTATACACAACATAGTATAATTATTCTAAGGATCAAGGTACAAGTCGTTTCCCAAACGACTGTGGCAATTCGACCATCAGAGCTATCTAGACCTCGTAGCCGCACCATTTCCCGAGCAAATACCTGCAAGATCTAGTTTTGGAAAATGGGAGTGAGCCAAACGGGCTCAGTGGGAACTATAAGGGTTTTGTATATGAAAATAAGTTGGAAATGATGCATGCCGTGCTATGTACTATAATGAAAATAGTTTATGTGCTGCTTCTATATAAAGAATCACCTCTGAGTAAAATACATTTCTTTTTGTATATACAAGTGTAAATCTATATATATATATTATAGTTTTGAAGCAGCCCATGCACGAAAAACCTTTCGTGAAATGCATATATATAATGTGCCCACCCCAAAGTACAAGAAAGGCAATATATATATATATATCATCATACTGTACATGCCACAACACCGCGACTAGATATATCGCATCAATCACATATATCAAACTCACGTCTAGGATTTTCATAAATCTACTGTGCACAGAGATAGCCGGCAACTCGGTTTCTTCTGCCCAAGGCAGGGACCACCTACCAGGCCCACCTAGACGCTACCTCACGCAGCCACACAGGCATACGCTACCTCACGCCACCACACAGGCATACGCTACCTCACGCTGCCATAAAGGTGCACGCTACAATAATACTCACGTAGCCGCCAAGGCTATACGCTACCGGTAATCACCATCTATCTAGTACGAATGGTGTGGCCATCCGATAATATATCCAAATAATAATAAACTCATCAAATCCATGAAATCATAACAATACAGAATTCAACAGACATATAGATATGAATATGCATACATTCCATATGTATTCGTATAACTCATAGATATGTATCCATTCAAGATATGAGTACATATACATATTGTAAAACATGTAGTGGTATTGTTGAGAATGAATAAGATCCGCCAAGTCCGTCAGTTAAGGAAAGAAACCATAAAAATCCTTAGCTTGGGAGGTTTCACATGCTTTCATCAATTTGGCCCCAAGCCAAGTCTAATACAATAAAACAATGTATACGAGTTCCCAATTAGCCTCCCAATATGATTTAAAGACTTTATTTACTCAAAACATATATGTGTGTTTGACCAGCATACTTACGGACTGGCTAGGTAAGTAGAAAATCTCATAAATATAGTTCATAACTTAAAACATAGCAACAATACCACCAATATGTGTAACTTTGTCCAAAATATAGTTTAAATCTTATATATGACATCATACATAAGTGTATCAAAGTCTAGCGTATATAATCGTATACGTACTTGAAGGTTATATATTAAACTTTCTCATAAATCATTTATAATTGGGGCTTTTTGTATAAAATCGTTATTGGTATCATATATGAAGCAAATCTATCAAAAATATCCAAAGAAATTAACCCAAGCCCCATGCATATGCAACTTTGAGTAGAAAACCTAGGTTTAGTTTGATTTGGTGTAAATATGTTGTAATAACTTGAAAAGAAGTTTAAATACTATTATTCCCACCTTAGGAGGGTCAATCCCTCGAAGTATTGCGGAAGAATCGAGCCGGAGAAGCACGGATACGAAAATCCCCAATTTGAAGCTCCAAAACCCTAGCTATGGCTTCATGAGGAGGAAGAAGATGAAAGTGATGATGGAGATGATGATGATGATGATGATGATGATGATGATGATGATGATTTAGTGGGGTATAATAAGCATAGAGTAATCTTCACAATATCCCCTAGGATAGTCCCTCAATCTCTCTCTAAGAGCTCTCCAATGGTGGGGTGAAATGAGGAAGAAAGGAGAAGAAGAAATATATAAAAAACCTGTCCAGCACGATGGAGTCGACTCCCTACTATTCATGGAGTCGACTCCCTAGGCCTGAAGGTGCCCCTTTCAGCTTTTGGTCAATAACTCGACTTCGCATGCACTTTTGGGTATCAAGGATTTGGAATTTGGTCTCGGCCAAAACATAAAAGTTGTAGAGGGCATTGAAATGAAGACGTGGCCGAAAACGGGGACTCATTTGGAGTTCGGATGAGGAAGTTATGGTCATCCAAAGTCGGATATAAATAACTTATCGCGCAGGTTCCAAACCTGTGATTTTCGAGCCGATTTCCGTCCGAGCCACCCGAAATAACTTATGGTCATTATAATACAATTAAATATGTTGATATGACTTGTTGGAAGTTTCCAAACCATTCCAACCTTTCCAGAACCCAATTTGGCCATCTGGAGCCCGAATTTGCCTTATACGCGACTTAGGCCATGATTTGCGAGAGATGATTAAACCGGGTGTTACAATCTCCCCTCCTTAATAAATTTCGTCCTCGAAATTTCCGTGGGATAGCTATCAAACCAATGTACAAGTAGCTCTGAATTCTACATAGCTACCCTTCCTTAAAAGAGAAGACTACAATAGCCAATGAAGAAAAATTCTGAAGTCGAGGATCAGAACAAAAGGAATCATCTTATCAAACGATAAAGAAGAAAGATCACATGAATAAAGTTACCTAATTCATTCTCTCTCAAAAGCCGCAACCTCTTTAAGAGGTTTAAGGGAAAGAGATACTGACTAAACATGAGGGTTTTCAATCGCTAATACACATGAACGAAGTAGCGGATGATAGAATTTTCATCATATAGCCTCTTTCTCTTATCCAACTTATTGGGCAATGCAACCATCATATCTTCACTACTTCAATTTCCACCTACTACGTTCTTTGAATCGATAAAGACATTATGCTCAAAATCCGCTTCTTGATGGCTTTAGAAGTTTCCAACTCAAGAAACTTAGGATGATCATATTGTAATACGGGGTGATTGCAGTTCCGTAACAAGAGCTTAAGTTATAAATCCTCAAATAAGTTCTCAGGTGACACTATATTTTGAATATAGAAGGGCTCTCAGTGTTTCACTACTCATGGAGAGGCACCATCTCCAAGGAATCATAAAGTGATTGATGGTTCCAAAATTTGATGGCTAGATATACACATTGTATATGGGTAACCTCTCTCTCCCAATTCTGTTAAGGTAACTATAGGGTTATCCAGCCAGTAGAAAATAGTTCTATTAGAGGTTAGAGGCACCAGACTAAAATCATTAGGGTTTGAACACATAAATTTAATTCCGTACCCTGCTTGAAATTTTGAACTGGATTCCAATTCCAACCAATCGGAACTAGAAGACGAGTAAAAATGCATGGATCAATTTCCAAAATGAATCAGAATAACTCACATAGTTTAGAATTAAAATTCTTGGAAAGTCATTTCAAATTACGAGAGGTAGTTATACTAACAAATGCATTCCTTGCTCTGAATGTCTTCTCTTAGATTAGACGAATTCCTGAACCAAGAACGAAATTTCAATGAATGTCGCGTAACTTCAGACGAAGAGGATAGGTTCGCCAAGAGTGTATGAAGTCCCCTCTACTGAATACAGGATCCTGTGATCACTTCCTAACTATGACCCTAATTACTTATCTTGTAACCCAAGATGCGGAGCATCGCAACTTACAGTCATGAATCAACTGAAATGGTACGAATACTGCATATCTACCTGTAAAGATTTCCTCGTAAGGCATATGTCATACATAGCATTTCCAGTAAAAGAAACTTATAGAATCTTACCTTATCTCCCCCTTAACAGGCAATGGACATACATCTTGGGAAAATCCTTTCGGGAATCCACTAAGCACAGAGCGAAAGTAATAGACTCATTGTACACTAGCATGATCTTAGGAGAGTTCATACTCCTTCAAGGGTGAAATTTATGCCTGATAAAATGATCTAGACTGTTTTTCCCCCGGGCTAGAACAAGCTTTGACTCACCCAAATATATATGTAGTTGTAAGACGGAAGGGAATGGTGGCAGAAATGAGGTCTACTTACCTCAATCGAGTGTCGACTCGCCTCCTTAAAGGGTTTGCCCGCGATTGGATTCAATAAGGCTTGAATCTGGAGTACCTCTTCAAATCCCAAACTAAAATCAAGAAGGGACTAGGAAGGTCTCAAGCTTAAAATGCTTACCTCATCATCATCTGAACTCTTGAATTAGGGTAGGAGAAATTCTCACTAGAACACTCACTCCGACTTAACATATGATTTTCTGCTCCTGACCTCTCCTTTAGCGAAAACTCGCTTTACAACTAGCATACACATCATTCTAATTAGATGTCCACATAGGAGGTTGGGAACGATTTCTCGAAAATGCTCATCTCGCCGAGGCTAACTCAACAAGGGTCAAGCAAGGGTACACCTCATGTGTCAGAGGCACTGCACCTTTATAGTATGAGGAGAGTTCAAATCCTTAGTTCACTAAGCCACAATTTATACTTCATCATGCAATGATTGAGTAATTATAACCAATCTCCTCTATCGGGGTAAATGAAATCATAATCAACTTGAATGTGTGCCCAAAACTCCACTTGAAAACAAGAAAGGAAATGAAATATAAGAGCATAGAGTTCTACTAAGGGTTTCATCCCTTTTTGCCACAAGAGCTAGCCAATAGGCAAATACTCTTCCTTAAGATTTACCAAGGGAGTTCACTTCTAATTCCTTTTACAAACTAAATTCTCAAGGTTTAGATACAATATACTGAACAAATGCAAAAGGCTTACAAAAGGAGTAGTTAGCTTAACCTTAAATCGACAAGTCATCAAGCTTCCACTGCGTTACTCTGATAAGTCCCCCTTAACGAAGATGGAATATAATTGTCCTTCAAACGAATTCATTGTGGTTTCCTTATCGCGAAGGAAGAATGAGCCTGCAGCTCCTAAAGGTGGAATGTCTAGTGGATACCATGAAAGATTCTCTATTATCACTACAGGGAGCAAGGCATAACACTGATTTGCTGGAGACAAGGTTCACTGAAAGGGTTTTCATTCCCAATTGAACTTACTCGGCTAACAAAATGAGAATTTAATTCCAACATAAGCATATTCGATGCTTTTCTCTAGATAGGAACACCTTCTGCCGCCCATTCTCAAAAGAAAATATATAAGGGAATGTAGGTCGGAAAATACCCTAGAGGGGGGTGAATAGGGTTTTTAAAAACTTAATGCGGAATTAAAACGTTTTTAAAATATTTAAGCAAAGCAACTTAGTTAAATAAGTTTATCAAGGAAAACAATCAATTAAATAATCAATCCCAAGAATAAGCAATAATATAAGCAGCTTCAATCAATTAATATAACAAATAAATAAAGAGATTGAGTAAGAAAGATTGAACCAATTTGAAGTCGAAGATTTTTTGTCCACACGGTTCGGCTTGTTCCCCCTACTCCGCGCTCGGTTAGTTCCCCGAGAATTTCCACTATAACCGATCTCCTTTCGGGTGAAGATCAAACCTCTACAAGTGTATTCTTATCACACACTCTCACAAGTATTGAAAACACCTTCAATACTTTCACAAGAATTCCCTCTTGCTATTCTATGAGATACACCTCTCACAAATATGATTTGAATAAGTTTTGGTGGCTAACACCAATGTACAATATCTCTCTTGTGTATAACAAAATACAAATGAAGCTCACACTAAGAGATATCAAAATTGATCAAAGTATATAGCTCAAAAATGAAGAATTTGATCAATAAAATGAATTGAATACTTGAACAACTTTGTATATATGTAAAATAAGTTTGTAGAATGATTCAAGTGTATTAAAACATGTCTAATACATCATATATATATATATCTTGCCAAACCATATGGCCGTTGGGGATGATTAAGAGAGGTTTTGGCTCCAAGGTATACATTTTCAAACTTTCCAACAGCTAGTTTTGACGAAACAAATTCAAAATTGTTTTGTTAATTTCTCCCAATTTGACCGTTGGATCATGCTCAAATTTTAGTCAAAATTGTTGGAAGATGTTGTCTAACTACTGTAAAAATTTCAAAATGATCGGAGTTCGGGAAGGCCTCCATTTTACCGTTAGATCAAAACTGGGCAAAAATTAAGCGAATTTTAAACGAAAAATAAAAATATTTTTCCAATTTAATAATTTAGTTCCAAATAAAATTCTAATGATTTTTGAACCTCAAAGATATGTTTCTAAGATACCTTTTTTTATTATAGATTAAAATTTGATCATTTAAAATTAATATGAATTTATTTTGAAACTCGGTTTTTGTAAAATGATGTTTTTCAAATAAATTCAATTTCAAGCTAGTTTGAATCAATCTTTAAAAGATGTAAGAATATGTTTGAGCTATAGGAATTTGATCAATAAAGTATCTTTACATAAAATCTAAGCACTCGCTCCATTTAATGATAATTCGAGTCTTCGTGATGCTTGATTTTCTTGTGCGTATCTTTACTTGTTTGATATTCTTGATCCTTTCTTGGTTTTGATAACTTGTAGAACATGTGGAGATCATTCTTGTGCATATCCTCACTTGCTTGGTGATCTAGATCTTTTCTTGGCTTTGTATAGCACATGTATATCACTTGAGTTCATTTCTTGTGAGTAGAGGCGTTTGTAAAGCTTGTGTGAGATTTGCTTCGGTTTGAAGTTACACTTGGTCGGAAGATATATTGGTTAAAATGGCTATTATCATTGGAACAACCGAGTTAAATAACACTTTATTAACTTATTGTAATTATCAAAATAAGATTAATTGACTATAAGGTCAACAGGGAAGTCTTACTACGGTTGTATCCCTCTTACTCCAAGGAATAGCATAACTCAGGCACACACGAGGTATCGGCATCCCTAAGAAAGTCCAGTCATTCATCCACATCGGATCTCGCCTCATAAGATGGGATATATACATATACACGACCAAACTTAGTCATTCTCATACATTCCATGTGGGTTTTCAAGAAAATTTGCTCACCATACCACCATAAAATAGTCATCCTGCCGAATAGATCTCTCAAGCCAATTGATGTTTAGAACAATGTAAAAGTTTACTCGTAACAAGGTAGTCAATCTGAATATAATCCACATATTCCCTCTCTCATAACTAGACTTACAAGTTCGAACGCGGTCATACAGATATAGAGGAACGATAATCCACGTACTAGGTTCACCCCTCAAGAAAATCGAAGAAGAAGTAATGGGGTAAACACGGGGAATAGGACTTTAGCAGCCACTCTTCTATGAGTAAGCCACGTTCTAACCTCAGTCAGCAGTAGTAGACTGGTGGTTTATCAAATAGTCAACCGTTGGCCAGCGGATGACTATAACATAATCCATCAGTCGCCTTTTGCTCACTTAGTGGCAGAACTAATCCCGACCACAATTCTCATATGTAAAACAGGTGATATAGGAGCCAATGACTGAAATAATTTACGAAAAAGGCCAAAAGAATTAAGGAAGAACTTCGTGAATGGATGTAGCCAAGACAAGCCACATCTCCTTTCACAATTCTCCCATTTTCCAATTATCCTAACGGTAGAATCCTATTGCACGAGAGCGTACTAATCTTCCGAGGAATACTATAGCCGCTTGCACCACTAATCTCGGATCTACCCATGGATCCCCCGAGGAAAACATCAAACCTATACCTCTGATACCAACTTGTGACGCCCCGAAATCCCGTTGAGAGGATTTCACCTCCGGGACCCGGTTAATCACGGTGTCGTACGCGACGACGGGTGCTAAGCTGTAATTCTTAACTTAAATAAAAAGAGAATTATTAATGAAGCCATATATTATGAAAAGTTTTGGCATGTGGAGTTTATATTTTCAATAAAACCATTTCCTGTCAAACCAACACAAGTTTAACTAAAATAATATCTCCACATTTATCAATCCCTTGACAAATAAAAAGTACATTACGGTATAAAGTAATTCCATCAACGGGGTTCCAATCTCATAAAAATACTTTACATATATGGCTTAAGAATATACACAACATAGTATAATTATTCTAAGGATCAAGGTACAAGTCGTTTCCCAAACGACTGTGGCAATTCGACCATCAGAGCTATCTAGACCTCGTAGCCACACCATTTCCCGAGCAAATACCTGCAAGATCTGGTTTTGGAAAATGGGAGTGAGCCAAACGGGCTCAGTGGGAACTATAAGGGTTTTGTATATGAAAATAAGTTGAAAATGATGCATGCCGTGCTATGTACTATAATGAAAATAGTTTATGTGCTGCTTCTATATAAAGAATCACCTCTGAGTAAAATACATTTCTTTTTGTATATACAAGTGTAAATCTATATATATATATATATATATATAGTTTTGAAGCAGCCCATGCACGAAAAACCTTTCGTGAAATGCATATATATAATGTGCCCACCCCAAAGTACAAGAAAGGCAATATATATATATATATATATCAACATACTGTACATGCCACAACACCGCGACTAGATATATCGCATCAATCACATATATCAAACTCACGTCTAGGATTTTCATAAATCTACTGTGCACAGAGATAGCCGGCAACTCGGTTTCTTCTGCCCAAGGCAGGGACCACCTACCAGACCCACCTAGACGCTACCTCACGCAGCCACACAGGCATACGCTACCTCACACCGCCACACAGGCATACGCTACCTCACGCCGCCATAAAGGCGCACGCTACAATAATACTCACGTAGCCGCCAAGGCTATACGCTACCGGTAATCACCATCTATCTAGTACAAACGGTGTGGCCATCCGATAATATATCCAAATAATAATAAACTCATCAAATCCATGAAATCATAACAATACATAATTCAACAGACATATAGATATGAATATGCATACATTCCATATGTATTCGTATAACTCATAGATATGTATCCATTCAAGATATAAGTACATATACATATTGTAAAACATGTAGTGGTATTGTTGAGAATGAATAAGATCCGCCAAGTCCGTCAGTTAAGGAAGGAAACCATAAAAATCCTTAGTTTGGGAGGTTTCACATGCTTTCATCAATTTGGCCCCAAGCCAAGTCTAATACAATGAAACAATGTATACGAGTTCCCAATTAACCTCCCAATATGATTTAAAGACTTTATTTACTCAAAACATATATGTGTGTTTGACCAGCATACTTACGGACTGGCTAGGCAAGTAGAAAATCTCATAAATATAGTTCATAACTTAAAACATAGCAACAATACCACCAATATGTGTAACTTTGTCCAAAATATAGTTTAAATCTCATATATGACATCATACATAAGTGTATCAAAGTCTAGCGTATATAATCGTATACGTACTTGAAGGTTATATATCAACCTTTCTCATAAATCATTTATAATTGGGGCTTTTTGTATAAAATCGTTATTGGTATCATATATGAAGCAAATCTATCAAAAATATCCAAAGAAATTAACCCAAGCCCCATGCATATGCAACTTTGAGTAGAAAACCTAGGTTTAGTTTGATTTGGTGTAAATATGTTGTAATAACTTGAAAAGAAGTTTAAATACTATTATTCCCACCTTAGGAGGGTCAATCCCTCGAAGTATTGCGGAAGAATCGAGCCGGAGAAGCACGGATGCGAAAATCCCCAATTTGAAGCTCCAAAACCCTAGCTATGGCTTCATGAGGAGGAAGAAGATGAAAGTGATGATGGAGATGATCATGATGATGATGATTTAGTGGGGGATAATAAGCATAGAGTAATCTTCACAATATCCCCTAGGATAGTCCCTCAATCTCTCTCTAAGAGCTCTCCAATGGTGGGGTGAAATGAGGAAGAAAGGAGAAGAAGAAATATATAAAAAACATGTCCAGCACGATGGAGTCGACTCCCTAGGCCTGAAGGTGCCCCTTTCAGCTTTTGGTCAATAGCTCGACTTCGCATGCACTTTTGGGTATCAAGGATTTGGAATTTGGTCTCGGCCAAAACATAAAAGTTGTAGAGGGCATTGAAATGAAGACGTGGCCGAAAACGGGGACTCATTTGGAGTTCGGATTAGGAAGTTATGGTCATCCAAAGTCGGGTAAAAATAACTTATCGCGCAGGTTCCAAACTTGTGATTTTCAAGCCGATTTCCGTCCGAGCCACCCGAAATAACTTATGGTCATTATAATACAATTAAATATGTTTATATGACTTGTTGGAAGTTTCCAAACCATTCCAACCTTTCCAGAACCCAAGTTGGCCATCCGGAGCCCGAATTTGCCTTATACGCGACTTAGGCCGTGATTTGCGAGAGATGATTAAACCGGGTGTTACATTATTTCTGTAGCAAAAGATGAATTTGCATTCTTTATGCACCTCAAATTAACAGTGTATTGTGTTTCCTAATTAATACTGTTCTATTCATACTGAATATTAAAAAAAATTAGTGTTTTAATTCCAAAGTGTTTGATGTTCTCCATAAAATTGATTCATTAAAATTATGTAATCAAAATACCACCAAAAAACGTAAATGTTTGAGCATGGAAAAAAATTATTGTTAGAGAAATCCGGGGTTCATGTGGTATAAATTTATAATAATTAGCAAAATAATTAAATCTTAGAAGAAGCTGAAAAATAAGTTATGAATCACTTAGTGTAGCTACCTGTTTTCATTGAAAAAAACAATCATACTGATCACCCATAAAATAGAATTTCAAAAAAAAAAAGAGATGGTAATTTTTATTTTTATTTTTTGAAAGAAGATGGTAATTTAATATCTCATTAAATTACCATCTCTTTTTTCAACTTTATAAATATCAATAATACTTTAAATTATTTTTAAAAAAAATTTCATTAAATTCCCCCTAAATGTCAAGTATTCTTTATGCTTCACCGCTCAATTACGTTTGTTGCGCGCTTCTATACGCTGGATTGGCGCTTCTATACGTTGGATTGTGTCATTAATATATGATTTACATTTATATTAGACATGTCTTTTTAAGGTAAGACGAACGAATTTTAAATTTTTTTCTCTTACGAGGTTTACTCACATTATTATATTAGATGTGAGATTATTTTCTATTTGGGAAATTGAATTTATTGTTGGCCATAAGAAATTTTCCACATGTGGGAAATGGACACGTCGGGGAACCAAGTGATCGATAAACAAGCCACTAAGGATTTTCGACGAGTTTTAAAGGTTTCCAAAATTTTGTAGTAAAATGACAACAAAATCTAAATATTATATATGCATATATATACACACACACACTTGATGTCTTACATAACAAGAAAAACAAAATCACAGCGTACTAATTGTAACGATCCTCTTCAAGACTTCGTAATTAGAATATGCCGGTTATAGAGGACAGAATGGTGGAAGTAGACAGTGGTGTTAAGCTAGATATAAAAGAAGGGTAAATTTGTCATTTTATTGATCCAATTAACACCTTAACCTTTTATTCTGCATCCTAGATAAGAAGGTGGTCTAGCGCGAGTTTTGCAGCCCGTGCATTTACAACTAAATGAGGAAATGACTCGTAAATGAAAGAATTAATTTGGATCAAAACATCTTCCTCTACTACCATAAGATGTATGTACCGTAAATTGCTAGAAACTAGAGATAGAAAATGCAAATTTGAGCTTTTCATCTCCTTTATATGCACATCTAGGAGATCACAATAGTAATCTGTGTAATCATTTTGCCCAACAAACTTGTAAAATATGCACAAAATTCATTATAATTACAAAGAAAATATATTAAAAAAATCAAGAGTAAGACAATAATTCAATAATTTTTCCCATTGAGATACTCTTTATGTATATCTAATTTACCACCTGCGCGACGCATAGATGATTTTGTAAGTATATATACATTTTGGTATTTCTTAATATAGAAGAATTATTTATAACTATTAATTTTATAAAAATGAATGTATAAAAATTGTATGATAGTTATTTGTTATGTTATGTAGTAAGGATAATGTTTGAATTGTGTGCATTGAATTAATTAACACAATTATCATAAACAATGTTCGGAATAGAAATTGTTTAAATGAGTAAAATACGATGCAATAAAAAGATAACTTCTATTAAGAAATAGTAACATATATAACGTGAAGTAATAGTGAATAATGTAAGTTTTCGTGGGGTGTTATTTTTCTTTTGACTCCTCTATTCAGCGCTGCAAAATATATAAATCATTATTAGGTTTATTGTATAGGAAGTATATTAATTTTTAATATAATATTAATAGTTATTTTATATAATTAGCCCTTACTCCCTTGTGCATATTCTTTTGCTTTGGTGTTGTACTTGGTCAGCATAACTCGTGTTGTCCACTAAGTTAGTTTGTATGTTGCTGGACTCCTTAGTTAATGTGGAGCATGAGGTGTCTTCATTTTTTATTTTTCCCTGTGTCATTTTTGCGGTTTAGTTTTAGTGCGACATATGTTTTGTAAATAAATATGAATATTACCTTTCCTGGAACACGCTAGTTTTTGGAGCTTGAATATGTTATTTTAAGAACAGTGTAATTTTGCTTCCCTCGAACTAAGTTGAAACAATTGAGTCTTAATTGAAAGACATAATCTCTGCCAACAATTTTGTTAAGAATTGTTGGCATTTCTTATACTTCCTATTCATTACCCAAATTGTTGTATCAAGTTTAGATCATTTTTTTTTGAATGATAATATTATTGTATGATAATTTAGACATGATTTTCACTATACACCTCTTTGATATTTTGGCATAACTAATTTACCGGTAACTATATTAGATTTTCAACAATTTTATCAAAAAGGACAAAATTTACTGACCTTGTTGGGTCCTCGATTGTTACTTCCACTCGAAACCTATTAAAAAAAAGAAGAAGTTGTGTTTAAATTATTTGAATCTTATATATATATGTAATTATGTGTAATATTTTTTTACTTACTTTGGTATTGGTAATTTGGGTTCGATACCACAGGTGTCACACCAAAATGAGTTCCCATCTTTTTTTAGTTTCTTGCTACAGTGTTTGCAAGAAATGTAGTACCATCCTCTATTTTCAACAATCCCCGTTATCTTACCGACACAAGTCACCGTCAATTTCTAAATAAAAGATGTGTTCATAGCAACTGTTAAAATCATAGTGCTTATGCATTTGTGTATTGAAAGTAGTTAAGGAAATATAATTACCTCGGAGTCATCTTCTGATCGAAGTGCTAGTATCTCTGATATTGTTAATGTCATTAACGAAGCACCATTCTCCTCTTTTTTGTCAACTTTTGGTGTGCAAATTTGTTCCACCATTTTTTTTGTTCGGATCCCTTACTATTTTGAAAAACTATTTAGTTGTGTGTGGTTGGAAGTTGAAATAAATTTAAAAAATTAAAACAATTTAATGCTTGAGTATACTTTTGTAATTCATTGGCTTCTGGAATATCAAGATTTATGTAAACCTTGCTTGAATTTGTTGTGGAGAGGTAAATTTCACCTGTGTGGTAATAGAAGATAATTGAATGTTAGCTTTTCAAATTTAATTTCTTATGTTTATTATGTATTGGAGTGTTATTATTTATACTGCTATTACCTCTAAACATTTTTACTGTCGTTGATGTGACAATCACGATCGGTGGGTTGTAATTTTCCTCGCACACCTGGTCAAGTATTTGGTTTGCTTTGTCCCCCCAAAGTGTGATCTTGACCTTGTTTTGGCTAGATTAGATTTTGGTCATTATTTGTAGTTGTATTAGAGATATTGATGATTGTGAAAAATAAAAGAACTTGTAATACTAATTATTGAATTTAAATATAAATCATCGTCTTGCATTTTGAACCTCAATTACCCTTTTCTTGACTATATTGGCTTTAACCTTTTGATCTTTAATTGGGCTGATTGTAGTAAGCTCACCAAAGACATATGTTTTAACAGATTTGTAAAAATGAGAAATGGATTTTTGTTATAACTTATTACAATGTGAATTTCAACATTCAGAGTCTCTAACCAGTAAGATAAGTGTCGTCTTGAAGACGATTGGGTAGCTCGGTTATATCTACTAATTCAAACTTATGGAGCTTGATCGTGTTATCATCGTCAACTTCTTTCACTGACGTGGTGTAAGTGAAACTGAGTTTGTATAGATTTTTGACTAGCCGAAAAGAACCCTTATTTTTAATGACAGCAAAGTTTGAGATGTCAAAAATGTTTCCTTTTTTCAGTGTAGTTGAAAATTTTGGAGCCAAGCTCTTTGGAAACAACGCATGTATATGATTGTCCTGAAAATAAGTATTATATACATTCATTTTTGAGTATATAACTATAAAATGATTAATTGAACATGTTAACTTACATATTCATCTAATAATATCATGTCCATAA
This sequence comes from Lonicera japonica, assembly GCA_021464415.1. Classification (NCBI taxonomy): domain Eukaryota; kingdom Viridiplantae; phylum Streptophyta; class Magnoliopsida; order Dipsacales; family Caprifoliaceae; genus Lonicera; species Lonicera japonica. The sequence goes on along the minus strand of CM038466.1, from coordinate 38,747,781 downwards.
AGATCAATTCATTATTGGCTTTGAAATTTACTGTTTCCCATTTCCTTGTCAATCGTACTTTTATTGTGTAATGTTGTTTTTCATTCCCGATTTCCATCAAAGAGGTGCACTTGTTTGCCATTGTTGCGAATTTTAGGCTAAAAAAAGAATTAACATATTGTATTAGGTTGTTGCAATTGAATCATTTGTAAAATTATAGTAAATGTAAGAAATTTAGCAGTTAACAAACATAGAATTAATCTACCTTCATCTAATGTGCCAAATATCTCTTGGTACACAATATTTTTGGTGTAGTTATAAAGTTGTTCGTCATCATACTTTATGAGGAATTTGAGTCCATTTCGAGACGTCACACGTGAGACAGCAACATAAGGTTGGCCATGACTGAAAGAGAATGTGCCCCTAGGCCACGATGATGTTATCGTTCGTCGTAAGAGAATATGCCCCTAGGCCACGTATCTTTTTTCTTCCATCGTAGAATATTGTTATCTTAGGCGACATATATGTTATCCTCCGTCGTAAAAAAAGAAATCATAGGCGACGTATCTTTTATCCTCTGTCGTAGAAAAGAAATATTTAGGCCACATGGGTGTTATGTTAAGTCGCCTAAGATGTGCACCTATGCGACCTACGAATTATCTTACGTCTGCTAAGAAGGAATTTTAGGACATGAGGATAATTTCCTTAATCGTCTAAAGCGTAAATCTATGCGTCGTTGGTATTTTTACTCGGTCTCCTAAGATGTACATCTAGGCCACCTAGTTATTATCCTCGATCTCATAAGATGTATACCTAAACTACGAATGTATTATCCTTAGTCTCCTAAGAATTAACTTAGGCCACCTACGTATTATAGTAGGTCACCTAAGTTGAAGTTTAAGCCACCTACCTACGTCGCCTAAAGTATAGTTACAAATTCAAAAAAAATTAACGTGGCATGTAATTAAGATTACTGGTGCCAGTAATCTAAGTTTCTGGGCATCTGGATTACTGGGGCTAGTAATCCAAGTTTATGGGCATCTAGATTGCTTGGGCCAATAATCCAAGTTTATGGGCATCTAGATTGCTGGTGCCAGTAATCAAAGTTTCTGGGCATCTAGATTACTAGGGCCAGTAATCCAAATTTCTGGGCATCTAGATTACTGGGGCTAGTAGTAATCTAGATTAATCATAGCTTTTGTGTGCAGCCGCACCTGCGTATATATACAGCTGCACTTGCAATATTCAATAACAAATACAACCTACCCAAGTTATCATTGAATAAATAAATGTCTAATAAACTATCAAAATTTATTTAATTCCACTCAATAAATTATGTTCAAAGAGAAATTTTTCTAACAATAAATAAAACGTAGGGGGGAGGAGCCATCCGAGGGAGGAATTGGCGGTTGAATCCCGGCCGCTCTGATCACATACTCTAATTGAGGTTGCATCTTGCGCTCAAAATCTACCCTCTCCCTCTCTCGCTCGGCCCTCTCCCTCTGAAGCTGCTCTCTTATCGCAGCTTGATTTGCCCTAAGCTGGGCGACCTCAGTCACGAGCTCCATAGATGTGCCGTTATCCGTCTACAATGATGGGCTTCTCTTCCGCGGCAGCTTTGTCGAGCCGCTCCCTAAGCCCCTCACCCTCGTCCCTCTCGAAAGACCCACTGCTCTCTCAAGGACAGAGCCTTGGGTCTCGTAAGAGAGGACCAGGGCCGGGGCGCTGGCCGACGTCGTACCGTCCGACACTTCATCGATCGGAGGCAGATCGTCCATCATCTTCTCCACCTCGGCAGTCCTTGCGGACTAAACGACCGCCTGCAAATAACAATAAGTGTTGTGTAAAAAATAATTCTTGTACTAACTAAATAATAATAATATGAAAAAAAATAATTAAACTGGTGTATAAAAAAGATTTACCGCGAGGTCAGGGTCATACTTCTTGTACACCTCGACATAAGTAGTGAGGTGGGGCGCCTGGTCTCTCTTCTGCTTCAAGTCATGAGCCAGGAGGACAAAGGCCTGGGCCCCCCCGCTGTGGGCCTTCTTATTCTCGGAGGCCCAGATTTGGGCCATCTGCGTGCCCAATTCCTGTACAAACAGTTGTATTTATTTAAGCATTTATAAACATATAAATTAAATAAAACAACAACAAAAATAAGATAAATGAAAAAAATTACCTGAAAATCCTCGGCCTTGAAGTGGTTGCATAACCACTCCCACTGGTCCGGACGATGAATGAACTCCACTGGAATGGGAGCATTGCCTTGCGCCTGCCAGTTCTTGTGGATCTTGTACTTCCAATCTTTGAAGCGATCCACAGCCTTCTTCTGTATCCACTTGACAAGCGTCTTATCAGCAAGATCGATGTCATAACTTTCCTACAAACCAAACAGGAACTCAAGAAGAAATATTAGTACAAATAAAAATAAAATTTAGTAAGCCAAAAAAAAAAGTTAACTAGAATAAGAAACAAGTACTTACCGACAGGTAGTCGAAGAGCATTGTTCGTTCCGATAGAGGCATTTTTCTAAATGTCGGGTACAACATCGGCACTCAGTCTTTTAAGAATGCTGACATGTCACTGACGAGTTGAGAACGAACCTCCTTTGGTGGCCCAAAAATTGCAGGGTCATATGTCACACGGGACTTCCCCGACGTGCGGACGATCGTCGCCGTCTTCTTCCCGGTGACGACTCCTCTATTCTTATTATAAGAGGAGGCATGCGTACCTACAAATAAAAGCATATAAATTAATCAGTCAATCACAAAGAATAAGAATTGTGATTTATAATTAAAGAGATCTAAGGGTATATTTCCTGATATGGTGGCCTCCGCTACAGCATGCCTGGAGCGAATGCTGCGTACGAGGAGGCCGGCACCGGTGGTGCTACTAGTGGTCTAATTTATAGACGGGCTTGGGAGCACCAGCTGTAACGTCGGTGAGTGAGATGGCTGGGCAGAGGGCTGCTCGGCGGAGGGGTGGGCGGCAGAAGGCTGGGAGGAGGGCTGGGAGGCCACGCGCAACAAGGCCTGCTGCAGCTCATCGTACTGCACCTCTGGGTGCAACTTCTTCCTGGTCGCATACGCTCTCGGAGGTATCCCTGACTTGAATCTTAAATTTTAATTTCAATTTCAAATTTAGTTTCAATATCAGTTTTGCCCTAGTTGATTTAAATTGAATTGAAATTGACGTTTAGGGTTTCAATTTAACAACAATTTTAGTTTCAATTTATGTTTTGCCCTAAAGGCTGTTTCAATTCTTTTTCCTTTTAGTTATGTGTTTGGTTTTGGATGATTCACCGGAATAGGAAACTTAAAACAAAATAAACACACATACATTACTGGTACTGGTAATCCATTACTAGGTCCAGTAATCAAATTTACTGGGGCCAGTAATCTATTAAGCGATCAATATTGCTCTGAGAATTTAAGAGAAAATGGAGCATAATTAACAAGTTTGGATTGGTGTTTGGACCAATTCATACAGCCGAATAGACCATAACACAATTATGGTCCACAAAGAACAAAGGGTATGAAATTACAATTCAATTTAACTAAACTTAACTACTAAATGCTTGAATATGAACCTACTGACCTGTTAATATGAAGGTTCATACTATGAGGCTATTATACAACAAATTAAGACAAATAGTGAAGCGAAACTCATACATGCCAAAAATATAAGCAAACAGGATAATTTAACGTGTTCATGCTTAACATAGATGGAAAATATATGTATATAACTGTGGCAATAGAGTTATTTAATTTGTTGAATACATGTATTTATGGGCATACTAAAAGGTGTTTCTTAAAGGCTGTTTCAATTCTTTTCCCTTTTAGTTATGTGTTTGGGTTTGGATGATTCACCGGAATAGGAAACTTAAAACAAAACAAACACACATACATTACTGATACCGGTAATCCATTACTGGGTCCAGTAATCAAATTTACTGGGGCCAGTAATCCATTACGCGGTCAATATTCCTCTGTGCATTTGGGAAAAAATGGAGCACAATTAACAAGTTTGGATTGGTATTTGGACCAATTCATACAGCCGAATAGACCATAACACAATTATGGTCCACATAGAACAAAGGGTATGAAATTACAATTCAATTTAACTAAACTTAACTACTAAATGCTTGAATATGAACCTACTGACCTGTTAATATGAAGGTTCATACTATGAGGCTATTATACAACAAATTAAGACAAATAGTGAAGATAAACTCATACATGCCAAAAATATAAGCAAACAGGATAATTTAACGTGTTCATGCTTAACATAGATGGAAAATATATGTATATAATTGTGGCAATAGAGTTATTTAATTTGTCGAATACATGTATTTATGGGCATACTAAAAGGTGTTTCTTAAAGGCTGTTTCAATTATTTTCCCTTTTAGTTATGTGTTTGGGTTTGGATGATTCACCGGAATAGAAAACTTAAAACAAAACAAGCACACATATATTACTGATACCGGTAATCCATTACTGGGTCTAGTAATCAAATTTACTGGGGCCAGTAATCCATTACGCGGTCAATATTGCTCTGTGCGTTTGGGAAAAAATGGAGCACAATTAACAAGTTTGGATTGGTGTTTGGACTAATTCATGTAGCCGAATAAACCATAACATAATTATGGTCCACATAGAACCAAAGGTATGAAATCACAATTCAATTTAACTAAACTCAACTACTAAATGCTTGAATATGAACCTACTGACCTATTAATATGAAGGTTCATATTATGAGGCTATTATACAACAAATTAAGACAAATAGTGAAGCGAAACTCATACATGCCAAAAATATAAGCAAACAGGATAATTTCTCGTGTTCAGCTTAATATAGATGAAAAATATATGTATATAATTGTGGCAATAAACTTATTTAATTTGTTGAATACATGTATTTATGGGCATACTAAAAGGTGTTTCTTAAAGGTTGTTTCAATTCTTTTTCTTTTTAGTTATGTGTTTAGGTTTGGATGATTCACCGGAATAGGAAACTTAAAACAAAACAAACACACATACATTACTGGTACCGGTAATCCATTACTGGGTCCAATAATCAAATTTACTGGGGCCAGTAATCCATTACGCGGTCAATATTGCTCTGTGCATTTGGGAAAAAATGGAGCACAATTAACAAGTTTGGATTGGTGTTTGGACCAATTCATACTGCCGAATAAACCATAACATAATTATGGTCCACATAGAACAAAATGTATGAAATAACAATTCAATTTAACTAAACTCAACTACTAAATGCTTGAATATGAACCTACTGACCTATTAATATGAAGGTTCATATTATGAGGCTATTATACAACAAATTAAGACAAATAGTGAAGCGAAACTCATACATGCCAAAAATATAAGCAAACAGGATAATTTCTCGTGTTCATGCTTAATATAGATGAAAAATATATGTATATAATTGTGGCAATAAAGTTATTTAATTTGTTGAATACATGTATTTATGGGCATACTAAAAGGTGTTTCTTAAAGGTTGTTTCAATTCTTTTTCCTTTTAGTTATGTGTTTGGGTTTGGATGATTCACCGGAGTAGGAAAATTAAAACATAACAAACACACATACATTACTGGTACCGGTAATCCATTACTAGGTCCAGTAATCAAATTTACTGGGGCCAGTAATATATTACGCGGTCAATATTGCTCTGAGTATTTGGGGAAAAATGGAGCACAATTAACAAGTTTGGATTGGTGTTTGGACCAATTCATACATCCGAATAAACCATAACACAATTATGGTAACAGGCACATAGGAACAATTACTCCATTACTGTCCCAATATTGCTCTGAGCATTTGGGGGGGACATGGAGCACAATTAACAAGTTTGGATTAATGTTTGGACCAAATCATATAGCTGATAACACAATTATGGTAACAGGCACATAGGAACATTTACTCGAATATAAGCCAAACTATCTAATTTCACGCAATAACGCCTATTCAAGTCCTATACATGCAAACCAATAGAAATGGAGAGTGAGAAGCTTACCAAATAGAAATAAGCCGTGTAAGAGAGAGAGAGAGAGAGAGAGAGAGAGAGAGACGGGGGGTTGCATAGGCGGTGTAGGAGAGAAGAGAGAGAAAATCTCGTGTGTGGGGAGAGAGTGAGGGGTGGGGGACAGAGGAGGAAAAGAGAGGAGGGTGCCGAGGGAGAGATAAGAGAGCTTAGGGTTCGTAAAGAATGTAAAAGGAGAGGGAAGATTTAATAATTTTAATTTATAACCACAATCTTGGGAGACGTAAGTGTAATACAAATTATTTAAAAACTACGTCGCCTTAAAAATTTAAAAATTTCAAATAATTTAAAATTTTCGTGAAAATTTGTGGGGGGGAATACTTTTGGGCGACGTAATATGTTCGTACATCTCCTAGGATCAACTTAAGAGACGTATTTATAACTTGTATGTCACCTAAACATTTTTTAAAGAAATTTTAAATAAATTTTAGTTGAAATTATTGACCAAAATTTTCTCCAAAAAATATAAGAATATAATGGTTAGATATACATGTTATGGTAGAATTATTTATACACCATTGAGAAGTTTTATACACACATCAAAGTTAAGACACTCACACATAAGAAACTATCACATACTAATAATGTTGTCTACATTAAAAATGTCATAACTTAAAATAAAAAATTCTAAATTTAATAAATATTTAATATTTAAAATGTACTAATCAAGATCAATTAAACAAGATCTATCTAATTATGCAAAAAAAATCAAGAAAAATTATTGTGTAGGCCATCCCAATCTGTCATTTTTAGGACGTACGTTACGTGGTTAGATTAAGATTAAAAGACTCTTTAAAAAATAAAAAACAAGTCGGTCCAATCCAGTATATATACTTTTAGTTTTTTCAGCATTATTATATATTGAACTTGCGTTTCAATTGTTCAAAACATTATACTAGACTAGATAATGGGTTCAAAATAGACTGACTGATTTTGTCTATTTAAATTTGTCACATGTCAATTTTTTTCATCCTATTATTAGATTTTTTTATTTCACTGTGTTGTATTAGCTTTGAGCGATTGATGCCAATATATTGTTTTCTAGAACATACGAAGGTAAAACAAATGGATATGATATGTAAGAAGATAGCTGAGTCTTTGTTGTGGACAACCATACTCACACCGAAAATAGAGGAAAATCTGGAAATAAAGATGAAGAAGTCTCGCAGATTCAATGTTCATAATTCATCCCCTGGTGTGTATGAATTATCTGAACAGTGATGTTTATAACTTCGTTGATGGCGTATTTCACACTGATTCATCTAAAAAATCATACAGTTTCCCCATTCACCCAATAACGAATATGGACGAGTCTTCCTCAGAGGTTTCCAGGCAAGCGTAGGAACAAGAGGATGAAGTCTAGCGGAGAGTATGAGAAGATGTCAATCAACTTGCTCCCGCTGTCATAAGAAGGGCATCCATAATAGACTTACTTGTTATTTAGGCCTGTAAACGAATCAGATTTGGATCGGATCAAGGTGAATCCAAATCCATATTTGGAAAAGTTTTCGGATCGGATTCGGATCGGATCATGTAACGAATCATCAAAATATCGATCCATATCGAAATATGTTCGGATCGGATTATATCCGATCCATTTAAAAATTTATTCATATAATAATTAGTTTGTAAATATATAAAAAATAATGAAATTAACATAAAATTTTTAACCATTAGATTCTTATAATTTTGATAGAGATTTTTTGGTCAAATATGGTGTTTTATATAGATTTGAAATAAGGCAATTCTATAATTACTGGGTCCAGTAATCGATTACTGGACCCAGTAATAAAATTATTAGACCCAGTAATAAAAATTACTGGTGCCAGTAATCTAGGTTTCTGGTGTGACCTTTACACATGCGTAACATCTTCTCGAGTCGTCCGGTTGGTGGGGATCGGTTACAAAAGATTCACGTTGTTTTAAAATTAATAACTTCCCTCGAAAACCAAAGCTTGCACTACTATATGCCTATAAGTAACCCATTCCATCCCATCAGGTTTATATCTTTCTCATCTCTTTCCAAATACCATTAATATGGATAATATTTCATATGCTAACAGTTCTTATAGGCTTCCGGTGACTCCTATTGCAGTTGATAACCTTTTTTGGAGGGTGGAAAGACTTGAAAGAGAGGTTCGGAGGTTGGAAAATCTAACCCGAACCATTAGAGGCCTGGAGCAACGTCTGGCCACCGTGTCTGTAGAGCAGGACCGCCTACGTGATCGGTTAGGGTAGGGTGAGAGGACAGTCAGGTGATGGGAAAGCTTTGCTTGATCAATCGGAAACACATTTTTACCCACGTATTTCTTTGAATCAAGGATTTACCACCCGAAAAACAGGTGGCTTCTTTCCCATTTTATGTTCATAAACTGCCCCATCTGTTTATCTCTCCCCTCCCTCTCCTTGAGTTCTTCTTGGATTGAATCCGTTTTGTGTATCTGGGATTTCTAGGGAGTTCTTATATTTTGGGGCTCGTTGACAGGTTGCCCTTAGCATCGCAGTCATACGCCCATCTATCACCTAGTGTTTCTCGGGTTATGGAGAGCATACAACAGTGCGGGGGGTTAACATCATAATTAAGAGCCCTTCCTTGTTTTTTCATGAATACTTGGTGGTATCTTTCCCATCTTCTGGTCTTAAACTTTTTGGGCTCGTTTTATTTCGTCCTTTAATTGAATATGTAATCAGTTGGACGTCGAAGATAAGTTGTCTCTTTATATCTCATCTTGTACACCATTTATTTCAATTGGACCTCGAAGTCCCTCCTTTGTAATTTTACTTTCGTTAATGGAAAAGAATTTGTTTCTCTATATCTCATCTTGTACACCATTTATTTTCGTTTGTCCATGTTGTAAGAATGCTTGTGTTTGGGTCAATGTGGCAAATTGATGGAATTTAAAAATCTAAATGTTCAGCTATTTTAAACATGAACTGAAGGATTACTGGGATCAGTAACTAGGATTATTGGGGCCAGTAATCCATTACTGGTGCCAGTAATTCCGTTTCATCATTTTGAGTAATCAGGTTATTAATTAGTGGTAAGGGGGGTTGCCACGTGACAGAGCAGGACGGGCAGGGTAACATTTACGAAAAAATCACGTCTTTTCAAAATTAACTAGGGTATACCCGTGCAAATTAAATAAGAACCAATAATAATATAATAAAAAGGAGAAACGTGTGATGAATCTAAATCGACAAACTTAGCTTCAATTTATCTTCATGCTAGAAAAAATAAAAGTATATAAATCGGATTGGACCGACATTTTTTTTAATTTTTAAAACAATTTTTAATCATATTTTTTTTCTTACTGTGATCTCAGTAAATAAGTTTTTGACAAATTAAGCTCAAGGCCATATGTGAAAACAATTCAATCACGTCTGTGCTATGATGTGAAAATAATTCAATCACGTCTGTGTAAATTTATTGTGTGTATATTATTGGTGCCAGTAAACTGGATTACTGGGGCAAGTAATCCATTACTGGTTCCAGTAATCAAAATTACTGGGAATAGTAATAAATTACTGGACTCTATAATAAAAATTACCGGGGCCAGTAATAAAAATTACTAGTGCCAGTAATCTAGGTTTCTGGTGTGACCTTTACACGTGCGTATCATCTTCTCGAGTCATCAAGTTACTAATTGACAGGGGGCACGGGGGGTTAGCCACGTGGCAACGCGGGATGGGCGGGGAACGGTTACCAAAGAGTCACGTCGTTTTAAAATTAATAACTTTTCTCGAAAACCAAAGCTTGCACTACTATAAGTAACCCATTCCATCCTATCAGGGTTATATCTTTCTCATCTCTTTTCAAATATCATTAATATGGATAATATTTCAGATGCTAACAGTTCTTATAGGCCTCCGGTGACTCCTATTACAGTTGATAACCTTTTTCGGAGGGTGGAAAGACTTGAAAGAAAGGTTCGAAGGTTGGAAAATCTGACCCGAACCGTTAGAGACCTGGAGCAATGTCTGGATGCTGTGACCACAGAGCGGGACCGCTTACGTGAGCGGTTAGGGTAAGGTGAGAGGACAGTCAGGTGATGGGAAAGCTTAGCTTGATCAATCAGAAATACATGTTTACCCATGTATTTCTTTGAATCAAGGATTTACCACCCGAAAAAAAGGTGGTTTGTTTCCCATCTTCTGTTCATGAACTGTCCCATCTGTTTATCTCTCCCCTCCCTCTTTTGTTCGTCCTCCTTAAGTTCTTCCTGGATTGAAGCCCTTTTGTGGATCTGCGGTTTCTAGGGAGTTCTTATGTTTTGGGGGTCGTTGACAGGTTGCCCTTAGCATCGCAGTCACGTGCCCATCTATCACCTAGTGTTTCTCCAATTATGGAGAACATACAACGGTGCGGGGGGTTAACTTCATTATTAAGAGCCATCCCTTGTTTTTTCTTGAATACTTGGTGGTATCTTTCCCATCTTCTGGTCTTAAACTTTTTGGGGCTCGTTTTATTTCATCTTTTAATTGAATATGTAATCAGTTGGACCTCGAAGATAAATTGTCTCTTTATATCTCATCTTGTACACCATTTATTTTAGTTGGACCTCGAAGTCCCTCCTTTGTAATTTTACTTTCATCAATGAAAAAGAATTTGTTTCTCTATATCTCATCTTGTACACCATTTATTTTCGTTTGTCCATGTTGTAAGAATGCTTGTGTTTGGGTCATTGTGGAAAATTGATGGAATTTGAAAATCTAAATGTTCAGCAATTTTAAACATGAACTGAAGGATTATTGGGGCTAGTAATCCATTTATCTTCATGCTAAAAAAAATAAAAGTATATAAATCGGATTGGACCGACATTTTTTAAAATTTTTAAAATAATTTTTAATCATATTTTTTTTTCTTATTGTGATCTCGGTAAAATAAGTTTTTGACAAATCACGTGTGTGAAAATTTATTGTGTGTATATTATTGGTGCCAGTAAACTGGATTACTGGGGCCAGTAAACTGGATGATGGGTCCAGTAATCGAAGTTTATAGTGTGACTTTACACGTCCGTATCATTATTTCGGGTAGTCAGGTTATTAATTAGCGATAAGGGGGGTTGCCACGTGGCAGAGTGGGATGGGCGGGTAACGTTTACGAAAAAATCACGTCTTTTCAAAATTAACTAGGTTATACCCGTGCAAATTAAATAAGAACCGATAATAAGATAATAAAAAGGAGAAACATGTGATGAATCTAAATCGACAAATTTAGCTTCAATTTATCTTCATGCTAGAAAAAATAAAAGTATACAAATCAGATTTGACCAACATTTTTTTAATTTTTAAAACAATTTTTAAGCATATTTTTTTTCATGATTGTGATCTCGGTAAAATAATTTTTTGACAAATCATGTGTGTGAAAATTTATTGTGTGTATATTATTGGTGGCAGTAAACTGGATTACTGGGGCCAGTAATACATTACTAGCGCCAGCAATCCACTGATGGGTTCAGTAATCGAAGTTTCTAGTGTGACTTTACACGTCCGTATCATCATTTTGGGTAGTCAGGTTATTAATTTGCCGTATCATTATGTCGTTTCAAAATTAATAACTTCCCTCAAAAACCAAAGCTTGCACTGCTATAATTAGTAACCCATTCCATCACTTTTCTAATACCATTACCGATGGATAATGTTTCAGAGGCTAACTGTTCCTATAGTCCTCCGGTGACCTCTAGTGTAGTTGATAACCTTTTCCAGTGGGTGGAAAGACTTGAAAGAGAGGTTCAAATGTTGGAAAATTCGACTCAAAGCATTAAAGACTTGTAGCAACGTCTGGCCGCCGTCTTGAAAAAGAGGTTCGGATGTTGGAAATTCGACTCGAAGCATTAGAGACCTGGAGCAACGTCTGGCCGCCGTGACCGCAGAGAGGGACCAACTACGTGAGCTGTTAGGGTAGGGGGAGAGGAGGAAGGTCCGATGGGAAAGATTGCCTTGATAAATCGGAACTACATGTTTACCCATGTATTTCTATGAATCAAGGATTTTGCCACAGAAAAAATTATACCCTGTTCTTTCCCTCTGGTCTTGAGATCCCTCTGGTCTTGTATTTCTTGAAAAATTAGCGGTTTCTTTCTCTATATCTCATCTTGTACACCATTTATTTCAATATGACCTCGAAGTCCCTCCTTTGTAATTTTACTTTCATCAATGGAAATAAAGTTGTTTCTCTATATCTCATCTTGTACACAATTTATTTCAGTTGGACCTCGGAGTCCCTCATTTTTAATTTTTCTTTCATCAATGGAAAAGAATTTGTTTCTCTATATCTCATCTTGTACACCATTAATTTTTATTTGTGGTTGTTTTATGAATGCTTGTGTTTGGGTCGTTGTCGCAAAGTGGTGAAATCTTAAAATCTAAATTAGTCTGTTGTTTTACATTTTATGTAAAGGATTACTGGATCCAATAATATCGATTACTTGGACCAGTAATCAATTACTCGGGGAAGTAATACTAATTACCGCCCAATAATCCAGATTACTGCAGGAAGTAATCCAGTTGCTGGTGCAGAATTTGGATTACTGAGGTCAGTAATTTGGGGTCAGTATTTGCATTTTAACACATTCAAGGATAAAAATTTACCACTAACTCATTTTAGCACATCAATTATGAAATATCCGTAAATGATATATTCCTCTTATTTACACCCGGTACCACTCCTCAACAAATATTAGCTTTTGAAAAAAACTTTTCACTCTCCCCACCTTTTCTAACAACTACCGCCATTTTCGGAGACCATGATTCACAACGAAGCTCTCGCTCTCTAACTCTCTCTGTACTACACACGTAAAGACATCATCTTCATCATCTCTTTGGCTTATCCAACCATGTAAGTTTAACTCTGACCTTATTTATCTCTCTCTTTCACTTTCCCCATGCTGTTTTTCACACGTTTTTTTTAAAGTACGTTAATGTCTATTAACAACTTATTTTCATCACCAAAAAGATTTTATATTTGATGAAAGCATCTCACCATTATGAGTGAATATATATAGGGTCTAAAAAAACAAACAAATCCTATATATTTGTTTCTATGTATAATGTTTGAGTAGTATCTTCCATTGACATGCTGTTGCGCGTTCATTGTTGAATGTTGATTGCTACAACGATAACCAAAACTAGGATTACTGACCCCAGTAATGACGTTTCCTGGACACATAAATTAATTACTCACCCCAGTAATGTGATTACTGGCCACACTAGTCTGGATTACTGTCCTCCGTAATGAATTATTGGCCACACTCTTGGATTACTAGCTGCGGTAATCCATTACTAGCCCAAGCTATGGATGATTACCGGCACCAGTAATCCGTTACTGTCCCAGCAACTTGGATTACTGGACCCAGTAATCTGGATTACCGCATGGATTACTAGCTGCGGTAATCCATTACTGGCCCAAACGATGGATAATTACCGATAATGGTAATCCATTACTGTCCCTGCAACTTGAATCACTGGACCTAGTAATCTGGATTACCGCATGGATTACTGGTCACGGTAATCCATTATTGGCACAAGTGATGGATAATTACTTGCACCGGTAATCCATTACTGTCCCAGTAACTTGGATTACTAGCCCCAGTAATCTGGATTACTGTCCTCCTTAATGAATTACTGGCCACAGTCAAAGATTACTGGCCGCGGTAATCCATTACTCGCCCAAGTGATGGATAATTACTGGCCCCGATAATCCATTGATGTCACAGCAACTTGGATAACTGGAACCAGTAATCGCCCCAGTAATCTATTACTGGCCCAGTAATATATTACTGGCACCAATAACCAATTACTGGGGCCAGTAATCTTGATAACTGCCTATGTAGCTTCTCTCCTTAATAAACCAGTTTATTTTGCTAAAATCAGAATGGCATCACAACATGATACCCCGGTGCGTGGTAGGGAAGAGGTCTCTACAAGTAGCAGTGACGCTGTGCCATTATCTAAATTGAGAAAAAAACGTACACTATTGAGTGAAGCACAGTCGAAGAAGGCCACCACAAAAACAGCTGAAGAAATGGTACCGAACCCGAAGGGCAAGCCCACTGGTTCTCCCAAAACTGTAGTATCAAAGAAATAAAAGAATCAGGTAAAACCATCAAAGGCAGACGTTGCCAAACCAAAAAGGTCTCTTCCCCAGAGATGCACAATATTGGCCTTTGCCGAATTGGTAAATCAATACCGGGAAGCCATCCCAACTGAAACATGGAAGATTTTGAACGGAACGGTCTTCGACCCTATGATGTGTTGCTTCCGGGATGCCATAGTCAAGAAAGCTAATTGTAGGAAGACTGAAATTGACTTTGAAATAATAATGAAGCATTTCGACACGCATTTCAACACGGACCGGATGGTGTCGTCCTTTGGTAGTTTACAGTTTGACTTGACCGTAGAGTTTTTGACAGTCTTGTTTCACCTCCCCACTGGGAGACTAAAAATTGTACTCGTTCCTCAATCAGAGGATAGAAAAGAACAGGCGGCCAACCTGTTCAAAAATTGCAAGGAAACAAAAGGGCCTTCTCGTACCGATATAAAGAACTTGCTCGCATCTATATAAAGAAAAAAGAGCCAATCCAAAAAAGGTTGCATCGACTCTGCTGATTATTTATTCTCAACCTTCTTCTTCAGCAGAACGGGGATCAATCTTACATAGGATCTGGTCAACATATGCATTGACATTGATAATGTTGACAAGTATGACTGGGTAAACTCGACTGTGGACTTCTTGTTCTCTAGCATCAAGAAGTACAACAAGGATAAACCAAGCACACTCAACAGATGCACGCTGTTGGTGCAGTATTAGTTTTTGGAAAACACAAAACATAGATTGCCACGGTCAGAGAATTGTCTAATCGGCAGGCCACATTTTGTGGCATGGAACATTAGAGACATGTTCGACGTGAATGCCTTGGAGTCAAACCCCAACCTCTTAGAGGTAACTTTTGCATTGATATAAATACTATACTGTTTTGCATTTAAGACAAAAAGAACCTATTCAATTGTACTTTGTGATTCAGGAACTTGTACTTGGCGGAGCTTGGCCAATGTCCGCCTTTAATTTGACGCACAAACAATTGGTAGGGGGAGCAGGAAAAGCAAAGGCAGCAGAAAGGAGGAGGAAACTGGTGGGAATAAGAATGATTCCGAAGGTGAAGATAAGAGTGGTGAGGATGAATCATTAGAGCTTTCAAAATGGGTAAGAATTTTGCATGAAATATAGGATGTTATACTACTAATTACTAGATTACTTCTCCCAGTATTGAAGATTACATGTTCCAGTAATCATAATTATTGGAATTGGTAATGGATTACTTCCCCCGGTAATCCTAATTACTAGGACCGGTAATCCTGATCACATGCCCCAGTAATTCTGATTACTGCCTCTAGTAATTTTGCTTTAATAAATTACTGCCCCCAGTAATCTAGATTTCTTTGGCCATAAATCAATTACTGTCCTAGTATTCCAAATTACTGGCACCAACAATCCATTATTATTGTTATACATAGGCTGGAGATTCTCATTACATGTCATGTTTTATCTGTGATTACAAGTCCCACAAAAAAAGAAAAACGAGAATATGGCAAAAAATGTGGTCCAAATTGTGGATACTGTTGTCGCCAAGTTGTCTCGACTTATCGACAATAACATCAACATTGACCTACAAAAGTTGGATCTAATAGGCTATCAAGAAACTGTCCATGCCCTCACCAAAAAAATGGTTGACGCTATAGCAACCTCAGATAAAAGAATCAAGCTGCTAGAGCGCCAACATGAAAGGAGGCAGGCTGAAGAGCAGGTCACAACACCTACAACTCCAAGAGACCAAAATGATCCAATACCACACACTCTAATTCAGGATTATAGGGCTGATGACACAGCGGATGTGGCCGAAGAAAGGGAGGAAGAGGTTGTCACAAAGAGGGTCGAAGACTGGGGAGGGTCTATAAATGAAGAAGCAGCATTGGCCTAGGCCGATGACGTGGTTAAATAGATTGCTCAAGAAGTGGCCCCCGAACAAAGGGCCATTACGTTGCCGCCCAAACATTTAATCAAGAAAAACATGAAAGTACACGACAGGAGTGCAACAAGGTAGAGGGAAAGCGAGTTGGACTATGCCCATCCTTCAGCAATCAGCAGGCCACTTAAGAAAGCAAAGGCCCATGGGACCATACAACCATTGCTTATCAATGGGATCGACTGCACAAAGGAACCCTAGCAAACCCTCGACATGAAGATTCAGGAGCATTACCACAGTTTTTGGGGCTCAAACGAGTAAGTACATATTTTTATTCACAAGTTGTAATTGTAAAACTAATTTAAAAAAGCCATGCTAATTGATTTTAATTTATATCTTAACAGCAAAATCTACTACCTGGATCCTGAGAACCTGTCCGGCCCTATTACAGAAAAAAAATATGATAAAAGACATAATTGAGGGGAGAGATTTTGATAAAGATGTAAGAAGCAATTGAATAATTTGGATTACAGTCAGTTATCATTTTCGATTACTGTGTGTGTTAATTTGGATTGCTTAGGACAGTAATTTTAATTACTGGCCCAAGTAATTTAGGTTACTGGGGCCAGTAATCATGATTACTAGGTCCAGTAATCATGATTACTAGGTCCAGTAATCATGATTACTAGGTCTAGTAATCTTGATTACTATACCCAGTAATAAAGATTACTGGGATCAATAATAAGGATTACTGGGTCTAGTAATCTTTATTGCTGGACCTAGTAATCAGGATTATTGGACCTAGTACTCAAGATTACTGGACCCAGTAATCCATTACTATTACACTTGTAACTTTTCTAACAAGTTAAGTGCATGTGTAAAATGCTGCAGGTTTTGAAGTAGTACATTACCATGATAAAGCAGGAGATAGAACCAAAAAAAATAGACAGATTTGGTTTCATTGACTTGGAAGCTTCAGTAAGTAAATCCCCGATAAACTAAAAAATTACGACGCACGAAGATATACATTCCCGGATCTAATTCCTATTAACTTTCTTTTTACAGTTTTACTGTATTACACACCACAAAAAGCTTGCTACGCCCAGCAAAGACTTCAATGGGAACGAGATTGATGTTGCAAATCTCCTTACGGAACTCCTATGGGAAATATTCACCCGCAACAAAATCTTGATTTCATTGCATCACCAGACAAGCAGACATTTCACCTTTTTCCACATAAACCACGATCGGCAGACAATAACTCACATGAACTCCTCCCTACCCGTAAAGGGTAAAAAGTCCGATGATGACAAGTGGAGCAAAAATACAGAGACAGTGGTAAGGTAATAACTAAATATTAAATCCATATATACTGGCCAGATTATGTGTTTTCAATATTAATACCTAACTCCATATATTTACCTTGGCCTTGTTAAAAAAAATAAAGGCAAACAACATTAAGAATTGGATGAATGACATCTAGCTTGGCGGTCAGTTCCAAACTCAAGCGAGCATTGATCTCAAGGTGTACCGAGAGCAGGTGGTTGATCAAGATCAAAACGGCCCAAAAATTATACATAAAGAGCTGACCACCAATGAAAAGAGAATGAGGTGGGTGATCATGAACAAACAGCTAAAATTTGAGTCATACACCTTTGTTGAAAATGTCGACTGCCCACAACAAATGGCAGGATCGTAAGTAGCTCGGATATTCATAACTTATTTATTAGTAATTTTTTGGTAAATGATATTGTGGCACAATAAACCAAAAATTGGTTTTGGTTTTCAGGTCAGATTGTGGTGGGTTCATGCTTCACTTCATGAAATGCTTGGTTAAAGGGAAGAAGCCGTCCCAAAAAGGAGGGACATTTTTCAGGCAGAACATACTCGACAAATTCAGAACCCTTAGACCATCGGAGTGAACCATGTTGTTCTAAATGATTGTGGTCTGTGGATTATGGTGTAAATTATTGTGGATAATTATTGTAATCTTTTAACAATTCCCTCTTTTTATAGTCTAATTTTTTTATTTTTGTTGGATTACTTCCCTAGTAATGGATTACTTGACCCAGTAATCATGATTACTGGAACCAGTAATTTGGATTACTAGACCCAGTAATCCTGGGTCGAGTAATCCTGATTACCAAACTAAGTAATCATGATTACTGAAACCAGTAATTTAGATTACTGGACCAAGTAATCCTAATTACTTGACCCAGTAATCCAAATTACTGGTTCCTATTCATGATTACTGGGTCAAGGAATCCAATTTTTCACAAGCAACTTGAAAGGATTACTGGCCATAGTAATCCAGTAGATGTGTTTTCACAAGATGGTTTGATTATGATTGAAATCAGGAAGAAATATTAAAATATTAATTACTAATTTTCATTAAAAATTTAAATAAAAAAAAGAAGAAGAAAAATATGTTAAAAAAAATCAATTCTTCTTCTTCTTCTCTCTTTCCTCCGCCTCTACCATCTCACGGTTCCTCTTCCTCGCTTCCTCAAGCATCCCTCGCAACCTCTTCATGCATTCTTTAACTTTTGCTGCTTCAGCATCCGAAGCCTTCTCCATTTCATCAGCAAAAATAAGATTTTGAATACACATCGCAGTGAAGCTGGATGGAGATTTTGGAGGAGATGACGTTGATGGAGATTTTGGAGGAGTTGACATGGTGAAGCAAATAAGTGAAAGTAGAAAAAAATGAGATATTTGATGGTTGGTTTGATTTGCGAATGATAATCATGTTTATATAGTAGTCTCTTAGAATATGAAGGGTTATCAATTTGGATCACATGCGTGCATTAAATCCAATTGTTATAATGACGGCTGCAGCAACTTTGAAAACCGAATAGATGCATGCATGCTTTCAGAATTTCAAATTACTGCACCAAATTTGGAAAGCGAAGAGATTACTCGGGCCTTCTCCAATCCGGATTACTAGGCATAGTAATCCAAATTGCTGGAGAAGTAATGGATAATTACTGGCCCCATTAATGGATAATTGCTAGCACCAGTAATGGATTACTGATCTAGTAATTCATTACTGCATCAGCAACTGGGATTACTGGGGTCAGTAATCTGGATTACTTGTCCCGAAAATGGATTACTGGACGCGGATATGGATTACTGTAGCCAGTAATCTGGAATACTAGGACAAGTAATCTGGATTACTGGACCCAGTAATTATAGAATTGCTTTCTTTCAGATTTTAAAAATAAAAAATAACATGCAAATAAACCACAGAGGCATGGAAACAAATACAAACTGCAAACCAAAATTCATTTTGACCATCATATTCGTTTGATTTATAAGAACATATAGAACATCAATTGTAGCCATCATCATCATCATCCTGATCCTCTTCTTCATCTTTGTCCTCATCGCCGCTTAAGAGATCATTATTATACCCTTCTACATCGTTTGAGTCCTAATCCTCGTCATAATCGTCATCCTCATTGGAGTCATCATCATCGGGAATATCTATCCGCAGTACTGAACTGAAGTCAATATATAAAGTAGATATGGGAATACATATCGCATCAGGTTCTTGATAGGATTCTTGTACTTCATACAGTGGAGTCGCGGTTGTGTCCCTTGCAAGTGTGGTTTCATTGTAAATACCCTATGTGACACCAAGTGGACGACTTTTCATCCCTCACCAGCCGACAGATCATCTATATAGAATACTTGGCTTACCATCTTGGCAAGAATAAAAGTAAGGTCATCGTACCAACTAGTATTCGTGTTGACGGATAAAAGCCCACGATCATACTTTGTGCTACCGGGAACATCAGGGTTGGTGTTGTACCACTTACACATGAACAACACAACTAGCATGCCTTCAGGATATCTTAGTTCGACAATAGCCTGTAGAATCCCATAATATATAATATCACCGGCCATTACCATCACTCCACTGTTCTGAGTCTTTCTGATCTGGTGCAACGCATAGGCTTAGATGCTAAAATATGCACCTCCCGATTATATTTAGGATCACCTTTACTATGAAGATCGTGCATCTGCATAACAAAATATATGGAACATAAGTCAAATGCATGCGACGTAACAAGTCAGTTAAGGTTGAATGTTTACCCATTTAGGAAAATGGTCAAGAAACGATGCAATACGCTCCTTATCAGTCCCGTGTGGAGCTAGATCAGCAAACTGATCTCGGTGAATGTCTATATACCATTGTGCTTTGGTACAGTTCTCCATCACACACCAGTGAGCCATCGCGATTTGTGCTCTTTTCAAGCTGGCGGTCCTAACGCAACCGCTTGGCTTCACGAGATCGGAAACAATTGAGATGTTCCACCGAGGTGCCTCTGGAATAATTTCATCACTCGCATTAGGATCATCGAGATAGTTATTGATGTAAGTCACACACTCGTGCATGATGTTTCGCTCGGCAATACACCCCTCTAGGTAACGCTTGTTTCTGACATCTTTCTTGAATTCACTGAGCTGCCTATAAAATTGTACAGTTATATAGTAGGGATATAGATAATTATAAATAATAAAAAAATAATTCATACCTTTTAGTGGAAAACATCCAGGTATAATGTACGGGACCAGTGAGCAGGACCTATTCGGGTAGGTGGATGCAGAGATGGACCATGATGGTAAAAAAAGCTGGCGAAAAGATCATCTCTAGCTTGCAGAGAATCATGACAATATCGCTCTGCATCTGGCAGATATCCAACTTTCTCAACTCTCGAGTGCATATCATCTTGAAGAATCTGGATAACTCTACTAGCGCGTCGGTGATGTGACTTCCCAAATATGGCCGGAAGAACACGCTGAAGCATGACATGGCAGTTGTGCGTCTTCAGTCCGTAGAACTTTTTATCAGAGACTTTGACCTTATTCTTTAGGCTTCCCATATAACCTCTTGGATACTTAACAACAGCAATATAATCAAATATAGCTCTTTGATCCCTAGACCGAACTGTGTAATCAACTTGAGGCAGCAACACTTTGCCTGACGACTCTTTCTTCACCTAGAGCTTGCTGCGTATGCCTATCTTTTTTAGAGTTGCACGAGATTTCGCATCATTCTTAATCTTTCCATCAAGACTTAAAACAGTGCTGAAGACGTTGTTGCAGACGTTTTTTTCGATGTACATGACATCTAATGCATGTCTCACACTAGATGTAGTCCAGTAAGGCAGCTCTCAGAATATACTGACGTGAGTCCAATAGAGTCTCTTTTTAGGTGCCTGAAAATGTGGATGCAAACTCATTGAAACTTAATCGAAATTACAAACTCAGTACAACATCATGTATTAAGAGGCGTACCGGTTTGAAGTCGTTATGCGGATGCGTCGATTGAAGAATGTATGAATGCTTAATGGTCACTTCCTAAACATGTCTTGCAGACATAATTAGTGGGGTAGTTCTGAACTCTTGCTTACCATTAAACGCTGTCGACTGTGTCCGATAGTGGTGATCTAAGGGTAGCCATCTACGCGCGCCTTGGTACAACATTGTTCCATTATTGTGCACTGCATCAATATCGTCCAAACATATGGGACATGCCTTGTACCCTTTCGTCTGAATGTCTCCCAACATCCCTAATCCTGGAAAGTCGCTTATAGTCCACATCACGGCTGCCTTCATGTTGAATTCCTCTTCATCGTATCGATCCCAAGTCGACACCCCCGTCTCCCATAACATTTTAAGCTCCTCGATCATTGGTCTCATAAACACATTGAGACACTTTCCCAGAGACTTGGGGTCGGATACAAGCAACACTAGCATATTAAACTCCTTCTTCATACACAACGATGGAGGCAAATTATAAGGCATCATAATTACAGGCCAAGCGCTGTACGGCACGGCCGTAGTCCCATAAGGACTGAACCCGTCGGACACTAAAGCGAGGCACACGTTTCTGAAATCCAACGCAAATTGCAGATATGGCCTGAAAATAACAAGACAAAATTCAATACTAGAATATATAAACAATTATTAATTATTGTATATATATATACACAAATACAAACTGTAAACATATACTTCACCTGTCGAAATCCTTACATGTTTCCCCATCCACTAGGTGTCTCAGAAATTCAGGATCTTTTGTTATTCTTTCCCCGTGCCACCGTATATCCTTTGCAGTGCATTCGGACATGTATAAACGCTGCAACCTCGGTGCCAAAGGGAAGTACCGAACAGTCTTTCAGGCAATCCGCTTACCACCGCTTGTATCATCTTCTTTCCATCTCGACTCACCGCAAACGGAACATTGATCTAGATGTGCACCCTTTTGTAAAACAAGAAGCAACTGTAGTAACAAGCGTGGATCACCTCATAACCCATGCTAATCTTCTTTAAGGTCTTCTTTGCAGCTGCGTATGAGTCTGAGTATTTGTTTTCTTCGGGTAACAGATAATTCATTTTCGCAACCCACTTGTTAAAGGCCGTGTACGTTATATTGCAACCCTGCTTCAACTGCAACGCTCTAAGCATAGAGCACAACGCAGTCACTTTACAACCCTCGTACAACGGAGTCATTACTTCGTCTAATAAACGCTGATATAACATCATATTTTCTTTGACAACTAGATCCGCCTGAAATACAGTGTTAACACCAGAGGGATCGTACGATTCACGTAATGGAAAAGCATCTTGCACGAACGCCACAGTTGGGTTACTACAATGATTGACACTGTTAATCGAAGAAGCCGTGTACTGTTGTTTTTCTCACACTTCACCGTGTAAGTACCATAAGGTATACAATGGCACTATACTGTTACTTGTCAAGTGGGCGTATATGTCATCCAAGCTGAGCCGTGTGCCCATGTTGTAACACCATTTACAAGGACACGGGTACAATCCCGTCGCACTGTTGCCATTCTCTCAGACAAATGTACAGAAATCCATTACCCTTACAATGAATTGCGTTGAACCTCTTAAGCATTTCATCCACGATTTATCCATTTTCACTGCCATATAACATAAATATTTTAAAATATAAATATATATTTTCAACAATAAACATATATTTTCAAATATAAAAATCTACAAATCTATACTAAAATATTAGCATCCACTATCAATAATATGAACCAAGAGATCAAATAGGAGCAACAACTTACAGCAAGATTATATATTCAACAAAAAATATACATTTTCTATACAAATCTCAACGTATTTTAAACAATTAATATAGATTCTCAAATCTAGAAATCTACAAATTTATACTAAAATATTTGTATCCACTATCAATAATACTAACCAACAGATCAAATAAGGGCAACAACTAACAACAACATCATATATTCAACAACAAATATATATTTTCTACACAAATCTCAACATATATATAAACACACAAATTATTTAAAAATTAATATTAATAAGAGATAAACTATCTAAAGATCATAAAAACCTTTACGATGGGAATCTTGTTGATTTACAGCGTCAAATCGCCAAAATCGCCCAAAAATCACATCAGAACCTTCAAATCCTAAAAATGGAGCTACGGCTATTTGATGTTGAAAAGATCCTAGGCGACGTAAGTTATTTCACACGTCGCCTATATTATTCTTAGTTGACCAATAAGATACCTAGGTCGCATAAATTATTCTAGGCGACGAATGAAAAACATACGTCGTCTAAAAATATTTAAGGCGACGTATATTTTTATTCGTCGTCTAAGTAAATCTAGGGCGACGTAATATATTGCATACATCGCCCAATCTACCGACTGGTGTAGTGAATCTTACCTCCATGGTTTTAAGACTTTACAAACCCAACTTCAAACTTTAAAAAATTATGGGGCCCTCAAAAATTTGGGGCCTGTGGCGACTCACCTCAGGTCCGGCTCTACACATGACCATTTTCCGTCAACTTTAACGGCCAAAACAAACTGAAGGAACAAAGTGGAACTCGGTCAATAATTTAAGACGTTGAACAACATTTTTTTAAATTTGACAGGCTTAAGTGGAACAGGTCTCGTAGTATAGAGGCCATTTGCATAGTATACTTGTTTTTATAATAATAATTACAGTCCTAGTCCCAATATTTAAAGAAATTACAAATCCCAATTTGTACTTTCGAAATTCACGCACAAGTTCTTGTAAGGAAAAAAAATTATATACCTTAAAAAAAAACCAAATCAAGGTGGGGGATTAAGCACCCACTAGTCCCATAGCGCCGACACCCCTATTAATACATGATTAATAAGTTATACAAATTAATAAACTCAGCGTGAATAATTACAAGTCCCCCTTGGATTCGTGAAGAAGGAAATGAAGAATGGCAACGAAATGAAATAAGGCGTTTCTAGCTCTAGTTTCGGATAATTCATCTCTAAATCAAGTACAAATAACCGGTTCGTGAATCTAGCTCATCTAGTATGTAATGTTTGTTCATCTAGTCGATTCGTAATGTATTTATAATATACACACATGATTTGTGTGGAAGGGGTAATCTTTGAAAGGAAAAGAAGGGAAGAGATGGCCGGCTAAATGAATTCATTGAATTCATGAAAATTAATCAGAAATGCAAATTGATGGATCTAAGTCCCTTTTTACATTAGAACAAGCAATTAATACAAGAGACCCCAAATGAGCTACTAATTTCTACTCACCTCAACCACTTTGATCATTTGTCTTCCTTTTTTGCTTGACTCTTAAAGAGCCAAATTAATTTAGATATTTGGTGCCCTAAATTATTGGTGGTCCATCTATAACATTTAGCCGGAGATGTAACTTTCATGTGTCACTCTCTTTGTTTTCCTATTTCTTTGGCAAACTTCTATTAATGGCCTTCTTATCACCATTGTCAACTACTTGAGAGGAGATGGGCAAGAAACTTTGCTCAATGATTTCAATATTCTCTCTCTAAGATTAAATGTTACGCGCGCGCGCTTTAGTTGAATGCGAGATATTTATAACAGATACGTGGCACAATCAGGGACCTATTTTTTTTGTTTTGTTTTGGTTCATATATATACATTAGATATGGTTGGCTATTGAGTTTTCAAATTTAGGGTTTTGCACTTAATTGAGGTGAGCTTGAGTGGCATTTTGAGAAGGACTGCAAATCCAATTATGGTTGGGGAAAGTAACTCAATTTTGAGTTGTACTCTAGGGTTTGTAGGTCAAGCTTCCGTCGATCACATGGTGGTCTGTCTTTATTTTTCTAATTATTAAGAAGGATGAAGCTTAAGCTTAATATTAATTTTACAAAATCGGAAAACTTGAAATTTTCTAACCCATAATACCTTTCATTGTTGAGACAAATTTAGACTATCAATACAACAAAAATAAGTATTCAATGACCAAACATATTTGTCACTAAAATTATGTTCTTTGTTAAAAATCACATTAGTGTCAAAAGATTTCATCGCAAGACTTCGTCACAACGTATATGGTCACTAAAACTGTGTCATGCACCAAAACTCTTTTGGTGACAAAAAATGATTTTCGTCACAAAATGTTTTGGATGTCGATTAATTACTAAAATTTCAGGCTACATTTAGGAAGCCCCTTTAATTAGTAACAAACCTCTTAATTTCATCACCAATTTATCGGTTGTCGCAAATTTTATGACGAATCCTAAGCTAACACTAAAAGAATTATAACGAAAATTAAATTTTCATCACTAAAGTACTATATGTCTTGATGAAAATGTGTTTTGTCACAAATAATTCATTGTTAAAGGTTAAATTTTGTGACAAAGTCATATTTTCATCATAAATATTTCGTTACTAGACAAGCCATTTGTTAAATGGATCACTGGATTGCCAAACATTTTTAACGTTTTAATCTGTACTGCTTGCTAATAATTCATTTATAAAAAGAACAAAATTTTAATACATGTTAAAACAATGCATATCATCTCATGTAGAGTATTATTATTTCGATTAATAATATGCGTAAAATTGCAAATTAATATTTTTGATAATTGGAATACTAAGTAAAATATTCTTTTGGCTAAAGGAATTTGTAAAGAAGCACTGCAATCATGAGGGAAACTTTAGTGTGCTCTGAGTTAATATACAATGAAAAAAGACCCCTTAATGAATATTCCATTTCAATCTTTTTCTTGTTGGAACTATCACTCAAAAACTTTTGAAGAAGCAATCATTAGGGAAGTAAAATTAAAAATAACATTAAATTAAATAGGCATAATCAGTGAATAACATAAGAGTGACGCTAAATATATTAATAAATTGTATGAAATTTTTATACAGATAACTAATTAAATTAAAATAACAAAAACAATATATTAAATGGAAGTTTAATTAAGGTGTTCAAATATATCACTCTAACACTCTATTCCATGTAAAAGTACTTTATACAATATACTAAAATCAAGCAATGCAAGCCTCTATAGTGTTATGACATATTACATATACAAATTTCAACAAGAAATTCAAATTGAGAAATAGGTGTAGTAAAAATTGATATATATATACGTTCATTTTCGTTTTTAGAAATTCTAGATGGTCATTTCTCACTTTTAAATTGAATATGCTGATGAAATTTTGTGGAGTTTATCTACTAATTATCGTAAAGATTATTTCATTAATTTTCATAAAAATATTAATGTGTTTAACTTTCAAAATGAACTCTCATTGAAAAATAAAATAAAAAGAGCATTGGAGAGGAGACAAATCGTTTGAGAGAAATTTTGCCGTCGGCTCCTCCTCCATGTTGAATGGCCGAATGAAGGAACAAACGGGGAAGAGGCTCCCTATGAGCAAGTGGGGCTAGCCTATATTGTGAGGCATTCACTCAAATTTGGTAGAAATTTTAAGTTCGAGTTTCACAAAGGGAGTTTGGGAAAAAAAAATATTTGTAATTAAAGGTAGTAGGGTGTTGTGACAAATCCCGTAACAACCCGACCCTACTAGGTCCAAAGTGCGATAAAAATAAAATCCAACTTTATTTTATTATATCAAATTAATTTTTATAAGAAATTCAATCTACAAATCTAGCCAATATACAAATTAATATATAACACTCTCCACTATCTACAAAAATAATATTCTAAACCGCACCTGACTCGGTAGTCCACAACCGACTTCATCTCAAGTCACCTGCACCATAAAAAAATGAAACCACATCTCTCTCCTCTAATCAACAAAAACAATAAATTACACCACGCCTAACTCACTAGTCCATAACCGACTCCATCTCGAGTCACCTGCGCCATAAAAAAAATAAAAAGCGATAACAGTACATAACACACAAGAGTGAAAATATTTCAACATAATATTTTATCAACAATAAAATATTCAAAAACAACATCCGTCTACTCAACAAATTCAACGGACCACAACCAGTCTCTTACACCGTTCCCTCTCGATAACATGTTAAAAATAACCCGCTTCACCTCACCACATCGAAACTTCTTTCCAAGCTTTACACTACTATGACTTATTATGATTGATTAGCAAGTAGAGTTAACCACGTACCAATTGATTTCACGTAATTTAGCCAAAAATAATAAATAACACCAATTAATGATGCCAAATAAATATACTAAATTCAATCAACATAATAAATTCAAAAAAAAAATAACAAATAAACACTCTAAAAATTTAAATACATATTAGATACTATCTCTTAAATTTAGCATCATAAAATCGTCATAAAAGTCAACCGACCTTCACCATTAATCTCACGGCTACCTCAACGCTTCTCCTTTTTTTCTTTTTCTTACATTTTCCCAACAAAAGTATAAGAGGAGAAAAGATTAACTCACATGTGGGATTCATATGAATTAATACATTATAGGCCACGTGGAATTAACCAAGTGACTTACCTCTTTTTTTTTTTTTTTGGTCCACTATGATGCCACCTAGCACCTAAACTTGCTACTCATCACTTATTCACACGTGGTCAAACTCCAACACACACACATATATATACAATTTTATTTTTTAAATAAAAAAAATACGGAATGTTACAAATCCAAAACATAACGACTAAACTGTACCAATCCGTTATCACCAAACAAAAAAAATAAAGACTAAAACCGTACATGTTTGGTTTGGTTTTTGGTTATGTCAGTGCAGAACCGAATCAAACCGAATGATTAAATATATAATTCAAAAATAATATTACTTTACATTCCTAAAATTTACAAGGTTTAATGAGAACAAAACTCTTTGAATTATTCTAAGTATTGGAGGTATATTATAAATATTAGAGTTAATATCTTGTTAACCAAAATAAATCTTACAATACAATTTTGCCTTTTTGAAAAAGAAAACATATGCAAACCGAATAAAAATGCCGCTTTCTTTTCTCTATTTATTACCGACTTGATCCATTTTTTGCTTTCTGCCATGGAAAGAATTCCTCAATCTGCCCATCGGAGGAAGTGGGGCTAGTTCTTCGAAGCAACTTGAATTTGACCCCAATCTGCCCGCTTGGTTTGGATCTAAGTTTGAAAGATTTAAAAATCAAAATCGAATTATTAAATTCAGTTTTAATTTGAGTCTCCCTAAATTTCACTCGACCGAAACAGAAAACATTACTAAAAAAGAGAAACTTAGAACTTTTTTTTCAAAAAAAAAGAAAAAATATAGAAGAAGAAGAAGAAGAAGAAGAAGAAGAAGAAGAAGAAAAGAAGAAGAAAAGAGCTAATGGGTGCCTCATTTGGACATAAAATAAAAGAAAAAACAATTAAAATGGGCTCAACTTAGATTGCACTTGGTAATGTGAGTTTGCTTACCGACCTCCATGGGCTGACTAGTATTGAAATGAACCGCATTAGAAGAAGCCTAACATTAAAAAAAATAAAAAAAAATAAAAAGTTTGAAGCTAATTTTGTAATAGACCGGCCATTGTCCTCGGCCTACTTTTGACGAGAGGCAGAACTGAAATATGGCAAAGCAAGTTCAATCTTAGTTTAACTAAAAAAATTATAATCTAAATTAAACATTAAAATATAAAATATTTTAGTTTATTATAACTCCCTCATATTCTTTGATCCACCCCTGATCTTGATTAATAAATGCTCACAATTTGAATTTTTTGAAACACGCAACTCCTAGCTCGATCTCCTTGTCCTCTTTTTAGAGATTAGACCATTGCATGTATACAGGTTTGGGACAAAGGTTTTATAAAAGTGAAATACGATCTAGTGGTTGACTATGAATTTCCATTTTTGCAAGTGGTTTTTTCGTAAAAAAATAAAATTAAAATGCAAGGGTAATATATATATATCTATATTATAAAACATCAAGTTTGACCAAAAATTCTATTTAAAAAGTATAAGAATATAATGGTTAAAAATGCACATTTATGGTGTACATTAATTATACACCCTTGGATGAGTTTTATACACACATCAAGATGTCACATCAAAGTTAAAACACTCACACCAATATTATACACACAATAAACTCTCACAAACTAATAATTTTGTCTATGCTAAAAATGCTATAACTTAAAATAAAAAATTCAAAATTTAATTTTTAAAATCAACTAATCAATATCAATTAAACAAGATCCATCATGACTAATCAATATCAATTCAAGAAAAATTATTGAGTAATATTTAAGAATCCATACATTTTTGGATTATTTTTATATTTTCCGCTGAGTTTATTTTATTAAAAAATTATATTTTCGAGATCAAAATAAGATAAAAAAAATATGATCAATGGATTGAACATACATTTCGGTTGATGTTTGTCGAAATAAACTAATGATATTTGTCTATTTAAATTTAGAACACATTACTCTTTTTATCTTATTATTTCACCGTGCCGGATGGCACGGGTATACCCTAGTATACTTTAAAATATGACACAATTTTATTGACACATGAAACAACTCTTCCGTTCATAATATAATATGACTAGTTTGTATCTCACCCGATGTGTGGGCATTGTATCATTTAATCTTGATATAATTGCTTCAAAAATTATTACTAAGCCAAAATTTGAAAAAAAAAATGTATGGTTATATTCGAACTATTTATTAATACTCAATTTTATTTAATCAATAGTATTAGTATAAATATTAATTATTCTACAATATTATTATAAGTGTCTTGTTCATATATATTTTGAAAAAAATAAAATAAAACATACATTTAAAAAATAAACTGTTTTATTTTTATTTTAAGTGAAGAAAGGAGAAAGACATTTGTAGGAATGGATGAAAAACCACATTTCTCTTCCAATAAGCTTTCACCCATAAAAAAGGAGAAAGAACCAACAAAAAGGAAGTAACATAATATGCATAGATGTAAAGCATAGATGTAAAACATACATTTTTATTCTTTGATAAAATTAGGAGATTTTCTCATTCCCTAGAAGATGAAAATAAATAAATTGATGTGTATATTCATAGAAGAAAAATTATACTTATATATTTAGAACCTATTTGATGCATAAGTCACGAAAGCAAATAATATGAAATATGATATTAATAAAATTCTAAACTTTTCAAGAAAGCACTTGAGCCGAATCAACAATGGCGGTGAAGGTATCAAGGGAACCAACAAAATAAACTACGACCAGAAGTTGTGCAAGCTTCTTGATATCTATTCTCAGGTTTTGATGGTGGGGGGCCGATAACGTCGGTTTGAACCAGCTTCAGAACATACGCAAAGGGTTGCGAGGCGACTCGATTATCTTGATGGGGAAGAACACCTGATTAGCAAGAGCAAGTATAACAACTTCACAAAATTTTCACTATAGGATCAAATTTTGGGCAACCAATAATCATCATAGCATTTCCTCAACATCAAATGATAAAAATTATTATCTTTTCGATCACTGGCATTTTTCCATTAAATCCGCAAACCAAAAAATAATACTTCTTTTGTTCAACAGGTGGGGGCACCCGCACGTTTAGGCCTCATTGCACCTGTCGACGTTGTTGTCCCACCCGGAAACACTGGGCTCGATCCATCTCAAACCTCCTTTCAGGTCAACTCTCCAAAAACCACAACAGATTCGATCAATGTCACTACATATCTAACACCATCCATTTTCAGGTACTCAACATCCCAACCAAGATTAACAAAGGCTCTGTAGAGATCATAACCCTGGTCGAGCTCATCAAGAAAGGTGACAAAGTGGGCTCATCCAAGGCCGCCCTTCTCTAAAAGCTTGGGGTTAGGCCTTTCTCCTATGGGCTGGTGGCCGCAAACCTAATTCTATAAAATGAAACAATGGTAACTTTCCCAACTAATGGTGGCCGCAAACATCCCTCCGAGTACAATTGATCAAACTTTAATAAGCCACGAACATCAATCAAGAACTTGTGGCCGAAATTACTAAAGACAAGTTCGAAAGAAACGAACTCCCTGTTCCAAAACAGTTTATAATCAAAAGAAAGAAAAATACAGTTGTTGCACTCTTGCTCAAGAAGATAAAATCTTGAAAAATCAACAAAATGGGTAGGCTCTGGATTGTACCTGTAATGCAAAAGTAATGTCCGCTTCATCTATCTTTAATGTTACTCTTCTTAATTTATATTCTCGAGATTGACTAACTTGGAAGAGTCCCTGGCAAATTTTTATGATTATTTATTATTTTACTAATGAATGTCAAGTGCTATGCATTACATGAGTTGATCAAATATAAGGAATTGAAGCAAAAGAAGAAGCATTTTATAATATACCTGGTCACCTAGGACTTTGCACATGCTTGAAAGTTCCATTATGCCAACGGATGGGATTGATGTTGATTTGCAAATATCCAAGTACGAATTATTTAGCTGCATAAAAACAATTCTCAAAAATACGAGTCACATAAAACCACTCTATGTTAATGATAACAGGTGGTTGAAAATATACCTCCCCTATAGTTGTATCCTTTTTCCCCTTGCGAAAAAGCTTCACGGCTGAGCAAAGTATAATCTGAGATGCATTACAATAAGTTGTATCCTTTTTCATCTATTATAGCTAAATTTATGTCATGTCCCATTACAGAAATAGGACTCATAATTTGAGATGCATTAATAAATCAAGTGGGACTCCTAATTTGAAACAGAGGGAGTGCCGTGTTATTAGGATACAAATTATCTGCTGATGTTGTGGGAGGGATTGTATAGTGTCGACTATCGGTGATCTATATGCCTTTGACAGAGCAATAGCCATATGGTCAACCCTCCTCACCTGTAACGATGTTATGAACTGGTAAGAATAAATGTCCTAGAGAAAATTGTCATCGCTAGAAAACCTTAAATGAATAAAATCACAAAAAACAGCATTGATGAATCTGAGAAAGAATGTCAAAAAACAAATCATTTCATGTATATGATTTATTTATTTATTTTACCGTGCCAAAATATTCCTGAGCAACGCATGTAGAGCATTATCAGATTAATGAAACAAATCATGATATCAATAATGAGTGCTTACAATATTGTTGTCTTGCTTTTTAAAAATCTCATAAACAATTGTCTGTTGATCAGAAATAACCCTCGCTCGTGATGATGTATTTAAATTGCAAGCAGATTCTCTTAGCTCGGCTTCTAGTATCTCAACTGCACTCCTAGAACAAAAGAAGTGCTGAGTGAAGAAATTGTAATTACACATAAAAATATAAGGTTTAAAGACGAAAATAGTCTATTAGGTTTAAGATTAAAGTTACCATAATCATACTCCGTCCCTTCGAATTAATATATACTCATACGTTCCACACATGCCGAATTTGGCTAGAAAAACATTAACACAAAATTTGCAATAAGACACCTGCAAACACAAAGGGCTTTCCTCATATCCCCAGATGCAGCTGCAACTCTCTGCCATAATGCAAGTATCTAACATAAGTTTATAAGATTGCATAAAGTGCTAGAGTTTCATAGTGACTACTAAGTTTTTATTGTGACAAACAAATATTATTAGTTACCAATAAACAATTAACTATCAGACAATAGATTGTAGAGGACTTACTCTAGCACATAGTTCCAATGCTTGTGGCTGGAAGACGGTGTACGAAAGCACCTGTTGGAATAGCAATCAATTCAAAATAATTAATTAGCTGTAAAAAAATAATATAAGAAATCCTTGAAACTACAAGTCTGCAACATATGATTTCATGTGTCGTTTAGATGTGTTAAGAACGGACAAAAGGCGACATTTGTTCACAACCCCTCTATCCATTTAAAAATGACCGAAAATTTAACCTGGCCTAATGTATGTCTAAACTTTATATGTTAATTCATCATTCTATCTTAACTTCGTTTTACTGTCTTTTTTTCTTTTTTCAAGAGCAATGTAAAGTATCACTCACAATTTCTTTGGAAATGAAGTGTATAGTTAATGGTGAGTCAACAAGTGGATCAAGTAAAAGCGTGAAATAGTTCACTTGATATAATCTGAAGGAACAAAAGAATTACCCTTAGCCTCTCTCGGAGAATCATCATGATCTGGTCCTTTGAGTAGGCTTGAAAAGTTACAACTACTGGCTTGCGTGGAACAAGAACACATCAGAAATCCAACTTAAGTTCATATAGCAAACAGAGACTTAACTTTTTCTTGTCATTAATACTTTGGAGGGTCGAAGGCAAGGTAGATTTATGTATCGCCATCACTATATGTTTACGCTAATGGTTTTTAAGTCTTGCTTCCTTAGAAACTAACAACATCACAAGTCTAAATTCAGGATGACCCGAAAGGCAACAAATGTCATGGTATTATTGATAAATAATTGTATTTCCAAGACAAGACTAGAAATTTGGGGAATTTGGACCACTCAAAACAACTTACAATGCACAAGTTGTAACCTACAATTGAACTAAGTACTACAATGTTTCTCAGTAGCAGCACCAAGAAAAATATTTATGTTGAAATTTGTCAGTACACGTAATTGAACCAAAGCATAAAAAAATACACTTGTATACATCTAAAGGTCAAGCATCTTAAGTAGGGTAAAGAACAATCTATGTGAACAAGCCCCAAAAGCAATCAGAAGTAGTATCTACAGAGTGATTTGAGAGAAACACTCACAATTTAAAGACTGCAGCTTTGGAAGAAATCGATCAGCTAGGTCAATAGCATTAGCGATACCTGTTGCAATACAAAGAAGTATGAGACCTACTCATGAACAAATATTGCATAATTTTTCAATTCTCGAAATCAAACCCATACATGTGGAACGATAAAGAAATTCTTAATATAAAGTGATACTAGACATACCGATCAATATACATCTGCAAGATGGTAAGGTTGTTAGCATAAAAAGATCATGAAGCACAGCCCGGTCCTTAGTAATCAAGTAATCTAACTCATCTGCAATAACCAACCTGTAACAATGAAAAATAATTAGGTGGAATGATCATTTATTGATATTCAAAGCTTAAACAAGTAAATGTACTAAAACTAACACAAACAGACCCTCTATTCTTAATCATATAGATTCCATTTAACAAGTAAAGGTTATGAAAGGATGGTTAGCCTATAACACAGAAGGTTAAAAGAACGATTCTTACATCATTTTCATGCCAGATGACTGCCTGCTTTGGGAATAAGAAATTTGAAGATTCTTTAGAGGTGATGCAAGGCCATTGCTTTTCTTCTGTGGTTGATTATTCCATAGTATCTGCCAAAGTTAAATAAAGATATGTGAGGACGTGCAGGTTACAAACATTTATACTAAAAAAAAATTGAATGATGTTATTGGCAGCAATACCTTATTGAAAATTTCAGAGGTGCTTGTAAGATAGGTACAATTTATGGTTAGTACATCTAGTGACTGAAAGTCCTCCTGATAGAAAGATCCATTACTTAGCGATTGCTATAATTGAAAAAAGTATAGCATTTCGCTTCATACAGAAATTTGCATTCCTTACCAAGGTAGCCAATTTCCTCAACACCAAATTTGCAATCTTAACATGAGTATAAAGTACTTAGAGTGGAGTAAGTGGACTAGCCAAGATTAGGAGGCACCCGTTCGAACCTGCGAGAGTTCCCTTGTTCGGAGGTTCAACCGGGGGGGGGGGGAATGGTTTGGGGTGATTTTCATTGTTTGTGGTTAAAGGAAGAAACTAAGGACTAAAAAAAAAAAATTGCTTGCAATGCTAATGCTATTTGAACCAATGACTATGAACACCTAAAACAAGATAGATCAACAAATATAAATTACTCCTTCAGTCTCAAATTTAAAGTCCCACTTTGACTTTTTTAATAAGACCACCAATTTCAACTAAATCAACAATGAAGAACCTATTTCTTGTAGTGAGAATTGGTGGATATGATCATGTCCCAAAAAGAAAATGAGATTCTTAATGTGAGACATCCAAAAAGGGAAATGAGATCATTAACAAAGGGTGTATAAAGTCAATGACTCAATGCTACTTGTCATATAAATAATGCAATCCACGTTACTTGCTTAATAACATCCCTCCCCCCCCCCCCTCTCTCTTAAGCCTGGGATCCCTTTCAAAAAGTAAATAAAAGTGTTAGACTAAAACATATTTTCTACATCACAAAGAAGTAACATTGAGAAAAGAAGTGCCCAAGTGCAAGTAATGCAATCCACGTTACTTGCTTAATAACATCCCTCCCCCCCCCCCCCCCCCCCCTCTTAAGCCTGGGATCCCTTTCAAAAAGTAAATAAAAGTGTTAGACTAAAACATATTTTCTACATCACAAAGAAGTAACATTGAGAAAAGAAGTGCCCAAGTGCAAGTAATGCAATCCACGTTACTTGCTTAATAACATCCCTCCCCCCCCCCCTCTTAAGCCTGGGATCCCTTTCAAAAAGTAAATAAAAGTGTTAGACTAAAACATATTTTCTACATCACAAAGAAGTAACATTGAGAAAAGAAGTGCCCAAGTGCAAGCAATAGAAATTACCCACATGCAATTTGTGAATCTCATCAGATTTAGCACAAAACCACATTATCATTAATTTTCATCATGTGTTGAATTATTCCGATATTCCCTTGACTATTAACACTAGATAATAAATATGTAACGAATAAAACCCAACCAATAATTTAACATGGAATTAGTTCTTTTTTTTTCCTACAAAGGACATTGCATAGTATAATCATTTTGAAATATCCATCCCAATACCAACCTATATATACAAAATAATGATTCTTGCTTCCTACTATTATTAATGCAGAAACTTAACAAAGATGAATACGAGGAACTTGAAAGAACTGCTAAGGAAATCAAACTACCTCCTTTGCCCAATGAATCAGCGAGTCTTTAACTTTCTCTATAGACAAAGATTTTCCAGTTCCGAAGCATCCACACACATATAAGCTCCCAGCCTTTTCTTGCGCTACGCATTGCTTGCAGAATTCCAATATTTGATTTTGCTCGTTTTCCCTACCAACAATTGTAAATGGAGCGGTTGATACATGCAAAGTGTCTTTCACCGCACTCAATTGCTCCATATCTATGGACAAAATCAAAATCGACAATTAATCTCCATTCAATAAACACAAATCAATGAAATTTAAAAACTATAATAATAATATATAATTAAAAAATTTAAAACTATAATAATAATAATAATAATAATATATAATTAAACTCACCTCTAGGATTCCATATTGGTTTATCCATGAAACAATCCGACAATCGTTTCACTGGCGATTTGCGTAATTTCATAAATTTGTCACCAGAAACCTTTGCAATATCCTAAAATTATATACCAATCAATGCAATTAGTATGGTCAATGGCGACATCAATATAAAATTAGAAAAATCATATGTAGATCGATGCAATTAGTATGATCAATGGCGATATAAATAGATAATGTGTAAAATCATATGTAGATTGATGCAATTAGTAAGATCAATGGCGACATGCGTAAAAAATGAGTAAAATCTTATATCAGTCAATGCAATTATTAAAAGTGAAATCATATGTCGATCGATATAATGAGTACTATCAATGGCGATTAAGATAGAAAACGATTAAAAAACGATAATTGAGAATTGAGTCGAAGTACTAAACTCATTTATGAGGGATTGCTAGGGCTGTCATTGATGCATCGGCGAGGCGATTTCCATTTCACAGGCGAGCATGTCTTTGAAGGCGGTGGTTGCGTTGAAGAGATCGGAGCATTTTGCTTAACCGAATTGGATCTTAATCTTCACTTCTGGGGAGTGGAAGTGATTTCAGTATCAGATATGAGAAATTTCAGGCCATTTTAGGCATCGGTGGTGATTGATTTATTCGGATCCAGTTAATTATACATTCCATATAGTTTACACACAAAAGATGCTATTAGGGCTGTTTTCGATTTCGATCGGGGTGGGAACCGGGGTACCCCAAACCCAAACCAAACGCAAAAGTTCAGTTTCGATTCGGTTTGGTTTCGGTTCAGAAATCATGTAAATCCAAACTCAAACCAAATATTTCGGTTTGGTTTTGGTTCGGTTTTTACATATATATTTTTTAAATGATATTAACAAAAAAAACAGTGGCATAAATTCATAAAACAATGAATGTAACTTGTGGAAAAAAAATGTCAAACAAAGGATCAAAACAGTCCCACAAAAGAATCAAAACAGTGGCATAAAAGTGCTTAAAACTATGACACAAAAGTGTCAAACAAATATGCTTAAAAAGCTGTTCACAAACAACTAAAATACTAAATATTAACTAAAAGAAAAAAGACAAAATAGATGGGGATCAATTTAAAAGGAAAAAAAGACAGAATATATGGGGAATTAGTGGCAGGCACGTATCATTGCCAGAAGAGCAAGTTATTCTTTTCTGATTATTACCTAATTCCTTCAATGTTCCATAACTCAAGAAAATAAAAGCAACTACTTTTGAATGTATGCCCATTAAGATGATGTTGAATAACCAATTTCGGCTGCCAGGAAAGCACAAAAACTCAAACCAAAACCATTAAATCAGCAATTGAAGTGAATAGAATATAAAATTTTGGTCCTCTGTGTTTGTGAGAGAGAAAAATACGTGTGAGAAAAGACAAAATGTGAGGGTGTGTCTGTGAGAGGAAACGTGTGCTGAGAAAATTTGTTTATAAGGCCTTTTAGGAATTTGCCCCAAAAAGTTTAACTGAGTCTCTATCTAGAGAAAAGGGGTTTCATGAGAGAGAAAGGAGAGAGAGTTGGAGGAGAGGAAAAATCAGAAAGAAAGAACTGAAGGGTCAATATGGAATGGTTTCTTCAGGAAAGCAATCTATAGGGTAAGAAGATTTAATCTAGAAATGAAGACGTTTACTTTCAAGTTTGATAGAGGAGGAGATACATTAGCTATAACAGAGGAGCACAGGCAAAAATTCTTCAAGATCAGCATGGGATGTGAAGGAGTGGGATGGTTAATCAGAAACATGGAAGAAGCGACCAAGCAAGGCAATAACAAGAGGTTTTTCAGTAAGCTTCAAGGGCCAGATGCTTTGTTTCTTCTTCAGAGTAACGGCAACAGCTAAGTAAGATTTTTGAGTCTGATCAAAATCCTTAGAGGTATTATGAAAGAAGCTGTAGTATTTCCAGCAGGAAGAAACGAAGAAGGATGGAAGGTGATATGCAGAGAACTTCGTCTTTTCGCCTATGATCATCCTTAGAGAAAGGAGGATGTATTTCGGGAAACTCAAAAAGTCGGAGTACCATTCCAGTCTAACGAAGAAACAACTGTAGGAAAGAAGTCGTCAATGTCATACACAGCAGTTACAAAGATGAATATGACAAAAAGAAATAATATCAGTACACAGGAACATAATACAAAGGAATGGAATTTCAGACAAGATAAAGATGGGAATAGGGATTGGAAAAAGGTGATAGTATGCACCAGAATCAAAGTCTGGGATAGCTGGGGTCAGATTCAGAAGTTAATCAATCAGACATTTAATGGTGATTTTGTTTTAAAACCATTTCAACCTGATAAGGCAATCTTTTTATGTTAAGACCAGGAGTTGCTAAAGTGATTTGAACAGGAGAAAGTCTTGTCACTAAACAATGAGATTAATACTGGAATGCAAGTATGGAACTCAGCCTCAGTTTCAAGGAATAAGAATATGATTTTCACGGGAGGATTATCTACAGAAGATTTACCATTGAAATGGTGGACTAGAGAAGTTTTCGAAATCATTGGCAAAAGATGTGGCGGCTTGATGGAATTTGACAGTAGAACAACCACCATGAAGCAGATCTTTTCAACAAAAATAAGAGCAAAGGGAAATGATAGTGGATTCATTCCAGCGGAGATCAATATGTGTATTGAGGATGACGTCTTTACCATCAAACTCAGAGTTATGTTAAAATTCAACATGGCAAGTAGAGGTAAGCTAATGGTTTCGGTTGAAGATTGTGAGTTGCAACGTCACTGGATTATTGTCACCGGCGCTGGAGAAGAAGACTCAGTCTTCTGTCAAAAGTAGAGGGTCAAAGCCTGTCAACACTGTCCAAGTGTCCAACGGTCAATGGTTGAAAAGGGAGGAATGAAGGAAGGTATTACAGATGCAATGGGAAAAGAGCATGGGGAAATGGAGAAGTTTAAAGGGGTTATTAATGACAGAAGAATAAAGGAAGGTAATAAAGATGCAGTGGGAAAAAAGCATGGGAAATTGGAGAAGTTTAAAGGGGTTATTAATGACTCAATTAAAGAAATTAATGACAATTCAAATTCCTTGTTGATTAACGTGGGTAATATTTTTGAAACATTAAGTTCAAGACTAAGTATTAGTGGGCCAACTGATGGTAGTGGGCCAAGTGGGATCAATCAGTGTTTTAAAAGGCGAAGGCGTAAGTCTAGGCGTTTACTTGTCTAAAAGCAAGGCGTAAGCCTTTCGTGCAAAATATTTTTTATATTAAAAAATAAAAAATAATTAATATAGACTTAAAAAATAAGCTAAATAAATACCAATACCAAATTATATTAATATACACACATTTTTTGTTCAATATTTCTATAAAATTAATCATTTAGAAACAAATAAAACTTCCTATAACATATATATAATATTATATATATATATGTATAAAATATAATTATATACAATATTTATAATACGTTTAGGCAAAATAAAATAAAATAAATAAAGATAAAAAAATTAAACATAAATTAATTAAAATGATATTTAAAAAA
Source organism: Lonicera japonica (assembly GCA_021464415.1). Taxonomy (NCBI): domain Eukaryota; kingdom Viridiplantae; phylum Streptophyta; class Magnoliopsida; order Dipsacales; family Caprifoliaceae; genus Lonicera; species Lonicera japonica. The sequence continues at coordinate 38,707,770 of CM038466.1, read as the reverse complement.
AAAGAAAAAAAAAAAGAACAAACTAAAATTATATGACTAGTAGACTGAAAAAAAAATTATATAACTGTGTTCCCACTCCCTAGGCCACTTGAACCACAAGTGGAAAGTAGAAACAATCTGAAGCCCCCCTCCCCCTCTCTCTCTCTCCCTGACCGACACACCAGTTCCTTACCTCCCCTTTTTTTTGTTCTTCTTCCTTCTTTAACTTCTCTTTTTCTCAGTCACTCACCGATCCGATCTACACCAACTAATCAAATGCTTCTCTACTTCGTCTATGCTTCTGTTCAACACTTTGTCTATCCTTCTCTCTCCTTCGTCAGGCTCTCGTTCGTCTCGTCTTCGTCTTTCCTTCGTTTCTCCTTCGAACGGCACAAAAGGGTTCTAGGGTTTTTCTTTCAGGTTTCAATCGATTCAACAAGCTGGGTTTAATTTTGATTTTTTTTTATTTCACCGAGAATGATGTTGTTTTGCTGTTGGGGTATTAAAAAAAAAATGCACCAAAGGCGTAAGCCTCGGGGAAAAAGCGTAAAAAGCGTGTGCCTCGCCAATAAAGCGTAAGCCTCATCCAAAAGGCGTGTGCACAGTGTGCAAAACGCTGTTCTCATCGAGCTTCGCTGCGTTTTTCCATCTAGGTGCATCGATGCGCGCCCCGATGCACGCCTCCGAAGGCTTTTAAAAACACTGATCTATATAGATATAAGCAGAGAACCAATTTTATAACTCAAGAAGACTACAGAACATGACTTTATAACTCAAATCTTTTGGAAGCACATCGAAAGAGGTGTATCTTGTGTCCATATGCAAGACAAATGTACCAAATCAACGATCACATTGGAACATATTAGACATTATTTTAACCAAGTTGCATCTTTAAGTCATAAACGGTTCTCAATTTAATCCACTCCATTAGCTGTGAATCTTAGAATTTTCTGGTTTTTTCAAACACAAAATTATGGAATTAAAAAGAGTAAGTGTGCATTGACACTTAGTGAATCTTAGAATGACAACATACCTTGCATATCTACAATGGATTCTTCTAAGCTGTTTTTCTGACTTTTCAAATATTTAAGATTGCCTTCATGCTGTTTTATTTTTAGGTCATCCTGAAACTTCTGCAATGATTAAAACAAGAAGTTATTTTATGTATGCAAATAGCCAAATACCCCTTGAAGAGATTGTGCCATGTATTCAAAAAGATTAATTAACAACTTAAATCACAAATGATTGATTTACGGTTTGGCACTGTTAAGACAGATAAGTTCGCACACCAAAAGAAAATATTGAAATATATATAAATATTAATATATATATATATAACCCACCCACCCACCCAGCCCCCCAAAATATATATATATATATATATTGACAGGTCATTATTGAAAAATTCGGAAAAAAAATAAATAAAATAAAGTTACAAATGTTTGAAGTTGGTTAATTCTCAAAGCACACCTTAAGTTTTAGTTTTATTTTATTTTTTTGATTGGAAACAAAAATTTTATTGATACAATAAAAAAAGAGATACAACTACAACAACAAGATAGAAAAAGAACAAAGGATAAGTCATCCACTAAAAACTCTAAAAGCCATTACAAAAAAAACAAAACAAGTTGCCAAACAAAAAAATAGTTGCATAAATTCAAAAAACAATGAATGTAACTTGTGGAAAAAAAAACTGTCAAACAAAAGATCAAAACAGTCCCACAAAAGAATCAAAACAATGGCATAAAGGTGCTTAAAACTATGGCATAAAAGTGCTTAAAACAGTGAAAACTATCAAACAAATATGCTTAAAAAGCTGTTCACAAACAACTAATATACTACTAACTAAAATACTAAATATTAAATAAAAGAAAAAAGACAAAATAGATGGGGATCTATTTAAAAGGAAAAAAAGACAGATTAGATGGGGAATTAGTGGTAGATCATTGCCACAAGAGCAAGTTATTCTTTTCTGATTATTACCTAATGCCTTCAAAGTTCCATAACTCGAGAAAATAAAAGCAACTACTTTTGAATGTATGCCCATTAAGATGATGTTGACTAACTTTAAAGTCTCGACTATTATTAATATTATCAATTTATATAAAATGTTTTAGTAAGTGTTTGTATGGATTCAAATTTTGTTGTTTCAAAAATACATAATGAGGATACTTTTTCATTTTAGAAATTGTTCTGGTACTCTTTATCCTCCAGGGGGTAATGGTTTGCATGTACCTTTTTTGTTCACTTCAATCTTCTTCTTTTTCTTCCAGATAATGAAATGTTGTCCAGTACACAAAAAAAAACCAATATTTAGCATCAAAATCTTGAAATGGGAATCATAGATATATATTTTGAAATGTTGTCCAGTTAATCTATATAGATATAGATTTTGAAATGCTATCCAGTTAATCTATATAGATATAGAATTTGTAAAATCATGCATCGAGTTAATTGAAACATGTGTTTAACATTGTGATTATGTATATAGTTGTTTAAAAACTACATAATTGGGATACTTTCTGCATTTTAGAAATTGTTCTTGTGCTCTTTATTCTCCAGGTAATGGATTGCATGTACCTTTTTTGTTCACTTCAATCTTCTTCTTCTCCGGCTAATTAAATGCTATCCAGTACATAAAAACATAACCAATATTTAGCATCAAAATCTTGAAATAGGAATCATAGATATAGATTTTGAAATGCTGTCCAGTTAATCTATATAGATATAAGCAAAGAACAGACTTTATAATTCAAGAAAACTGTAGAACATGACTTTTTAACTCAAGTCTCTTAGAAACACATTGAAAGGGGTGTATCGTGTGTCCATATGTAAGACAAATGTACCAAATCAATGATCACATTAGAACAAATTAGACATGATATTAACCAAGTTGCATCTTTAAGTCATAAACAGTTCTTAATTTAATCCACTCCATCAGCAGTGAATCTTAGAATTTTTTGGTTTTTTCAAACACAAAATTATGGAATTGAAGAGAGTAAGTGTGCATTGACACTTAGTGAATCTTAGATGAATCAAGTACTCTGATTAATTTTTGAAATAAATCAATTTCGAAAATGATTAGATGGATTAAGCTCCATCAATTACTAACTTAGTATTAAACCTGCCCCATTTAAAAATACTATGTAGAGAGAGAAAAAGACAACACAGAGCATTCAGTTATGGTAAAACACATGCATACATGTGTATATGTAGAGAGACAAATAGAGAGAGAGACGGAGATTGAGACAGTGTAGCGTACTTGTGAAAAGTCGTTGATGCTGTAGAGAAGTCGTCGATGGCTGAGACGGGAAGACGGGGCTGAGAACTCGTCAATGGCTGAGAATTGGGGCTAGGGTTTTGGTTCGATGGTGGCTGGGGAGCGGGGGCTAGGTTTTACGGGAAAGAGAACGAAAGTTTTGTTACGTCAGTTGTTTTATTATTAACTTGTATTATTATTATTTTTACCCTATATATTTTTAATTATTTTCAATTTGACCCTATTCTACATGTCCGACTAAAATATATATATATATATATATATATTAGGATATACCCGTGCCCGAGGGCACAAAATAGCGAAAAAAATTAATTCTATGTTTATTGATAACGAATTTTTTTTTTAATATGTACAATCCAGTGTAGTTGAATAAAAAAATATTTATTTATTTCCATCTGCTGTGCTTATGGCATGATAATTCACTGATAGTAAAAACTCAATTTTTACTTCTTTTTTTCTAACGTAAAATTGTAATAAACTCAAAACTTATTTAATTATTTTTTTTTGATAATTTTAATTTCTAACATTTTTTTATTCAAAACATTAAAAAGAAAAATTTATCATTATCCATCAATAGTAAACCTTATTCACTTGTCGCAAACAATAAAATAATATTACATTGTCGATCACTTTCCAACCAAATCTATCATGATCATTTTAAAATTAACACAAATCAATAAATCGTATTCGTATTCCAATGTCAACATCGGTAGGTTTAGCAATAGTTGCGTATTCAGTCATATTCAACTTGGTTATCTCGGATTATTTGTTCGAGGAAAATGATAACATGTGCCCTAAAGGTACATGTTAACCATATTATGAATGAAAAAAATAACACTTTGCATGAAAATTTGTGCCTAATTTAATACATATTATAATTTGATTCTTTTTATTTATAGGTGCATAACATGTGTCCTTAGGGCACACGTTAACATGACCCTTTGTTAAAATAACAAATATAGTTTGAATATTATTTGCTCACCAAGGAAAAAAAAAGTCATTCATTTAAATCCGAAACGATAACACCTAAAATTCGATAAAGTATCATATGCACACGATCCAAATCAACTATTAACATATATATATATATAACACTCTCCGACATGTATGTTAGCCATGTGTCCGACACATGTCAAGCAAGACACACAGCCTCCGAGTGATTGTCCATGTATCATAGTTACTAAGAAAAGTAAGTGTTATGCCATAATATATATATATATAGTTATTATATGGTCAATGCATGTACACGGTAATCAAAGCCTTTCTATAAAATATATGAGGCTGACTTTTACTGCATAATATAATAGTGATTCCGAAACTACGAAACTTAATTTTAAATTATTTATTTAAAAAGCTAATAAGTCACATCACAAACATATATATAAATTATCTGCATTCTTTGGGAATTTAATTATTTATAATGGCCATCCATTCAAAATAATTAAAGAATAAGAACATATATAGATGCCTTTTTTCAAAATTTCTCAACTTAAAAATAAAGAAAAATCATCCCCATCATGATGATTCAAAATTCCATATTAAACTTTAGTTTTTTAAAATTAAAACTTATAAGTATAATGATTAATTTTTAAAATATAAAGGACTAATTGTTATCAATCATGTAATTTTAAATTATAGAAATTACTGTTGATACTTTGATTTTATATTTTTTTTCAAACTTATATAATGTGATATGCTGTAAAATCCCAGAGAACTCTGAACACATCACAAAGTGAACAAACGGATGCACGAAATGTCCTTGAAGCAAAAATTATTACTGGACACAATGCATGGCATACAATCCTCATACCTAGAATGATGTTGATGCTTTCTAGATTACCTTTTAAATTTACAAGAAGGCAGTATCATCTAGTTGTATCGTATGCAATAACAATCAATAAGAGTTAAGGACAATCCTTATCACATGTAGGATTGTATTTGGAAAGACCAATATTTAGCCAAGCACAATTGTATATTATTGTGTCACAACGCACAATGGATTGAGGAAACTTATTTGTTATAAAGATGGACGACCGGTGAATTCAACAACGAATGTTGTGTACGAGGAAGTTTTCCAAAATCTGTAATAATTTTATTATATGTCTATTGTTCCCTTTTCATTACATGAAATGAATTGAGAAAGACGACAAGCCGCAAAATGAAGTAGAGAATCTTAGGAGATATTTTATATTTAGGGTTTTGTAAATGTTAAAATGACTTGTGTTCCCTTAGTCATATAAACATTTACAATATTAGTAATGCTTATTATTGTAAAGGCATTTCTATATTTTATTTATTAGTAATTTAATATCATCTTATTATAAATAATATATATATATATATATTATCTATAAATAGTATATATATATATATATATTATCTATAAATAGTATATATATGTAATATTAGTAAATATATGTAATTTACTAATGTTCTTTAGTATAATATTATTTTTTATTTTTTTTAATTATTACACTATTCATGTCCTAAATAACTTACGCTATATGTTACGCTATTTGTGCTACTCGCTACAGGAACCAAAACGCAATTGGCCGAGCTATCGTTATTTAAAACATTGTGTATTCGATAAGGTAAAGAGAGATATATGAGAATACAAACAAAGTATTCATTTGTTTATTGTTGATATTCTGTTTTTGAAGTCTAACAATATATAGTGTGAGAAAAGAAATAACAAAGGCTGGAGAAAGATAGATTTAGTTTTCATCGATGACGAAACTATTGAACCATAGATATCAAAAAATTTCCGACAACAATTTCAAAACTAAAAAGGTTATGAAGTACTAAAAACAAATGAATCTTTAATAGAAAAAAGTAATATTTATGTACCTAAAAACATGATTGTCACTTGAAATCTGTCCAACAATCTTCTAGAATATACACTGATATCTCTTTTGCTCAACATCAATATTTGAGAAAGGCACAAAAAGCAGGGCAAAATACAAATAATTAGAAATTTATAAAAATTAATAATTTGTCATGCATATATCTTACACAAATCGAAATGTTCATTTCTGATTGCAATGAATGTGTGGAACTTGCTTATATTATTCTAAGAATTGAACTAACTTTAGTTATAATCTAGATGAACAATATATAAATTGATAAAAATTAAGTAATAATGTTGTTGATAAAATTGAAGATGTTATCACCGAAATCAACATGAACTGCGAATGAAAATCATCAATATGCAATAAAAGAGAGCACAAATAACCTATCATGCACATTTTGGTATATGTTCAAAGGGTTTGTGCACTATGCCAACTCGTAAGACCAATTTGGCAAATCCTTCAATTGTTTCAAACATAAGGTTGCCAAATCAAACTATAACAAAATTTAAATACATAATCAATATCGATCTTAATAGAAAAAAATAACGTAGCAAAAAAATTGAAACTTAAACCTTAGACATAATAATTCTCAGTATGTGAGAATCGACATACAAATAATAAAAAGATGTTTAAAGGAACATGTTACCAAAACTAAAAGGATATTTTAGTTTACCTCTATGCTTTGAACCTTCAACATCATTGACACAATAATTTATATATGTTCATTAAATTTGGCTTAGCTTCTCAAATTGAACCCAACAAAGAAAGGAGAGTAAAAAGACCAAATTTAAGTCATAAATGAAGGAAAAGCGTGGATGAGAAAGATATGTATGAGTGTGTATATATATGCGAAAAAATATCAATAAATTTAGGAATAGTGGAAAGAAATATCGTGTATCTAATATAATCCTAATCTAAACCATTCTGGAAAGAGATTAAGTGAAAAAACGGAGAAAAAAAACTTTGTTCCATTAAATCCCATAAGAGGAAACGTGATTAAAGGAATACGCTTGTAGTAAAACCCTAGCCCCTTTTATCTAATCGAAGAGCATAAAAGAGTATAAAGAGGGGGTCTTTATTGCAGATGTGTGGCCCAAAACGGATGTGTGGCCCAAAACGGGAGACTTCTTCCGTAACACAATATAGTACAAAAAACTGTGGTTTATAATTGAAAAAAAAATAGGAACTAATTAACGGTAAATCATCACAGTTATGCATCCAGTCTCATAAAAAATCAATTTCATTCATGCATGTATATGATTCAAATCTCATAAAAATTAATTTCAACTGTGAATGTACATAAATAAATAGAGTGAAGAATGAAAAACCCAACCTATGTCCATGGCGTTCAGAAGGGGCGATGGATAGTGATGGTGGCAATGCCGTTGGCATGAATCGAGAGTGGTGAAATCATTTATAACGACCACGAACGTGAGTGAAGAGGAAGACAAAAGTCACTTTCAATAACAAAAAGACACCAACGAATATGAAAACCCTAAAGAGAAGCCTAAAACTAACCAACAATGTGATACGAAGAGGCGTGAGAGAAAACCGCAGGGACATGTGGCCTAATGTAAATGCAACACTTGGCGAAATATGGTGGAGTTCTTCTATTATTAATATTAGTTATAAGATGTCTAATTTTTTGACTTTCTGCGATGTTCATTTGTTCGATTACTAATTCTCATTATTTTTCGCTATAGCAATATTCTTCATGTTGTGTTACATGTGCAACGCACGGGTGATATATTAGTTGTGTTTTATATTTAGGGTTAGACAATTAAAAAAAAATATCAAAACGACAATGTTTTGCTCCTATATTTAAAGTTCGGTTCGGTTTTGGACAGACAAGCTCCAAAACTGAACCGAGTTATTCGATCTCTGTTCGGTTTTCCTATTTTCGATTTTGATTTTTTTTGGTTCGGGGTTTTACAGATCGGTCCAGTTCGTTCGATTGGTTTTCAAATTGCGTTTAACAGCTATAGATGCTGTGAGTAAAGACAAGTTGAATTTAGCGAGAAATGGATAATATCGAGTTTTGTTCCCACCCTAAAGAAATTTTAGAGAATGTGAGACGGAGGATTTGGCCTTGGGTTTTTTTTTTCACATGTGTTGGGGGAGAGAGCTTTGAGAGTTAAAATTTGAAAAAGGTAAAAATAAGTTTGCTCTTATTAAACTCATTAAATTTTTTTAACATTTTAACATTAACTATAAGCAATAATATCGAGAATGTACATATTTTTTTGATGCAATAGTATCAAGTAAATGTGTACATACTCGTTGCTATTGTACTAAGTCAATGTATTTTTTTTAATACTAAACAATGGTTCGGCCTATGTGCACATAGCAAATGTGCACATACTCCGTGTTATTGCACTGAATAAAAAAATATTGTTACCGAGTGTTTTAGTGTGTATAATTAACGTTGTCCAAAAATAAATTTTATTTTTAAAAACGTTCTTGATAAATCAATTTAGTATCAGAAAACTGTAGAAATAGAAGAAAAAAATACACATACCGTTGCTAAAATTTTTGGTAATCAACTTGTTGGTACCCGAATTTTATTTTTTTTGCAAACTTTATAGAAACCAAATTTTATCAGTTTAATAATTTTGGGTAGGTTTCGAATTTTTGGTATAAAAATTCCAGCCCAATTATTAACTGTTAAGAGAATTAATGAATGATGCAACTATCCTTCCCTAATTACAACCATTAATGACGATCAATACATGCAAAAAAGCCCAATCTCTAGTGCAGCTATTTTGGGTTGGACAGTTGGGCTGGGTAATGAGATCATACACGAATTAGTTTTTCTTTATAAAGATTAAAGAATAACCCTCTGAGGATCTGCACTACATCCCTTAAGGTTGTGGTTTAAACTTTATTAATAACATACTTTTTTTAATGTAATATACTACAGACGAATAAAATTAGAAAACTTCAAAACTTGTGTTAGGGTGATTTTCATTGTTTGTGGTTAAAGGAAGATGTTGGTCGAATAATAATCCTAGAGGGGGGGAGGGGGTGAATAAGGTTTTCAAAAATTAATGCGAAATTATGAAAAGTTTATAAAAAGTTTAAAACAAATTGATAAAGCTCACGGTAATATCGCACAAAATCCACAAACACAACAAATTGGTTATACGAATCTTGATACAGATACAAGCAAAAACCGTAGCAAATTAATGAACCTGAACCATTTCTACAATCATATTAAGTGGATATCGAAGATGCTACAATCGGATATGGAATACCGATTGATAAGTCGAGTGAATGCCATGGACAAACCTATAAGGTCAAGTAATTCGCAGAGAACCAAAGAGAATTAATCTCACTAATAATATTAATGATCAAAGTCTGAAAATACATAGCATTCACCTTCTTTAAATAAGGTATAGAAAACTTAGGCAAAAAAAAAATACCTAAACTATAAAGGAATCCAATCCAACAAGGAAACCTCAAACAATAAAGGAAATAAGAAATCATAAATAAGGAATAACCTCCTAATTACTTGATAAAAACAAAATAATAATATTGAAATGATTACTAAAAACGTGTGGGCTTGTGCTCCACAACTTTGGTCTGCATACACACGGTCTTCTCAATTATTTTGGGCTTGAATAAGCGTAATCCAGCTTTCACTTTGTGCTCCACATTTTTTCCCTTCAATAGGCTTAATTGTGCCTTGTTATTGAGCCCAAATAGCTTGAATTAATCCATTAAGTACTGCCTTTAATTTCTTAGCTCGTGACCTTGTAATTGGGCCTGTTGGAACTTGAATGGCCTCCGAATTGTCTTCACTCCACACATTAGCCTTGTCTCCATCATTCCCCTCCTCTTGAAAAGGATTTGCCTTTAAATTGTCACCTGCATCAAATGGACTTAAATCAGAAACGTTAAAAATAGTGCTAACTTTATACTCAGATGGTAAATCAAGCTTATAAGCATTATCGTTGACACTTCAAGAACTTGAAAAGCTCCATCTCCTCTAGGAAGTAGCTTAGAACGACGTTGCTCCGGAAATCGTTATTTTCTCATGTGCAACCATACCTAATCTCCAGGTTTAAAAATCATCTTTTGACGACCTTTATTCACTTGCTTTGTATATTGCCCCGTCTTCTTTTCAATGTTGAGCCTTGCTTTCTCATAAATCTGCTTAACAAACTCAGTCTTTTTCTTTCCATAAAGATTAGTATAATGAGAATAAGGTAACGAAGATAAATTTAATAAAGTCAAATGATTAAATCCATACACAATTTTAAAATGTGAGAATTTAGTAGCAGAATGAATAGTACGATTATAAGCAAACTCAACATGCAGTCAACATTCCTCCCATGTTTTAATATTTTTTTTAATGATAGCCTTTAACAAAGTAGATAAAATTCTATTCACAACCTCGGTTTGACCACCAGTCTATGGATGACAAGTAGTAGAAATTAACAATTTAGTACCTAACTTACACTACAAATTCTTCTAAAAGTAGCTTAAGAACTTAGCGTCTCTATCTGAAACAATGGTCGTAGACATACCATGCAATCTAACAATTTATTTAAAGAACAAATCAGCAACATGTGAAGTATCATCGGTTTTAGGACATGGAATAAAATGAGCCATTTTAGAAAATCTTTCCATGACCACAAAAATCGAATCTTTATTATTCTTAGACCTAAGTAAACCCAAAATAATATTCATCAAAATATCTATCAACGGTGATACGACTCACGGTGATATCGTACGAAACCCGCAAACACAACCAATTTATTATGCGAACCTCGACACAGATACACTCGAAAACCGTAGTAAATTAAGAACTAGACCTTTTCTATAATCAGATTTGGTAAAAATTGAAAATGCCACAATCGGGTGTGGATTACCAATTGATAAATCGGATGAACACCACTGACAAACCAATAAGTTCAAGCAGTTCGTGAAGAACCAAAGAGGATTAGTCTCACTTAATATTATTAATGAATAAAGTCTGAAAAATACATAGCATTCACCTTCTTTAAATAAGATATAGAAAACTTAAGCAACAAAAATCCAATCGAACAAGGAATGCTCAAAACAAATCCTAATTAAATAAGAACTAATCTCCTAAATTACTTAAATAATAATAATAACTAAATAATAAATGCTAAAAATGTGTGGACATGAGGTCCACAATTTTGGGCCACATACATATGGTCTTCTGAATCAATTTGGGCTTGAATAAGTGTAATCCAGCCTTCACTTTGTACTCTACGGTTTTCCCCTTCAATGGGCTTAATTGTGCCTTCTTCTTGAGCCAAAATAGCTTGAATTAATCCATTAAGCACTACCTTTAATTTCTTAGCCCGCGACCTTGTAATTGGGCCTATTAGAACTTGAATGGCCTTTTGAAATTGTGTATGGTGTCTCTAAACCATGCGGTTATACACAGAATTTTGCTTGCCTATATGTGACACATCTTCCACAAATTTGCTCAATGCCTCTTTTCATGTGTGGCTAACAAAAGTGTTCTTTCAAAATATCTAAGGTCTTAGTAACCTCGAAGTGCCCCATCAATCCTCCTCTATGGACTTCCCTCACTAATAAGTCACGCATAGAGCAATTAGGCATAATTTGTTTTCACAAAATAAGATCCATCATGCCTAAAGAACTTACCCGCTGCATTTTTCTCACATGCTTTATACTCCTCACAAAAATCAGCATTTAATGGATACAATTCTTTTATATACTAAAAAGTAAATAATTTAGTATAAAGAGTAGAGATTAACACATACCTTCGCAAAAGTGCATAAGCAGTAATGTTTTCTTTACCTTGCTTGTATTGAATGACATATGAAAATGTCTCAATGAATTACATCAAGTGCGTATGCCTCTTATTCGGCTTGTGTTAGCTCTTCAAATGCTTTAAAGATTCATGATCGGTGTGAATCACGAACTCTTTACGCCAAAGATAATGTTGCCAAGTTTCTAATGTTCTAATTAACATGTACAACTCCTTGTCATAAATTGGATAATTCAAGGATGCCTCACTCAATTTTTCGCTAAAATACGTGATTGGTTTTCCTCCTTGTATAAAAATAGCCCTTATACCTAACCCTAATGCATCACACTAAAGCTCAAACGATTAAGTAAAATCCGATAATGCAAGTACGGGTGCATGAGTTAACTTCTCCTTGATCAATTGTAACACCTTTTCTTACTCGTCTCCCAATTTAAATCTTATGTTCTTTTTGATCACCTCGTTCAGCAACACAGCTATGGTACTAAAATCTTTCACAAACCGCCGGTAAAAGTTAGCAAGTCCATGAAAATTTCGTACATTTTCCACACTTGTAAGAGTTGCCTATTCTTGTAATGCACGTACTTTCTCTTCAATGACCTGTATACCTTGTGCACTTACAATAAAACCAAGAAAAACAAGCTTATTGGTGCAAAAAGTGCACTTCTTCATGTTAGCAAATAACTTTTATTTTCTAAGCACATCTAAAATTGATTTTAAATGCACAACATAATTGTCCAAGGTTTTGCTATAAATCAAAATATCATCAAAATAGACAATAACAAATTTGCCTATAGATGCGCGAAAAACATGATTAATTAAACTCATGAACGTGTTCGATGCATTAGTTAGCTTAAACAACATCACCGACCACTCATATAAACCATATTTTGTTTTAAAAGCAATTTTCCATTCATCTCATTCTTTCATTCTAATTTAATGATAACTACTTTTTATTCATCTAACATATCATCTAAGAGAGGAATATGATGAAGACACCTTACCGTTATATTGTTGATAGTTCGACAATCAACGCACATTCTCCACATCCCATCTTTTTAAGCACTAAAATCATCGGAACGGCGCATGGACTCATGTTTCCTCTCACGTATCCTTTCTCCATCAATTCAGACAATTGCCTTTGTAATTCTTTCGTCTCCTCCGGCTACTTCAATAGGCTGGTCTGTTTGGAATGGTAGTACTAGGTACAAAATCAATTTGATGCTTAATCTTTCTAATTGGCGGTAATCCATATGGCATATCATCGGGAAAGATATTAGCATAATCTTGAAACAAAAAAACAATAGAACTAGGCAAAGATGAGTTATGTTCGTTAGTATTTAAATATGCCTCCTTGTACAAAAGTACAATCATCAACTGATTTGAATACAACACTCTTTTAATTTTATTCGCTTTCGTATAAAAGTTCTTTTGTTTCATTTCTGTCATTTTTTTCAGCTTTTCTCTTTTTTTCCTTTCTTTATCTTTTTTCTTACTTTCTTTCTTTTGCTCTCTCTCCATTTGCAATTTCACTTAATCTTCATACACTTGCTTTGGTGATATGGGTACAAGAGTAATCGTCTTTTGATTGAGCACAAAAGAATATTTGTCAGTGAATCCATCATGCTTCACTCGCTGATCAAATTGCCATGGTCGCCCTAATAATAAATGTCTGGCTTGCATTGGCACAACGTTGCATAAAACCTCGTCTTCATATTTCCTAATATAGAACGCGACTAACACTTGCTTGTTTACTTTGATCTCTCAACTATTATTCAGCCATTGCAATTTATATGGCTTGGGATGCTTAATAATAGACAACCCTAGCTTTTCCACTATAGTAGCACTTGCAACATTTGTACAACTTCCGCCATTAATGATCACACTACACACCTTGTTGTTCACATGGCATCTAGTATGGAATATATTTTCTCACTGTACTTCCTTGTCTTCTTTAGTTCGCACATTAAAAGATTTTCTTGCAACTAACAAATCTCCTTGAACTGCAAGCTTTTCTTCTTCACGCACTTCTCCCACATTTTTCAATGGTGGCATAGAATCTGAATCGGACTCTTCAATCGGTTTCAATTTCGTCGTTATCTCGAATCACCATAGCTCTTTGATTGGGACATTGATTCGTCTTGTGACCCTTGCTTTGACACTTAAAATATTTAATGTCTCGATTTCAAGGTGCATTAGGATCAGATTTACCTTGGTTTTCAAGGCTGGTCGGTCCTTGTTTTGGCTCAGTTTTGGGCTTCGATATGGCTAATTTATCTTCCTTTTTCTAAAGGGGATTTGATTTCCAAGAGGTGTGCTTGGACTTTGATTTGGGTGTAGGCTACCCTTCCTTTTAAGTTGATGCTTAATCTTGACCTCCATGTGCACCATATCTTCCAACTCGACATAATGTTGCAATTCCACCGTATTAGCAATTTCTCAGTTCAAAATTCCCAAAAACCTTGCCATAATAGGCTCTCGATCATCATCCACATTTGCTTGGATCATTGTTATTTCCATCTCCATATAGTAATCCTCCACACTCTGATTGCCTTGTGTAAAATTTTGTAATTTTTAGTACAGCTCCCAGTAGTAGTGGCTAGGTACAAATCGCTTTCTCATCACTATCTCCACGTCACCCAATATAAATAATCCATGCCCCACGTGAGGGGGCGTGTTGAGACTATCAATACCACATTAGAAAAGTAGATCCTCATCAAGCAATATATAAGATATTGGGACTACTCCACCTATTGTCAATTGGTTTTGGGTTGGATGCTCTGAAATCTAACACTTACGCCTTTTTTCTGCTCAAATTAATGCTCTATAGGTTCTTATGAACTACTCGATTGAAATCGGGATGTGAATGAAAGTTCACGTGATGAATCAATAAGAATCAAGAATCCCAATGAATACGGACACAATAAGGCGCAAAAAAAATGAAAAATAGAAGCGAAAATTTGGTCATGGGGTAAAGTGATTTTCGAACAATTTGAACTCAATAGAACCTGAATCCTAAAGGAAATAGTATTTTTTTTAAAAATTGTGTCTCGGTGCAAAGTGATTTTCGGATAGTTTGAACCCTATATAACCATAATCTAGAAAGAAATAATGGTGAATTTCGAAAAGTTTTGTACTTTTTTTTGGATTTTGACTTCTGCTTCTTTTTTGGTTTTACCAAAATTTACATAAATTGAAACTTAAAAAAATTAAGCACAATTAAAACTTGAAAAGTAACAGCAATTTATATTTTAATTGAGTAGCTAGGGTATATGCAATCGGAATTCCAACAGTAACACTTTAGAGTCATGCAATCGAGCCTTACTCAATATTAAATAAGGTTTATGCAGTAAGAATTATAACCCTAATAGATTCAAAAAATAGACTTTAAACAGAAACCAAGACAGATTCACAGTAAACAGCCACAATCAAATATATATCAATCGCACTTTAATGCCACACTAGATTCAAAAATAACATATTTGGATTGTGTATAAATCGATATTTTTTAAAGATATATATATATATATATATATGATAAAGAACATGATGAATATGAAGAATACGGACATAATCACGAAGAACAATAACAAAATAATGGATAAATAAAACTTGATAGTAAAACCTCCCTCTAATACCATTGATATGACCCATAGTGATATCGCACGAAACCTGCAAACAAAACGAATTGGTTATACAAAGCTCGACACATATACATGTGAAAATCGTAGCAAATTAATGAATCTGAACCATTTTTACAATCAGATTTAGTGGATATCGAAGATGCCACATCCGGTGCAGAATACCGATTGATAAGTTGAGTGAACGCCACGGACAAACCGATAAGTTCAAGTAGTTCGTGAAGAACTAAAGAGAATTAATTGCACTCAATAATATTAATGATCAAAGTTTGAAAAATACATTGCATTCACCTTCTTTAAATAAGGTGTAGAAAACTTAGGCAACAAGAAATAACTAAACTACAAAGGAATCCAATCCAACAAAGAAACCTCAAATAATAAAAGAAATAAAAAATCCTAAATAAATAAGGAATAGTCCCCTAAATTACTTGAAAAAAATGAAATAATAATATTCAAATGATTATTAAAAACATGTGGACTTGTGCTCCACAACTTTGGGCTGCATACACATGATATTCTCAATTAATTTGGGCTTGAATAAGTGTGATCCAGCCTTCACTTTTTGCTTCACGTTTTTCCCCTTCAATAGGCTTAATTGTGCCTTGTTCTTGAGCCCAAATAGCTTGAATTAATCTATTAAGTGTTGCCTTTAATTTCTTAACCTGTGATTTTATAATTGGGCTTGTTAGAACTTGAATGGTCTCTGAATTGTCTTCACTCCACACATTAGCCTTGTATCCATCACAAATGATGATTGACTATGTATCAAGGAAGTGGTTTAATGATATAAACTCAATACAAAGCAACAAAGCGAAAAAAAGAGCTTGAGTTTAGAGAAATGAAACCGTAGAACACAAAGTCATTTTATTCACGCGGTTCGGTTATTTAGACCATACGTTTGAGCCCAAGTAGTTCCCCCGAGAAGTTCCACTAAGTGATTTTCTTACGGGTGAAAATCAAACCTCAATACAAGTGTAATTCTTCTCACTACATTCTTACAAGATTCACTCTTGCTAAACTAGGAGAAAACCTCTCACAAATTAATGAATAAGATTAGATTAGTGATGAACACCCAAATACAATAACTCTTAAGTGTTTTTGAAGAATATAAATGTAGCTCACATTAGAGTTATTCAGATTGATCAATAATTTAAGTTCAAATATCAAATATAGGATCAATGCAATAGCTTGTAAACTTGAATAATGAGAATATATGAAAAATGAGCTTATATGATGATTCACGTGTGTGAAAATATCTCTAAAACCTCATATAAATAGCTGGTAAAAGGATAAGGTCGTTTGAAGCTAAAACATAAAGTTAAGGGTCAAAACTAGGCATTTACCAACTCTCAAATGGCTAGTTTTTAGCCATGTAGTCGACTACATGCTTTTGAAATTCTACAATCATAAAAACCTTAATTCAACTAAATTCTTGGGGAATGTTCTAGAGGTTATTCTAAGCATGCTAGAGTTAGTTTAGAACATTAATTTAACCGTATGAATTAGTTATGAATTATTAAGAAAACCGGTTGATGAGAAGTTTGTTTTTCAAATGAATTCATGTCAAACTTGTTTTTAAAGAAATTTTGCAAACAAGGAATGATGTAACAACATGTTTGAACTTAATTTTTGTGATCAATTAAGAAACTTTACATAATATTTAAGCACTCACTCAAATAACGAATTTGCGAGCTTTCACAATGCTTGATTTAGTTTATTTGAACTTTTCTTGAATACTCAATCCTTTTCATCATGATACGTGTTAGCTTTGAAGATCTTGTGCGAGTTGAGAGGATCTCATGGAATGGTGATAGTCTTGATAAGTATATCGGTTTGGGTTATTGAGATATTTCAGGAATTCAATGGAGCTTATTTTATTGGTTTCAGTTAGATACATTCAAAACACATGTTAATTAAATACACATGATTAACTTATTGTTATTATTAAAACAAGATTAAAACCTTTTAGGTCAACAATCTCCCCATTTTTTATGATGACAATAAATAAATGTGTGTTACCAATAAACAGTAAGGTTTTAAAATGCAACTTTTAAACGATAATTATGCTCCCTCTCAATATATGCACATAAGTGGAAGTTGAGAATAATAAGAAATTTCTAGCATGATCATAAGCCAACATCAAGGCTATAATATCAAAAACCAACATACTATCAAAACATTTAGAGTTAAAACTTAATTGAAGCATTTATGTCATTAAAACCTACAACAGGATAAGATAGTTTAGAACTTAAAACTTAGAAAAACCAATAGAATTAAGCAAAAGTTGTCAAAAAGTCCTAAGAGTGTGTACCATTATCACTCTTAAACTTAGCCTAATACTCACACACACATACACATTACTCCTACCCCTTCGATATCATCAAAAAGAGGGAATCACTCTTGAGGTGGTGGAGGCAGTGGAGTTTGATTCCATAGTGCCCAACTCGGAAACACATAGTCTGGATGGTAGTGTTGAAACGCTGTCTTGATACAATTGAATCTTTTGTGTATTTCTTGACGTGTATTTGTAACTTGAATGGATGAATTGTTGATAGCTTCTATAAGTTGATCTTAACGACGAGCTCTTGGTGGTCTAGGAGAGGGAAGAGCTTGTGGGATTAGTTCAAAGCCTTATTCTTGTTCTTCTTATTTTTTCTTTTATTCATCACTAGCTTCCACATCATTAGTATCATTGGAGATCCACCAACCATTTTGCAAGTGGTAGTGCATTTAATGAAGTGTCCTATCGGTGTAACTCTCAAGCCCCGATAAGCTCACGTATATCGATCTTCTCATCAAGTGGAATATCAAAGTATTTGAAGAGACGAGTGAGAGCCATCCCATAACCAAGTCCATGGGAGGAGTGAGATATGATGTCGATGAATTTGTCAAAGATCAAGCTAGCATAATTAAGCTTGTATTACTAGCAACCGCCCAAGTAAGAAAGATATCATAGTTGGTAACATTGGAGTAGCTTCCACGTAAGAAAGAGCCACGAACATCAATCGAGAACTTGTGGTTTGAAACTACTGAAGACAAGTTCGAAAGAAACGAACTCCCTGTTCTAAAAAAGTTTACAATAAAAAAGAAAGTAAATACAGTTGTTGCACTGTTACTTAAGAAGATAAAATCTTGAAAAATCAATAAAATAGGTAGGCTCTGGATTGTACCTGTAATGCAAAAGTAATGTCAGCTTCATCTATCTTTGATGTTACTCTTATTAATTTATATTCTTGAGATTAATCGACTTGGAGGAGTCCCTAGTAAATTTTTATGATTATTTATTATATTCATGATGAATGACAAGTGTTATGCATTACATAGGTTGATTAAATATAAGGAACTGAAGCAAAAGAAGAAGCATTTCATAATGTACCTGGTCACCTATAATTCTGCACAAGCTTGAAAGTTCCATTATCCCAACGGGTGGGGTTGATGTTGATTTGCAAATGTCCAAGTATGATTTATTTAGCTGCATAAAAACAAAACTAAAAAACATGAGTCACATAAAGCCACTCTATTGTTTAAAATATACCTCCCATATAATTGTATCCTTTTTTTCCTTGCGGAAAAAGTTTCACGGCTGAGCAAAGTATAATCTGCAACAAAAAATATGCAAGGAAACAAAACATAATAAGCATTAAATTTCATCTATTATAACTTAGTTTATGTCATGTTCCATTATAGAAATAGGACTCAGATGCATTAATAAATCAAGTGGGATTTTTAATTTGAGACAGAGGGAGTGCCATGTTATTATGATACAAATTACCTGCTGATGTTGTAGGAAAGACTATATAGTATCGACTATTGGTGATCTATATGCCTTTGAAAAAGCAATAGCCATGTGGTCAACCCCACCTGTAACGATGTTACGAACTGGTAAGAATAAATGTCCTAGAGAAAATTGTAATCACTAGAAAACCCGAGATGAATAAAATCACAAAAAACAACATAGATGAATTTGAGAAGGAATGTCAAAAAAACAAATCATTTCATGTATATGATTTATTTATTTATTTTACTGTGCCAAAATATTCTTGAGCAATGCATATAGCGCATTATTAAATTAATTAACAACATCGTCATATCAATGAGTGCTTATAATGTTGTCTTTCTTTTTTAAAATCTAAGAAATAATTGTTTGTTGATCATAAATAACCCTCTCTAGTGATGATGTAGTTAGATTGCAAGTAGATTCTCTTAGCTCGGCTTCTAGTATATCAACTGCACACCTAGAACAAAAATAAGTATTGAGTTATGATATTATAATTACACATAAAAATATACTGTTTAAAACGAAAATAGTCTATTAGGCTTAAGATTACAGTTACCATAATCATACTCTGTCTCTTCAAATTAATATATACTCATACATTACGCAGATGCCAAATTTGGCTAGAAAACCATTAACAAAAATTTTCAATAAGACACACATGCAAACACAAAGGACTTTTCTCATATCCCCGGATGCAGCTGCAACTCTTTGCTATAATGCAAGTATCTAACATAAGTTTATAATATTGCATAAAGTGTTAGAGTTTCATTGTGACTATTAAGTTTTTGTTGTGACAAAAAATTATTATTAGTTGCCAATAAATAATTAACTATCAAACAATAGATTGTGGAGAACTTACTCTATCACATTGTTCCAATGCTTATGGCTGGAAGACATTGTGCGAAAGCACTTTTCGGAATAGCAATCAATTCAAAATAACTAATTAGCTGTAAAAAATAAAATAAGAAATCCTTGAAACTACGAGTCTACAACATATGATTTCATCTATTGTTTAGATTTGTTAAGAATGGACAAAAGGTGAAATTTGTTCACAATCCCTCTTTATCAATGCAAATGTGACTGGAAATTTGACCTGGCCTAATGTAAGTTTAAACTTTATATGTTAATTTATCATTCTATCTCAACTTCATTTTATTGTCTTTTTTCTTTTTTCAAGAGCAATGTAATGTATCACTCGCAATTTCTTTGAAAATGAAATGTAAAGTTAATGGTGAGTCTATAAATGGATAATGTAAAAGCATGAAATAGTTCACTTGATATAATCTGAAGGGACAAAAGAATTAACCTTAGCCTTTGTCGGAGAATCATCTTAATTTAACCCTTTGAGTAGGTTTGAAAAGTTACAACCATTGGCTTGCCTGGAATAAGGACACATCAGAAATCAAAGTTAAGTTCATATAGCAAACAGAGACACTATTTTTTCTTGTCATTATTACTTTGAAGGGTTGAAGGCACGGTAGATTTATGTATCACCATCACTATATGTTTATGCTAATGGTTTTCAAGTGTTGCTTCCTTAGAAACTAACGACATCAAAACTCTAAATTCATGATGAGCCGAAGGGCACCAAATGTCATGGTGTTATTTATAAATAATTGTATTTCGAAGAGAAGTCTAGAAATTTAGGGAATTTGGACGACTTAAAACAACTTACAATTCACAAGTTGTAACCTACAACTGGGCTAAGTACAACAATGTTTCTCAGCTGTAACACGAAGAAGAATATTTATGTTGAAATTTGTCGGTACATTTAATGGAACCAAAGAATAAAAAAGTAAACTTATATACATCTAAAGGTCAAGCATAATAAGTATGGTAAAGAAGCATCTATGTGAATAAGCCCCAAAAGCAATCAAAAGTAGTATCTACAGAGTGATATGAAAGAAGAACTCACAATTTAAAGACTTTAGCTTTGGAAGAAATCGATCAGCTAGGTCAATAGCATTAGCTGTACTTGTTGTAATACAAAGAAGTATGAGAACTAATCATGAACAAATATTGCCTAATTTTTCAATTCTTGAAATAAAAACCTTACATGTGAAACGACAAAGAAATTCTTAATATACAGTGATAATAGCTATATCGATCAATATACATCTACAAGATGGTAAGGCTATTAGCATAAAAATATTGTGAAGCACATCTTAGACTTTGGTAATCAAGTAATCCAACTCATCAGCAATAACCAACCTGTAACAATGAAAAATAATTAGGTTGAATGATCATTTATTAATTTTCAAAGCTTAAACAAGTATATGTACTGAAACTAACACAAATAGACCCTTTATTCCTAATCATATAGGGCTGAAAACACGATTTTTACATTATTTTTATGCTAGATGACTGCTGGCTTTGTGAATAAGAAATTTAAAGTTCTTTTGAGCTAATGCAAGGCCATTGCTTTTCTTCCGTGGTTGATTATTCACTAGAATTTTCCAAAGTAAGATAAAGATATGTGAGGACGTTCAGGTTACAACATTTATACTAAAAAAAATTAAATGATGTTATTGGCAGCAATACCTTATTGAAAATTTCTGAGGTGCTTATAAGAGAGGTACAATTTATGGTTAATACATCTGATGACTGAATGTCCTCCTGATAGAAATAGCCATTATTTATCAATTGCTATAATTGAAAAAAGTATAGCATTTCACTTCATACAGAAATTTGGATGCCTTACAAGAGTAGCTAGTTTCCTCGGCAACAAATTTACAATCTTCACATGAATATAAAGTGTTTGCAGTGGAGTAAATGGGTCAGACTTGATGGTGAGGCGATCACTCAAACCTTGAAAAGTTCCCTTGTTGCGAGGTTCAACCGGGAGGGGGGGGGTCAGTGTTAGGTTAATTTTCATTGTTGGTGCTTAAAGGAAAAGCCTAAGGACATCCCTTTAAAAAAAATAAAAATTTGCTTGCAATGCTCATACTATTTGAACCAATGAATATGAACCCCTAAAACATGACAGATCAACAAATATAAATTACTCCTTCTGTCTCAAATTTAAAGTCCTACTTTGACTTTAACTTTTTTAATAAGACCACTAATTTCAACTTAATCAATGGTGAAGAACAAAAATTTATTTCTCGTAGTGAGTTTAGGTGCATATGATTATGTCCCAAAAAGAAAAAGATATTCTTAATGTGAGACATCCAAAAAGGGATAAGAGATCATTAACAAAGGGTGGATAAATTCAATGACTCAATGCTATTTGTCATATAGATAGGGCAGTCCATGTTATTTGCTTAATAAAATTACCCTTCCCCCTTAAGCCTGTGGTCCTTTTCGAAAATTAAATACAAGTGTTAGATGAAAACATATTTTCTTCATCAACAAAGATATAACATTGAAGAAAGAAGTGCCCAAGTGCAAGCAATAGAAATCACCCACATGCATTTTGTGAATCTGATCAAATTTAGGAGAAAAACTGCATTGTCCTTAATTCTCAGCATATGTTGAACTATTCTGATATTCCCTTGACTATTGACACTAGATAATAAATATGTAACGAATAAAACCCAACCATTAATTTAACATTGAATTACTTTTGTTTTTCTTAGAAAAGGACATTGCACATTATAATCATTTTGAAATATCCATCCCACTACCAACCTTTACATACAAAATAACGATTCTTGTTTCCTACTATTATGAAAGCAGAAAATTAACAAAGATGAATACGAGGAACTTGAAAGGACTGCTAAGAAAATCGAACTACCTCCTTTGCCCAATGAATCAGGGAGTCTTTAACTTTCTCCATAGACAAAGATTTTTCGTTTCCGGGGCATCTACACACATACAAGCTCCCAAACTTCTCTTGCGTTATGCATTACTTGCATCATTCTAATATTCGATTTTGCTCGTTTTCCTTGCACACAATTGCAGATGGAGCGATTTATAAATGCAAAGTTTCCTTCACCGCACTCAATTGCTCCGTATCTATGGACAAAATCGACAGTTAATCTACATTTAATAAACACAAATTAATGAAATTTAAATACTATAATAATACTAATTAAACTCACCTATAGGATTCCATATTGGTTTATCCACAAAACAATCCGACAATCGTTTCACCGGTGATTTGCGTAATTTTATAAATTTGTCATTATAATCCTTTGTAATACCCTAAAATTATGTACCAATCAATGCAATTAGTATGGTCAATGGTGACATCTGTATAAAAGACGAAATACCATATGGAGATTGATGCAATTAGTAAGATCAACGGCGACAAAACTAAGAAATTAGTTAAATCTTTTATCAATCGATGCAATTATTAAAAGTGAAATCATATGTCGATCGATATAATTAGTACCATCAATGGTGATTAAGATAGAAAATGATTAAAAAACGACAATTGAGGATTGAGTCAAAGTACTAACCTCACATTTGAGGAACTACTAGGGCTGTCATTAATGCATCGGCGAAGCAATTTCTACTTCACAGGCGAGCACCTCTTTGAAGGCGTTGGTTGCATTGAACAAATCAAAGCATTTTGCATAACCGAATTGGATCATAATCTTCACTTCTAAGGAATGGAAGTGTTTTCGGCATTGGAGATCAGAGATGAGAAATTTTTGGTGATCGTTGGCATTTTTCAGAGAAGCTTTATTATAATATGAAGATTATGGTGATGGTGATTCTTTTATTCGGATCCAGTTATTTATACATTCCATATAGTTTATACATAGAAGATGCTGTGGGTAAAGACAAGTTGAATTTAGCGGAAAATAGATAGAATTGAGTTTTGTTCTTGCCCTAAAGAACTTTTAGAGAATGTGAGACGAAGGATTTGGCCTTTGGGTTTCTTTTTTTTCACATGTGTGGGAGAGAGAGCATAGAGTTAAAATTTTAAAAAGGTAAAAATAAGGCAGCTCTTATTAAACCCATTAAAATATTTTTTTAACATTGACTATGTGCAATAATATCAAGTATGTGCATATTTTTTTGATGCCATAGTACCAAGTCATGTATTTTTTAATTTTTTTAATACTAAACAATGGTTCGGCTTATATTCACCTCGCAAAAGTTCACATACTCCGTATTATTGCACCGAATAAGTGAAATAGTGTGTTACCGAGTGTTTTAGTTTGTATAATTAACATTGTCCTAAAATCAATTTTATTTTTAAAAACATTCTTGATAAATTAGTTTAGTATAAAAAAAAGTAAAAATAGAAAAGAAATACACATACTATTGCTGAAAATTTCGGTTATCAATTTGTTGGTACTCGAATTTTTAGGTTGCGGACTTGTTAGAAACCAAATTTTATATGTTCGATAATTTTGGGTGGGTTTATGATTTTTGGTATAAAAATTTCGGCGCGATAATTAATTGTTCAGAGAATTAATGAATGACGCAACTACCCTTTCTAGATTTCGACGACCATGAATGACGACCAATACATGCAATAAACCCAATCTTTAGTGCAGTTTGTGTTGGACAATTAGGTTGGGTAATGATGTCATACATGAACTGGTTTTTCATTATAAAGATTAAAGAATAACGCACTGAGGAACTACTATACATCCCTTAAGGTTGTGGTTTGAGCTTTACTAATAACATACTTTTTCTAATATAATATGCTACGAGCGGGTAAAATTAGAAAGGTTCAAAACTTGTGTTGGGGTGATATTCATTGTTTGTGGTTAAAGGAAGAGACTATGGACTTCCCTTTTAAAAAAATTTGCTTGCAGTGCTAATGCTATTTGGACCAACGAATATGAACCCATAAAACAAGATAGATCAACAAATATAAAATTACTCCTAAGGTCTAAAATTTAAATTCCCACTTCGACTTTTAACTTTTTAATAAGACCATTAATATTTCTCGAAGTGAGTTTAGGTGCATATGATTATGTCCCAAAAAGAAAAAAGATATTCTTAATGTGAGACACCCAAAAAGGAATAAGAGATCATTAACAAAGGGTGGATAAATTCAATGACTCAATGTTACTTGTCATATAGATAGGGCAGTCCACGCTATTTGCTTAATAAAATTACCCTTCCCCCTTAAGCCTGTGGACCTTTTCGAAAAGTAAATACAAGTGTTAGACGGAAACATATTTTCTTCATCAACAAAGATATAACATTGAGGAAAGAAGTGCCCAAGTGCAGGCAATAGAAATCACCCACATGCAATTTGTGAATTTGATCAGATTTAGCACAAAACCGCATTATCCTTAATTCTTAACATTTATTGAACTATTTCGATATTCTCTTGACTATTGAAACTAGATAATAAATAAGTAACGAATAAAATCCAACCTTTAATTTAACATTTACATACTTTTTTTTTAGAAAAGGACAGTGCACATTACAATCATTTTGAAATATCCATCCTACTACCAACCTATATATATAAAATAATGCTTCTTACTTCCTACTATTATGAATTCAAAAACTTAACAAAGATGAGCACGAGGAGCTTGAAAGGACTGCTAAAGAAATCAGACTACTTCCGTTGCCAAATAAATCGGGGAGTCTTTAACTTTCTCCATAGACAAAGATTTTTTGGTCCCAGAGCATCCACACACATACAAGCTCGTAGTCTTATCTTGCATTACGCATTGCTTGTGGGATTCCAATATTCAATTTTGCTCGTTTTCCCTACACACAATTGTAGATGGAGCGGTTGATACATGAAAAGTTTCCTTCACCGCACTCAATTGCCCGATTATATGGACAAAATCAAAATCAACAGTTAATCTACATTTAATAAACACAAATCAAGAAAATTTAAAAACTTTAATAATATTATATAATTAAACTAACCTCTGGATTCTATATTAGTTTATCCATAAAACAATCCGACAATCATTTCACTAGCGATTTGCGTAAATTCATAAATTTATCACTAGAATCATACGTAAATTAATGCAATTAGTAAGATCAATGACGACGTCCGTAAGAAATGAGTAAAATGTTATATCAATCAATGCAATTATTAAAAGTGAAATCATATGTTGATCAATATAATTAGTATCATCAATGGCAATTAAGCTAAAAAACGATTAAAAATTGACAATTAAGGATTGAGTTGAAGTACTAAACTCACCCTTGAAGGACTACTAGGGTTGCCATTGATGCATCGGCGAGGCGATTTCCACTTCATAGGCCAGCACGTCTTTGAAGGCAGTGGTTGCGTTGAACAAATCGGAGCATTTTGTTGAACCGAATTGGATCTTAATCTTCGCTTTTGGGGAGTGGAAATGATTTCGGCATTGGAGATCGCAGATGAGAAATTTTTGGCGATCATTGGCAATTTGCAGAGTGGGTATATTATAAGATGAAGATTATGGTGATGGTGATTGATTTGTTCGGATCCAGTTATTTATACATTTCATATAGTTTATACATAGAAGATGCTATAGGTAAAGACAAGTTGAATTTAACAAAAAATAGATAATATCGAGTTTTATCTCGCCCTAAATTTTTTTCGAGAATGTGTGACAGAGGATTTGGGCCTTCGGGTTTTTTTTCTTCACCTTCGTTGGGAAAGAGTGCTTAAAGATAAATTTTAAAAAGATAAAAATAAGGCCGCTTTTTTTAAACCCATTAAAATATTTTATTAAAATTTTAACATTGACTATATGCAATACTATCGAGCATGTGCATATTTTTTTAATTTAATAGTATCGAGTAAATGTTTACATACCCGTTGCTATTGTACCAAGTCAATGTATTTTTTTAGTACTAAACAATGGTTCGACCAATATGAGCAAGCAAATGTGCACATACTATGTGTTATTGCACATAATAAATTAAATAGAGTGTTACCTTAGTGTTTTATTATGTATAAGTAACGTTGTCCTAAAATAAATTTTATTTTAAAAAACGTTCTGAATAAATTAGTTTAGTATATGAAAAACGTAAAAGTAGAAAAGAAATACACATATCATTGCTGAAAGTTTTTGTTATCAACTTGTTGGTACTCGAATTTTTCGATTGTAGACTTTTCAAAAACAAAATTTTCTCGGTTAGATAATTTTGGGTGGGTTTATAATTTTTGGAATAAAAATCCGTCCAGATAATTAACTGTTAAGAGAATTAACTAAATGACATAACTACCCTTTCTAGATTACGACGACCATGAATGACGACCAATACATGTAATAAAGCCCAATCTCTAGTGCAACTATTTTGGGTTGGACAATTGGGCTGGGTAATGAGATCATACACAAATTGGTTTTTCTTTATAAAGATTAAAGAATAACCCATTGAGGAACTGCTCTAAATCTCTTAAGGTTATGGTTTGAGCTTTACTAATAACATACTTTTTCTAATATAATATGCTACGGGCGGTTAAATTTAGAAAACTTCAAAACTTATGTTGGGGTGATTTTCATTGTTTGTGGTTAAAGCAAGAGACTACGGACGTCCCTTTTAAAAAATAAAAATAAAAATTGCTTGTAGTGCGATGCTATTTGAACCAAAGAATATTAACCCCTAAAACAAGATAGATCAACAAGTATAAATTACTCATTCGGTCTTAAATTTAAAGTCCCACTTTGACTTTATCTTTTTTAATAAGACCACTAATATTTCTCGTAGTGAGATTTGGTGCATATGATTATGTCCCAAAAAGAAAATGAGAATCATATTGTGAGACATCCAAAAAGGAAAATGAGATCATTAACAAAAGGTGGATAAAGTCAATAAATGACTCAATGCTACTTGTCATATAGATAGGGCAGTCCACGCTATTTGCTTAATAACATTCCCCCTCCCCCCTGAAAAAGCTAGTAGGCTATCACGTGCGGAAACGAATTAACATATTAACCCTAGGTTTATTATCTGATGGTTTGATCTTAAAAATCAAATTTTAATCGAATCATAAAGTAAACCCTACGAGTCTATGGATTTTAATTCTAGAAAACCTGTTTAATATTTTCTAGCATGCAATAATTAATAAAGCAATCAAATAGATAAGCAAACAACAAAATTAACGAGGTATCCCTTCAGTACAGGACTAATCCTCAACAATCTACTCTATGCACAAAAGTTTACAGATTCTATTAATCATAAATACAGACTTACAAACTTGAGTCACACAAGAATCTCTGCAGTCTCCACCTCCGGTGCGTATAGTCCTCCTATTCGAATCGCACGAATAGGTCACAACGAATCACTTGCCGGTGTCACACCATTCTTCAACTCTTTTTGCGAATCACACTTACTTTAGGATCTAATTTGTTCTTTAAATAAAGAACGTTTACTTGGCATGAAAAATCTAATTCTAGGTGGTGGAGGATTTTTGCTTTTCAAAAAGGATATATGAAATTTTTCTCAAGGAAAAGCTTACCAAAAAATATAGGATTAATGCACACACATATATATATGAGAACCAAGTTTTAAACAATTCATAATGAGGTGTAAGAAACTCATAATGAGGTGTAATACGTTGTATTTGAAAAGTTGTCAAGACCAATGAAGAAACAAAGAGAATTTTAATTTGAATTATCTTCTTTGGACCATTGAAAAACACCACATATGATAAAATGTTTCAAAGCTTACCAAGCCAATATGAACATGAGTTTGAGTGTATGGCTTCTAGAAACTTGAACTTTGTCTAGTGTAAACACAAATGACTCGAACATTTACATAATAAAAGTTGTGTTTTTGTCGAGAGAATAATGCCAACAAAAATAGACTTAACAATCTCATTCTTTGGCTATTCCGAGATGAACCTTAGATTAATGGTGCGAATGGATAGATTATCTCTTAGATATCATGTATTATCACTTCTTGCCATACTATGAGCCTTGTTCTCTCACATATGCATCATACCCACATTGTAGTTAAGGGTATGAACTAGGCCTAAAGGGATTTCGGGATTAGTGCTTTGATTGGGATTAGTTATGTGATATAAATGGTGGATAAGTGTACTTATGCCATTAAGTTCAAGTATTAGAGCCAACCTTCATGTTGTGTACCAAAATTCACTTAGGCGGATAACGCGTGTTAATATTTAAGCTTACAGGCTTATGAATACTATTGCGGAGTGGTTAATTAATAGTTGTGGCTTGGGTAAGACCACGTAGGACCTTATTGGTGATCATAAGACACGCCTTTGAACGTAAGTGGCCGATAACCTTATAAACGAACATAATACTCACATGACGAATAATGATGAGACGTAAGAACACTATAGTGATGTAACTAATTAATAATGGAAGGCTTAATTGTAATGATACGAATGATTATGAGTAATGGGCAATGGTATGATATTGTACACATAATTGTGAGGATTGCTATATTATGTGAAATGACCAAACGATGAGAATACAGATTATAAGCGTGATGACGACGCTTGTGTTAACGATGATATGATGAATGAACGATGATCATGATGATGATGATTATGTGATTGTATATATATGTTGTTGGCCATACGTGTGATGAATGATTGAATGATTATACGTTGTTGAATGCGGAATCGATATATTCCTGTTGATGCGATCACACGTATGGGCTGGATATGATGATATACTGAGCACCGGGTAGCACCCCGTGACTCGAAGAAGGGCCGCCTATTGCCTCCCATGGGTGAAAAGGCCCTAAACCGTGCACGGGAAAATGAAGACGGTGACTCCGCCGGTGGTTGTGTGTGCCCACAAAGGAGAGCCCACTCTAGGTATCTTGCCTTCCAACAGGACTATGTGTTCTCGGTTAGACGAGTTTCCCCGGCAGCGGAGCAGGTCTTGTGTGTCACTACTTTCCAAATGGTGAGTTCCCCGGGAAGTAGTTGGGCTACTAATGGTCATCACCCTGCTAGGGTATTGCCTGGTGTAATTCCTTTCAGAGTGTCAAGATGGCTTATATGTGGTGTTCTCTTCGTTAACTATTCGGAGTGTTATTCCCGGAAAAATGTCTTGAGGGTTATCTCCGAATGAATTACTTAAAAAACAAGTCCCTGAGCCACTCCCCACTCGGAGGAGACATGAAATAAGAACCTTGGACCTTTCGAGATCCGTTGTTCTGGGCCTGGATTGACCGCGGGGTGAAACTGAGGCATTATACTGGAGACGTGATACGAGAGTTGTTGTGAGATTGTGATTGTGATGTGATTATTATTGTATCGTATCATGTCTCGTGTTGATTTACATGTGTTGCCTCGGCTGTGATATAAATGATGTAAATACTTATGCGGACACATTTAGACGGAACAGAATACGCGTAGAGAACTGTCGAGCCTTTCATAAAATATTAATATATAAAGTGGAAATAGATAAGGATTATTGTACTTAGAAATGATGCATGGATATACGGACGCGTACGAATTACAAAATAACCTGATGAGAATACAACGTAATGTAACGGTTTAAGTTAAAGATCTTGGGGCGAATCCTATTAGCTGGCCAAATATAAGATCCATAATGAATTATAATTAAAGTGATAATAATGAATACTTGGCCTATAGTTATGGCTTACGGGGCAAGGACCGGATAACGTAGAAGAGTTGGAGTTACACTTGAGAAATGGATAGTCTGTAGCATAGCGAACCTTAGGAGCTAGAGTTTGGTACGAGGTGACTTTGGATTAACTATCTCCTCGAGTTGTGGAAATTCCTGGGAGTTGTCTTATGGATGGTTAGAGGAGATATATGGTTGTTGGATAAATGGATTTCGGGTAGCTAGGATAGAAGTCCTAGTGGGGTTGCATGCACTTGGGTTTGCATGGCATTGCATTGCACATTTTTAAACTATAACGCTAAAGTAAAGTATTTTCTATATAAAACCTATATAGTTCTCACTGAGCCCGGATTTGGCTCATCCCATTTTCTAACAATTTTGCAGGCATAGTGTCTCGGATGGGGTATGATGTACGTGTATAGAGGCCTCTGATGTCCACAGTCTGCGTCTAGTCCTTCTTCGGGAATGAACTATATTGTATAATGAATTTGATTTCCTTTTTGTTATAAACGGACTATGATTTGATAAACGATTTATATTGTAAATTTGTATAAATGATTTTATATATGTGGAGTTGATTTAAGTATGGTTTGATGTGATTCCGTGTGTATGGAAAAAAGGATTTTAAATGTTACAGGTTGGTTTATTACCCGAACTAACTCCTCATGGGCAACCTCAAGCTTGTCCCAAATCTCTTTTGCGGTTTTGCAACTAGAGATTTTGTTGTATTCATCCATAGATAAAGCACAATGTAATGAATTTAAAGCTTTAGCATTGAATTGAACTTTCCTAATATCATGCTCATTGTACTCGGATATTGACTTAGGGATAATGTTTCCCCTTTCGTCGGTTTTTGTGATCTCATAAGGTCCAACAAGTGTGACCTTCCATTGTTCAAAATCGTTAGCTTGTAAAAATGTGCACATACGATTTTTCCAATAGCTATAGTTTTTGCCATCAAACAATGGCGGTCTATAAATTGAAGCACCTTCGGAAAGGCCGGTTCCTTGATAAAAATACATGATCGAGGACTCTAAGATTGTGAAATCAAAAACAAGAGTACACCCTCTGATACCAATTGTTGGTCGGATTTCAACCCTAGAGGGGGGTGAATAGGGTTTATAAAGTTTAATGCGGAATTTAAAAACTTTTCTAACAATGTTTAAGTAAAATAAATTTACAAAACAAATTATCAAAGAATGCAATCAAATAAGCAATCAAGCAAATAAACAATCTCAAGCAAACAATAATGTAGCAAGTAAATAATGAGATTGAGTTAGAAAGATTGAACCGATTTGAAGTCCAAGACGTTTTGTCCACACGGTTTTGGTTTACCAAACCATAATCCGCGCTCGGTTAGTTCCCCGAGAATTTCCACTAATTCCAATCTCCTTCCGGGTGAAGATCAAACCACTACAAGTGTTGTTGTCTCACTACACTCTTTACAAATATTGCTTGACCACAATATTCTCACAAGAATCTCTCTCTTGCTAACCTTGTGAAATTTACCTTTCACAAAAACTAAACAAGAATTTTCCTTCTTGTTTTTCCTATGAGATTTACCTCTCACAATGAAATATAATTGTTTGGTGATTCACACCAATTTACAATAACTCTCTAAAGTGTTTGTAGAATACAATTTAAGCTCACACTAGAGTTATCTTGAATGATCAATATGATATAGCTCAAATAAAAGATGATTGATCAAAAACAATTTCTTGAATCTTTGAATAATGAAGATAGATGAAGTAGAGAGTATATGAGTGATTCAAGTTGTTAAGAATGAGTCTTGGAAGTCATATTTATAGTGCCAAAAGTGATATAGCCGTTTGAAGTGGTTACAAGAAGTTGTGGGGCAAAACAAGACATATACCAACTCTCCAACGGCTATATTTTGGCAGTGTAGTCGACTACACTGATGCCCATGTAGTCGACTACATGGCCTTCAACAGTGATGTAGTCTACTCACCCATTAATCATGTAGTCGACTACATGCTTCTGGTGGGTGGAGGTTTTGTGCAATTTTTCCAACTTTTGCAATATGACTCCAAAATTGATTCTAATGCTTGGGGAGTGTTCCAAATAAGTTTCTAAGACTCCCAAATATGTTTTTGTATCAAAATTCATTCATATGAATTTATAGTGAATTTATTTCAAAACCGGTTTTTGCAAGAATGATGTTTTGAAATGATTTTGATTCAAACTTGGTTATGATCAATCTAATAATGATGCAAGTTCATGTTTGAGCTATATAATCAATCAATTAAGAAACTTTACATTAATCCTAAGCAAACACTCAATTACCGAATATATGAGTCTTCGAATGCTTCGATTTGTTTCTTCAAATTGATTCTTCATTTGAAGCTTTTGCATATGATTCTTGATCTTTGTGCTCCATGGATTTGTATTGCTAGCATATGAGTGATAAGGTTTTTCTCTTGCTAGTCCAATGCTACGTTGACTTGATCGAATATTGATTCCATTGATCCTTGTCATGCTTCTTTTGAGCAATCATGCTATTCTTGATTTTTCAAATAAGAAATCTATAATCTTAAATCAAGAACATGTTAAATTACACATGATTAGGGTTCCGCAATTATTGTTATTATCAAAATAAGATTAAGACCTTCTAGGTCAACAATCTCCCCCTTTTTGATGATGACAATAAATTAATGTGTGGAGTTTTCAATAACAAGCATAAATAGCATATGAATAATTGAAATATGCTCCCCCTCAATTTATGCATAGATAAAATAAATGATTTGTAAAAAGCATTGCAAACATTTGAGATAGTTTTAAAATCAATAAAACAATTTTGATCTCAAATAAGGTTTTCAAAAGAAAACAAGTATCAATGTTAAAGACATAAAGCAATTAATAGTCTTACCAACATTGATTGCCACCAACACACATTTTATGATGTTTTGAAATGATTTTGATTCAAACTTGGTTATGATCAATCTAATAATGATGGAAGTTCATGTTTGAGATATATAATCAATCAATTAAGAAACTTTACATTAATCCTAAGCAAACACTCAATTACCGAATATATGAGTCTTCGAATGCTTCGATTTGTTTCTTCAAATTGATTCTTCACTTGAAGCTTTTGCATATGATTCTTGATCTTTGTGCTCCATGGATTTGTATTGCTAGCATGTGAGTGATAAGGTTTTTCTCTTGCTAGTCCAATGCTACGTTGACTTGATCGAATATTGATTCCATTGATCCTTGTCATGCTTCTTTTGAGCAATCATGCTATTCTTGATTTTTCAAATAAGAAATCTATAATCTTAAATCAAGAACATGTTAAATTACACATGATTAAATTATTGTTATTATCAAAATAAGATTAAGACCTTCTAGGTCAACAATCTCCCCCTTTTTGATGATGACAATAAATTAATGTGTGTTTTCAATAACAAGCATAAATAGCATATGAATAATTGAAATATGCTCCCCCTCAATTTATGCATAGATAAAATAAATGATTTGTAAAAAGCATTGCAAACATTTGAGATAGTTTTAAAATCAATAAAACAATTTTGATCTCAAATAAGGTTTTCAAAAGAAAACAAGTATCAATGTTAAAGACATAAAGCAATTAATAGTCTTACCAACATTGATTGCCACCAACACACATTTTCTCCCCCTATGGCAACATCAAAAAGGGCCAAGGCCACGGAGAGAAAATGGTAGCTCCAAGAGTGCTTCATCTATGAGGCCAAGATGTGTATGCCTCTCTATCTTTCGCCATAACGCAAAGGTGTGCCATCTCCTCATCGCTCGACTCGATATCGGATTCGTCTTCATCCGATTCGCTTGAATGCCCTTTGAGAGCATCTTTCAACCTCTTGTACAATTCTTCCTTCTTTGCTCTCTTCTCCTTTCTTCTAACCGGACAATTCGTCTTGTAGTGTCCCGGTTCATGACAATGGAAGCATTTCCTTTCCTCATTGTCAACTTTAGGATGAGTTGATCTATCATAGCACCCCGTGACATTCTTTGAGGATGAGGGATAGTTGTTGAGCTTCCCTTGAGAGAATTTCTTCTTTGCTAGGAATTTTTCAAATTTCCTAGAGATGAGGGCCATGTCTCCATCTCCTTTTCCACCTTTTCCTTCATTAGGCTTTAGAGCAAATATCTCCATTGGATTTGCTTTATCTCCTTCTTCTCTTGCTAGCTCCTTCTCATGGGTTTTGAGAGATCCCAAGAGCTCATCCATGCTCAAGGTCTTGAGGTTCCCCGGGAAGTTGGCTTCTTGTATAGCCGTCACCTTGGGTCTCCATTTCTTAGGAAGAATCCTAAGCACTTTTCTAATCTTCTCTTCATTTGAATAAACCTTGCCAAGAAGGTCCAAAGCGTTAGTGAGAATAGAAAATCTACTATACATGGAAGCAAGTGATTCGTTAGCCTCCATATTAAATAACTCATAGTCATGGACAAGTATATTAATGTTGTCCTCCTTGACTTGAGAAGTTCCCTCATGGGCAACCTCAAGCTTGTCCCAAATCTCTTTTGCGGTTTTGCAACTAGAGATTTTGTTGTATTCATCCATAGATAAAGCACAATGTAATGAATTTAAAGCTTTAGCATTGAATTGAACTTTCCTAATATCATGCTCATTGTACTCGGATATTGACTTAGGGATAATGTTTCCCCTTTCGTCGGTTTTTGTGATCTCATAAGGTCCAACAAGTGTGACCTTCCATTGTTCAAAATCATTAGCTTGTAAAAATGTGCACATACGATTTTTCCAATAGCTATAGTTTTTGCCATCAAACAATGGCGGTCTATAAATTGAAGCACCTTCGGAAAGGCCGGTTCCTTGATAAAAATACATGATCGAGGACTCTAAGATTGTGAAATCAAAAACAAGAGTACACCCTCTGATACCAATTGTTGGTCGGATTTCAACCCTAGAGGGGGGTGAATAGGGTTTATAAAGTTTAATGCGGAATTTAAAAACTTTTCTATCAATGTTTAAGTAAAATAAATTTACAAAACAAATTATCAAAGAATGCAATCAAATAAGCAATCAAGCAAATAAACAATCTCAAGCAAACAATAATGTAGCAAGTAAATAATGAGATTGAGTTAGAAAGATTGAACCGATTTGAAGTCCAAGACGTTTTGTCCACACGGTTTTGGTTTACCAAACCATAATCCGCGCTCGGTTAGTTCCCCGAGAATTTCCACTAATTCCAATCTCCTTCCGGGTGAAGATCAAACCACTACAAGTGTTGTTGTCTCACTACACTCTTTACAAATATTGCTTGACCACAATATTCTCACAAGAATCTCTCTCTTGCTAACCTTGTGAAATTTACCTTTCACAAAAACTAAACAAGAATTTTCCTTCTTGTTTTTCCTATGAGATTTACCTCTCACAATGAAATATAATTGTTTGGTGATTCACACCAATTTACAATAACTCTCTAAAGTGTTTGTAGAATACAATTTAAGCTCACACTAGAGTTATCTTGAATGATCAATATGATATAGCTCAAATTTCCTTTTTGTTAAAAGATGATTGATCAAAAACAATTTCTTGAATCTTTGAATAATGAAGATAGATGAAGTAGAGAGTATATGAGTGATTCAAGTTGTTAAGAATGAGTCTTGGAAGTCATATTTATAGTGCCAAAAGTGATATAGCCGTTTGAAGTGGTTACAAGAAGTTGTGGGGCAAAACAAGACATATACCAACTCTCCAACGGCTATATTTTGGCAGTGTAGTCGACTACACTGATGCCCATGTAGTCGACTACATGGCCTTCAACAGTGATGTAGTCTACTCACCCATTAATCATGTAGTCGACTACATGCTTCTGGTGGGTGGAGGTTTTGGGGCAATGCAATTTTTCCAACTTTTGCAATATGACTCCAAAATTGATTCTAATTCTTGGGGAGTGTTCCAAATAAGTTTCTAAGACTCCCAAATATGTTTTTGTATCAAAATTCATTCATATGAATTTATAGTGAATTTATTTCAAAACCGGTTTTTGCAAGAATGATGTTTTGAAATGATTTTGATTCAAACTTGGTTATGATCAATCTAATAATGATGCAAGTTCATGTTTGAGCTATATAATCAATCAATTAAGAAACTTTACATTAATCCTAAGCAAACACTCAATTACCGAATATATGAGTCTTCGAATGCTTCGATTTGTTTCTTCAAATTGATTCTTCACTTGAAGCTTTTGCATATGATTCTTGATCTTTGTGCTCCATGGATTTGTATTGCTAGCATGTGAGTGATAAGGTTTTTCTCTTGCTAGTCCAATGCTACGTTGACTTGATCGAATATTGATTCCATTGATCCTTGTCATGCTTCTTTTGAGCAATCATGCTATTCTTGATTTTTCAAATAAGAAATCTATAATCTTAAATCAAGAACATGTTAAATTACACATGATTAAATTATTGTTATTATCAAAATAAGATTAAGACCTTCTAGGTCAACAGATAGGGTGATTGAGAAAATCAAAATTAGTGAAATTTCTTGGAGGCACTATCCGGGCGTGGACGTATAGTTTAGGAAACTGAACTACGTGAACAAAATGACTTGGCTTCAATTGGTTTAACTCAAGCGATTTATATTATTACTATATTATTGCTTGTGTGTTAATATTGCTTGGTTGAATTTCTATTTCCTTGATATATTTGTTTAGCCAAGTTTTTTTGCTTAAACATTTTTAGAAAACTTTTAATTCCACATCAAGTTTAAAAAACCCTATTTACCCCATCTAGGGTTGTTTTCAGGCCAACACAATTAATGAATGAATATGGTGTTAGAGCCCAATGCGATGCTTTAGAATGCAAATAATTAATGAATAGGGACGATGGAGCCTGGTACGATACTTTGGCATGTAATTGATGAATGAATGGGGTGTTAGAGCCTAGTGCGATGCTTTGGTAGGTAGTAATGAATGAATAGGGACGATGGTGCCCGATTCGATGCTTTGACATGTAATTGATTAATGAATGGGAGCCATGGGACTCGATGCTATGCGTTGGCATGCAAATAATGAATGAATAGGGACGATGGAGTCCGGTGCGATGCTTTGGCATGCAACTGATGAATGAATGGGGCATTAGAGCCCGGTGCGATGCTTTGGCATGCAAATGATGAATGAATGGGGCGTTAGAGCCCGGTGCAGTGCTTTGACATGTAATGATTGAATGAATAAGGCGATGGAGTGTATAACTTGCATATGATTGGTAAAAAGGGGCGACAGAGCCCGATGCAATGTTTTAACATGCAAATGATTAGAGAAAGAGGCGATAGAGCCCGATGCAGTATTTTGACATGCATATGTTTGATGAAATGGGCGACGTAACCCGATGCAGTGTTTTGACATGCATATAATTGGAGAAAGGGGCGATGGAGCCCAATGCAGTGTATGACTTGCATGATTGATAAAAAGAGGTGACGAAGCCCGATGCTGTGTTTTGACATGCATATTATTTATGAAAAGGGGTGACGAAGCCCAATGCAATGTGTGACTTGCATGAATGAATTTTTAAATATCGAAGAGGCGATGCAGTTTATGACTTGCATGAATGAATTTAAAATGCCAAAGAGGCGATTTAGGGTATGATTTGCATGAATAAATTTTTTTAAATGCCGAAGAGGCGATATTGTGTACTATTTGCATAGTAAACTAACGATGGCGCGGTTGGTCTAGTATTATGAATTAATGAATGATGGTGAATAGCCCAGTAAAATTAATGTATGCATAACATGGCGATTAACCCAGTTTATGGAATGGATGAATGATGTGGCGAATAGCCCAATTTATTGAATGTATGAATGACTTGGCGATTAGCCGATGTATTGAATGAATGAATAGTGGGGTGATTAGCCCAGTGAATGATGTGGCGATTAGCCCATTGTATCAAATAAATAAATAAATGATGTGGCGATCAGCCAATATAATTAATGTATGAATGATTTGGAGATTAGCCAGCATATTAAATTGATGAATGATGTGGCAATTATCCTAGTGTATCGATTAAATGATGATTTGACGATTAGACCGGTGAATGAACCAATTAACAATTAGCCGAGTGTAATGAATTAAAGAATGTTGTGGCGATTAGCCTAGTTTATTAAATGAACGAATGGCATGGCAATTAGCCCAATGTATTGAATGAATGGTTTGGTGATTAGCCTAGTGAATGATGTGGCGATTAGTCAGTATAATGAATCTATGAATGATTTGGCGATTAACCAGTGTATTGAGTGTATGAAAAATGTGGCGATTAGCCTATGTATTAATGAATAAATAATGCCATATGCTGGCGAATAAGATAAATTATATGTATCTGTTTACTTACACTTACTCGTGAAGTATAAGAAAATCAATGCGCTCGCGGAGTAATTATGTGACTAATGGTGAAACACATGGCGAAAGTAAAAAAAACGTGTTCACATATAATAGCAATACTATCAAGACAAGATAAATCAAATTTGCAAATGATTGTTGGAATCAAATGCCGATTACTTCTGTTGAAGTTCGAGGGATATCTCACGTCTCTCAGGATAATAAAAATCTTGAAATGATTGATTCAATATTTGTTATTTGAAAGAATTTAATTATTTATCACACGCGAATTGGCGTGATTGATTATCAAAATAATTTGAATTTACTTGAACATGTGAATTGACGTGATATTCCCTTTTGAAAGAATTTGATTATTTAAGAAAATGGAATTGTGATTCAATTCTGATTATGATTTTTGAAGATTGTCGATTAAAGACAGCGAGGGAGCAAACTTTTTCTCGTCTATGACAATACCGCGATTTTTTTTAGATTTTTCTCTGGAGAAAAGGAAAGAAGTCATGTCATGCATCAATCTGTTTTGACGGTGTTTGAACTACCTCTCATTAAAGCATGTCGTGAGCCAGTGTTGTATTACACTTATTATTTTCAAAAATTCGGTAAAATTGTTAGTACTTATGCAATTTGATCAAATGACACGATAGAGTGTTGAAACTCAAGTGGAGACTATCCCTTATTCTATTCATTTGTTTTTGTTTTTCTCCTTATTTTTTTTGGAAACTAAAAATGACTTGTTTTTTTTTTCACCCTCATCATTTTTGTTCATTTCACCCCCTCGGATTACACTAGTCTGAATTGTGGCTAAGAGTTTTTTTCTCACTTTCGGTTTCATTACCCAACTTCTTTTCGATTGTTTCATTTTTTTCTTTGTATTTGCCGGGTTCGACCATTTATTCTTTACTTTCTAAATGAGAACGTAGTCTCCTTCCAGTTTTCAATGACTGTTCATGTACAGACGGTCGAATTATATCAACTTTTTATACGTGAGGACCGCTGAATAAAATAAGTGTGATGATGTTGTATTTATGTTCAAATGCTTGAACAAGTGGTTCATGTTTCATTGAAATTGATTAACATACGTATGAACTTTCAGTGGAATGGGATTGGGGAAAAATCTGTAATGTCGCGATTTTACCTTATCGGAGAGAGCGATGCAATTTTAACCCTACTATTGTTAAACGATATTTTCGTTTATCAAAGAAATGAGAGTTGAATCATAATCTTGCTTTTAAAGAATGATTGATTTTATTAAAGAATAACGATTTTTTTTAAAGAATGACTCGATTCCAGAATTGTGGAATCTATTTATACAAAATAATTGATTTAAAGAATGGTGAAATTTATTTGTCCACAAAGATTGATTAATTTTATCAAAGAATAATAATGATTTTTTTTCCTTTGCAAGAATGACTTGATTCTAGAATTGTGGAATCTATTTATCCAAATTAATTGAATTAAAGAATGGTGGCATTTATTTGTCCACAAAGAATGATTGATTGATTTTTTTGAAAGATTGTGACTTTATACAAGTAAATGTCTTCTTCTTCTTATTTTCTTTTTTTTTGTTAAAAAAAAAGAGTTGAAAATGAACGGTATAATACGTGCGAAGCATGCGAAATAAAATGTACAGTTTGCACATAAATATTTTATTTATGAAAAATTATTGTCTTTACCCTGATGTCAAAATTATGAAATACCGGATGGACTGGTAGGAATTTAGAAAATAGGAAATCTATAGGTTTTTTTGTCCTATGTATACTGTTGCGATGCAATCTCGGTTGAAAAATGGTACGTCTTCTCATTGGCATGGTTTCACGATATACATCGAGTATACGTATGAACGACCATTTAATATACCCTAAATGTACGTGGATTGGCATTTATGCCACCGGCTCATTAAATACTTCACAATTCAAAAGAACGATCCATACACATGGCACTTAATCCAATATACAAAAAGTACTGTAACAGGTCCCACAATATACCTCTTACCTGTCAGGGTGATCATTAGTACTGTGTTAGATGGCTAG
Source organism: Lonicera japonica (assembly GCA_021464415.1). Lineage (NCBI taxonomy): Eukaryota > Viridiplantae > Streptophyta > Magnoliopsida > Dipsacales > Caprifoliaceae > Lonicera > Lonicera japonica. Next base: position 38,666,660 of record CM038466.1, on the reverse strand, counting down.
GATATACTCAGAGGGTATGAGATTGAGAAGAAGTTAGGGCTTATGCTTCAGCGTTTACCGACCCATTAAGTCGGCATGCTTCTACATTCGGCCCTTGGGTATGAGAAGGTATGAGAGATGTATGCTATGCAGATGTGTATAGTGTTCGCAATTTTGCTCAATTTTATTTTAAAAAATGGAAAAGGAAAATATTTTTTTGTTTTTTTTTTTCTTAGGCAAAAATATCTACATGGAATCAACCTAGCAGGCTACTATGTTCCCGGGGAATCATAGCATATGTCTAAGTTGTCACGTAAAGGCCGAAATCGATACATAGCATGCTAAAACAGGTTAATACATGCGTGTGCGATAAATAGGAAACAGATAAAACATGATAGCAAGTATATAGATATCATAGAATCTAGTACGCTTAAATTGTCCCCAGCATAGTTGCCACTCTGAAAATCCTGACGGGACCCTCTCGCTGTTGCTTCGGTGCGTGACGTGGTTTGAAACGATTTTCGAGTTGCTAGTACATTTTATGGGAAAACGGACAAAAGTGTGTTTTTGTACCCTTTTGGGGTACAACACTGTCTGCGTAACCAGAGTGAGTTCGGGAACTATGTTACAACACAGGAAGGTATTAGGCATCCGCGTCGTCCTTTTCGGCTTCTAAATGGACATGCTCGTTTTTATTTTTTAATATTTTTTTACTGTTTTTGACCCAAGAATTATATTTACGGGTTGCTAAATATCCATAAAGTAATCCTACTGTTTTTATATGCAAAAATGGCCTCTTAGACAAAAAGCATGTACGGGTTATCAGAAAGCCTGTACGGTTAATTTAATTAACCGTACGGTCAACCGGGCATCTCTTATATTTCTCTAGTTTGTATAAAACAGAACATGTACAAGCATTTGTAGGCATTTAAGGGAGGTTTTTTGGATTGTACTGATCTATTCTACACACAATTGATGCGGGAATGATGAAATGGAAAGCAATTTAGGCATGCTTTGACAGTTTATATAATTTATATACATGATATGAATAATTATATACATATATGATTTATTTTTAGGATATGTACATCGTATTAGAATTTAGATGATACTTATACAGGATATCTACATCTACTTGCTGTCAAAATTTGAGCACGATCGGAGGTCGGGAAGGTCGATTACCCGTATGGTCTTTTGGATTGCCCGTTCGGTGGATTGATCGTACGGTCTTTCGGATTGTCCATATGTTCAATTGATTTTTAACCGTTGGATGAAGCTAATTTTTGGCTATGTTGTTCCCCAAGACGTCATTTACTTACTGTCAAAATGTTAACATGATCGGAGGTTGGGAAAATCGATTGCCCATACGGTCTTTTGGATTGACCATACGGTCTTTAGGATTTCCCTTACGGTAAATGAGGTTCTTACAGCTGGATGAAGCTGATTTTAGGATATGTTGTTCCCTATGATGTTATCTACTTGATTTCAAAATTTGAGTACAATTGAAGGTCGAAAAGTCCAATCGCCTGTACGGTCTTTCGTATTGCCGGTTCGGTGGATTGACCGTACGGCCTTTAGGATCTCCTGTACGGTAAATTTGGTTCTAGCTGTTGGAGAAGCCAATTTTTGGATATATTGTTCCCAAAGATGTCATATACTTTCTGTCAAAATTTGAGCACGATCAGAGGTCGGGAAGACCAATTGCTCATTCGGTCTTTCGGATTGCTCGTTTGGTGGATTGATCGTACGGTCATTAGGATTTTTCGTACGGTGGGGTTCTAACAGTTGGATGAAGCTTATTTTTGAATATGTTGTTCCCCAAGTTTTTATTACTTACTGTTAAAATTTGAGCACGATCAGAAGTCGGGAAGCCCCATTGCTCGTACGGTCTTTCAGATTGCCTGTTCGGTGGATTGACCGTACAACTTTTAGGATCTCCCGTACGGTAAATGGGGTTTTAACCACTGGATGAAGCTGATATTTGGATATGTTGTTCCCAAAATGTCATCTACTTTATGTCAAAATTTGAGCACAATCGGAGTTCAGGAAGACCGATTGTACGTACGGTCTTTTGGATTGCCCGTACGGTAAATGGGGTTCTAACTGGTGGATGAAGCTGATTTTTGGATATGTTATTTCCCAAATGTCTTATAGTTTTTCTTCAAATTTGAGAGTGATCGGAGTTCAAAAAGGGCTTCGTCTTACTGTTTGATCAGTGTGATGTTCATCTATCTTCAAACTTGAATTGGCCAAGTCCAGTTTTGTTCGGGCATGCATCTCTTGAAATTATGTATCGCTAAGTCTAATTTTGCTTTATCGGAAAGCGAGTTGCGTCTTGTCTAGAAGAGTTGCAAAATGGGGTGTCCACACCCTCTACATTTTTTCTCGCTTTGCTTGTCTTTTAAATTTTTCATTCAAAACTTCATCACCAAAACTCACTACATATTCCATTGTTTTACGTTTGTACCTGTAGGCACTGGATTGCACCTGTAATGCAAAAGCAACGTCCGCTTCATCTATCTTTGATGTTACACTTCTTAATTTATATTCTCGAGATTGACTGACTTGGAAGAGTCCCTGGCAAATTTTTATGATTATTTATTATCTTCCTGATGAATGACAAGTGCTATACACTACATAGGTTGGTTAAATATAAGGAATTGAAGCAAAAGAAAAAGCATTTTATAATGTACCTGGTCACCTAGCACTCTGCACATGCTTGAAAGTTCCATTATGCTATTGGGTGGGATTGATGTTGATTTGCAAATGTCCAAGTATGATTTATTTAGCTGCATAAAAACAAATCTAAAAAATATGAGTCACATAAAGCCACTCTATGTTAATAACATGAACATGTGGTTGAAAATATACCTCCCATATAATTGTATCCTTTTTTCCTTTGCGAAAAGTTTCATGGCTGAGCAAATTATAATCTGCAGCAAAAAATATGCAAAGAAACATAATATAATAAGCATTAAATTTCATCTATTATAGCTGAATTTATGTCATGTTCCATTACAGAAATAAGACTCATAATTTGAGATGCATTAATAAATCAAGTGGGATTCCAAATTTGAGACAGAGGGAGTGCCATGTTATTAGGATACATATTACTTGCTGATGTTGTTGGAAGGACTATATAGTGTCGACTATTGGTGATATATATACCTTTGACAGAGCAATATCCGTATAGTCAACCCCCACCTGTAACGATGTTACGAACTGGTAAGAATAAATGTCCTAGAGAAAATTGTAATAACTAGAAAACCTGAGATGAATAAAATCACAAAAAACAACGTAGATGAATTTGAGATGGAATGTCAAAAAAACAAATCATTTCATGTATATGATTTATTTATTTATTTTACTATGCCAAAATATTCCTGAGCAATGCATGTCGCGCATATAGATTAATGAACCACATCATGATATCAATGAGTGCTTACAATATTGTTGTCTTGCTTTTTTAAAATCTCAGAAATAGTTGTCTATTGATCAGAAATAACCCTCTCTAGTGATGATGTATTTAGATTGCAAGTAGATTCTCTTAGTTCGGTTCTAGTATCTTAATTGCATTCTTGGAACAAAAAGAAGTATTGAGTTATGACATTATAATTACACATAAAAATATACGGTTTAAAACGAAAGTAGTCTATTAGGCTTAAGATTACAGTTGTCATAATCGTACTCTGTCTCTTCAAATTAATATATACTCATACGTTACGCAGTTGTCATAATCGTACTCTATCTCAACTTCATTTTAATGTCTTTTTCCTTTTTCTAGAGCAATGTAATGTATCACTCGTTAGTTCTTTGGAAATGGAATGTAAAGTTAATGGCGAGTCAACAAATGAAAATGTAAAAGTATGAAATAGTTCACTTGATATAATCTGAAGGGATAAAAGAATTAACCTTAGCCTTTTTCTGAGAATCATCACGATTTGATCCTTTTAGTAGGCTCGAAAAGTTACAACCATTGGCTTGCCTGAAATAAGGATGCATCAGAAATCCAAGTTAAGTTCATATAGCAAACAGAGACACTATTTTTTTCTTATCATTAATACTTTGGAGGGTCGAAGGCAAGGTAGATTTATGTATCACCATCACTATATGTTTACGCTAATGGTTTTTAAGTGTTGCTTCCTTAGAAACTAATGACATCACAACTCGAAATTCAGGATGACCCGAAAGGCACCAAATGTCGTTATTGATAAATAATTGTATTTCGAAGAGAAGTCTAGAAACTTAGGGAATTTGGACCACTCAAAACAATTTACAATTCACAAGTTGTAACCAACAACTGGGCTAAGTACAACGTACATTGTTTTTCTCAGCTGCAACATTAAGAAAAATATTTATGTTTAAATTTGTCGGTACATTTAATTGAACCAAAGTATAAAATAAATAAATTTATATACATCTAAAGGTCAAGCATAATAAGTATGGTAAAGAAGAGTCTATGTGAATAAGCCCCAAAAGCAATCAAAAGTACTATCTACAGATTGATCTGAAAGAAGCACTCATAATTTAAAGACTGCAGCTTTGGAAGAAATCGATTAGTTAGGTTAATAGCATTAGTTATACAAGTTGTAATACAAAGAAGTATGAGACCTACACAAGAACAAATATTGCTTAATTTTTCAATTCTCAAAATCAAACCCATACATGTAAAATGACAAATAAATTCTTAATATAAAATGATACTAGCCATACCAATCAATATACATCTGCATGATGGTAAGGCTGTTAGCTTAAAAAAACTGTGAAGCACAACCAAGACTTTGATAATCAAGTAATCCAACTCATCAGCAATAACCAACCTGTAATAATGAAAAATAATTAGGTTGAATGATCGTTTATTGATATTCAAAGCTTAAACAAGTAAATGTAATGAAACTAACCCAAACTGACCTTATATTCCTAATCATATAGGGCTAAAAGCACGATTTTTACATCATTTTTATGTCAGATGACTGCCGGCTTTGGGAATAAGATATTTGAAGTTCTTTAAAGCTTATTCAAGGCCATTGCTTTTCTTCCGTGGTTGATTATTCCCTAGTATTTTCCAAAGTGAAATAAAGATATGTGAGGAAGTTCACGTTACAACATTTATAGTAAACAAATTTGAATGATGTTATTGGCAGCAATACCTTATTGAAAAATTCAGATGTGTTTGTAAGAGAGGTACAATTTATGGTTAATATATCTAGTGACTAAATGTCCTCCACTCCTCCTGATAGAAAGAGCCATTATTTAGTGACTGCTATAATTGAAAAATGTATAGCTTTTCGCTTCATACAGAAATTTGAATGCCTTACAAAGGTAGCTAGTTTTCTCAGTAACAAATTTACAATCTTAACATGAATATAAAGTGTTTGTAGTGGAGTAAATGGGTTAGCCTAGATGGCGAGGCATTCACTCGGACCTAGGAAAGTTCCCTTGTTGCAAGGTTCAATGGGGAGGGGGTCAGTGTTGGGTCGATTTTCATTGTTTGTGCTTAAAGGAAGAGACTAAGGACCTCCCTTTAAAAAAATGAAAATTTGCTTGCAGTGCTGATACTATTTGATCCAATGAATATGAACCCCTAAAACAAAATGGATGAACAAATATAAATTACTCCTTCTGTCTCAAATTTAAAGTCTCACTTTGACTTTAACTTTTTTAATAAGACCACTAATTTCAACTGAATCAACGATCAAGAACAAAAACTTATTTCTTGTAGTGAGATTTGGTGCAATTGATTATGTCCCAAAAAGAAAATGAGATTCTTAAAGTGAGACATCCAAAAAGGGAAATGAGATCATTAACAAAGGGTGTATAAAGTGAATGACACAATGCTACTTGTCATATAGACAGGGTAATCTTAACTACTTGCTTAATAACATTCCCCCCACCTCTTTTCAAAAAGTAAATACAAGTGTTAGACAAAAACATATTTTCAACGTCAACAAAGGAGTAAAATTGAGGAAAGAAGTGCCCAAGCGTAAGCAATAGAAATCACTCACATGCAATTTGTGAATTTGATCAGATTTAACACAAAACTGCATTATCCTTAATTCTCAGCATGTGTTGAGCTATTCCGATATTCCCTTAACTATTGACACTAGATAATAAATAGAGAAAATGGGTTATATGACCTCACTCCGTAATGTTTTACAACTCTAAGCACGAACTCATATTTAACAAGTAGGACTAATTTCATTATTTAATTCTAAATTAAGGACACTTTTGATAATATTGATTTATTTTAAGGATAATGAGAACTATTGATGTACAAAAATACCCCTCATATAAACCTTTAAGCATCTTAACCCTCACTTCCCCTGGTTTTGGAGTATCTACTTGTGTTTCTTCTACCTTCGCTGCCTTCCCCACCTCCTAACACACCACCGCTGCACCACCACCACCATCCGACTCTCTAATCGTATCGCCGAGAGGATCGCCGTTCTCATCATCATCATCATCTTTTTTTTTTTTTATTTTTCCTGCAGGTGCAGTCATAAAACATATGTAACTTTTGATCGAACCGTTGGATTAGGCTAATTTTTGGATATGTTGTTCGGAAGACAAGGTTATTATTGTTTAAAGAAAAATCAAGACAATCAGAAGTCGTTTTACTATCGAAATCAACCAATTTTGACAGCCCAGCGAGATTTTGAAAAAAAAAATCTGATCGCAACTCTTTTTTTTGACGAACCCTACGTCAATCCATATATATATATACATATATATAAATTGATTGGATGTTGATCTCATCAATTTTGTTATTCTATGTTTTGTAATGGTGCTAAAATCATTTTAGTACATTCTGGTTGTTGTTATGTGCGTTGACAGGTGGTGCTAAATGCATTTAGCACCTTCTGGTTGTTGTCATGTGTGTTGACAGAAGGTGCTAATTAAATGCATTTAGCACCACATGTGTGCTTGTTGTAATTCCCTCACTCTTTCAATGAAATGCCTCATAATAATGGGTTTTTTCTAAAACATTGTGATGCTTGTTTAGTCGTTGATCTCCTATCACTCATCTTCTTTGCGATTTTATTATTCTCCTTATGTATGCATTTCATATGTAAAAGATAGTTTCCGTATAATCTTCGGTGTAAGATCGCCCATAGCGATTTACATGTCTATATGGTATCAGAGGTTGTAAGTATGTCCTCTCGTGAGTAATCGTCTCACAGTTTCTGAACCAAAAGGTTCAGACTAAGGTTCTCACTCTTCAAGTATGGTTTTCATTAATGATAATTATCCATTAATTAGTATGAGATCTAAGCTTCTTGACCAGTATGCTCTGTGTCTGCCACAATAAGATAAAGTTTTGTGATTAGTATGCTCTGTGACTGCCACTTTGTGTGGATCTCTCACATCAGAAAACTCAGATCTATATCTCGTGGATCTCTCACATCAGAAAACATAGAGGCTAATTTACTCAGAAAACGGGGATAATTTTTATAATTATAGGCAAGTGTTAACTTTTACAGACGAAAGTCCCTTGAAGCATGTTGATAGTTTTGACCAAGGTGTGCCATGTTGATGTTATTTAGCTCAGGAATACTGTTTTGGAAAAGGATAACAAAGCTTTATAAATATGATGTAGTCAGTTTGACGATGGTGTTTTTACACCCAGTTAAGAAAACTTGATTTATGAAGAAGGGAATCATTAGTCTGTTATCCTTAGATGAAGAAATTTGTTTGTCCTCAAAGATATTTTCTATGGCAAATTTCTTAAAACGTTCAGATAATAGTAGTAGTCAATTAGCTCGTTCGTCTTCATTTTCGTCTTTTAATTCTTCTCGTTTTGATAATAATAAATTAGGTTCCTTGTATGAAGTTTCTTATTTACCTGATAATCAAAAAATCCAAGAGACATATCTCCCCATGGTAAATCCTTACCTTGTCTTCTCCAAACCCTTTAATCAGTCGTTTTCCAAAAGCGTCAAGCAATTAATCAGCTCAAAATCGTCAAAACTCCCAGTAAAAGAAATATTAAGGCTTTAAACTTTGACGATATTATAGTTCCCTCTGGACAGAAAGAGCACTTCTTCTCTGTTTCGATTCCCCCATATCTACCAAGGATGGCTCTTGCTCAAGGCTACACGCATCTCCACTTTGGTGTAATCAATACAACAGTCACCTTTCATGGTCGCAAAGGTCTCCCGGTCTTTGCTTTTATTGCTCTAGTTGACTCTCGTCTCCAGCAGTATCAGCAGGCATGTCTTGGTACAGTACATGCAACCTTAAACGCTGGTGCAATATTTGTGACATTGTACCCCAACTTCAACATCCCCCTCCATGATCCTTACTTGCTGGAATCATTGAAGATTCAGATCCAGATAACAGGAGCCCCAATGGTTGATAGCACATCAGCAGCCATGATTCACCACTAGATGATATATCGAATCTAGGACCATGCCTTCGATCTATCAATCCCCAACTCAGTTGACTTAGATGCTCTAATGATCAGAGTTGACTCAAGTCAAGCTCCACATGTTACTTCAATTCCAAAGCAAATACCTCGCGAAGAACTCATCAAGTTACTTCCAGAAACTTGGATCACAACATATGAAAAACTCCATAAACAGGAACACCTTGTTTCTGTTTCCTCAGTCCAATCGTCCTTTGTGCGAAAAAATGACAGATCTGTTAAAATTCGTTTTAATAGGTCTCAGTCCACTTCTCAGTTCCCAAGTCCCTTTGTTACTCCAATCAATGCTTTTAATATCATCACTCCTTTACTAAGGGTTGATGTTTTCATCCCCGGATGATGATAATAATAATAATAATAATAATAATAATAATAATAATAATAATAATAATAATAATAATAATAATAATTTTGTTATTCCAAAATATAATCCCGTATACGAGTTACATAACCAAACATAGTATTAACATCAGCATGGGATATCTCAGTATTAATACTGCATGAATCAAACAAGATATTTGTATTAAATTAATACCAGGATTAATAGTCCAGTATTATTAATATTTGTATTATTAATCCCACTAACCCTAATACCTGAATCAAACGAGGCTTAATATTATTATTTTGATTACAAACTATATTCAATGTTGGCACAAACGTCCTTGTGCAGATATATCTCCCTTGTCAAGAATACAAAAATAAATACAACATGTTGATACGATTTTTATAGACATAAAGTTATTCGCTCGCTTGCCAGCAACCTAGCTTGTTTGTCCTTTCTTTTGTCATCTGAATTACGGGCATGTCAAAGAAGTATTTTACATATAGAGTATATAATAAGGGCTCACCAACAATACAGAGTATATAATAAAGAATCGTTTTAATGTTTGACCTTGGCTTAATCAATAGATAAATATTATTTCCTCTACCTCAAATTGATAGTATGTGCATATTTTGTTTTTTTCTAAATTTTTTTATATTTATAGTTTCATTTTTGTTTATATTGTTAATAACAAGATCTCACAATAGAAAATTCTTCTTTCTTTCAGCCTAAATTAATAATTCTTTTTCTTTGTTTTCTGAATATAATCAAGGAAAATACTTCTTCCTTTTTCTGATAATTTACAAATTTGATTTCTAACCAATGATTACGTTGATATGGTGGGTTCTTGTATATATATATAACAAGTGTGCAAAAGTAAAACATTGATTCTTAAGTTGGGAGGGATGGAATAATTTGTGTCATTGACCATTGATAAATTTAACATTAACATTTTGGTAGAAAGTACTAAAAAGGCGGTTGAACTTCAGAAGGTTAAAATATAAATTAAATAACTCTCTGTAGTGTTAATGAAGCCATTCCCAAAATTGAAATATCAGGACCGGCCCTTTGGTTAGCAGACTACAAAGGCATTGATAGAATTGATTACACATATATGTGAATTACAAACCATGCGCATGTACTCACTTTACATTATGCAAAAGTAGATGATAAAGTAGGAGAGTCAGACACGTAAAATTAAAGTATATATAAAGCCAAAAATCATCAATCGAATATATTTACCAAGCTCTCCATTGCTTTCTGCCTCATGGACGATATTTACAATTAAATGCCCTTGTTGGACGAGTTGAGTATAATTGACTCGCCATCTACTAATTATTTGGATTCAACCGAATTTGGATTTGGTTTTGATTTTGGTACATGTTCAGTCCTTGCAGCTTTAGCTTGGATGATGTATACGTAAATTTTTATGTGAATTCCAACCATGGTTGTTGTGCAGAGGAGGATGACAATGAAGAAGGTAATAATGCTCACAAGAGATACGTCTTTGGCTACATATATACACACCGAGGCGGATCTATGTAGAGGGCAAGGGGGCCAGCCGTCACCCTTGAACCTATATTTGATATTAATTTATTCGTACATGTGATACAGTGCAACTGTAATATATAATTTGTGGAGATATATTTAAAATTAAGGAAAGTTAGTTTGGTGGTTGAGGTTACAAGTAAAATCTTGGGTCCACCCTGTATCTCAAAAGACAACATTGATCAGAACTAAGATAATGCCTCTATACCCAAGTTTATAAATAGAACCTGAAATCTCTACCTTCATTCGCTTACATTTTCACGATTTGCTACACCAACTATTTTCTCAGTAAGAGCGAATTGCAGAATACCTTACTATATATGGCACAACCTCACTGGTAAAAACGGTTGAATTGGCTCCCATAAATGCCACACAAACACAGTTCATTATAGGCATTTCTGTTACACACTTTGAATTGACCCCAAAATTCTAGATGCAAAAACTACAAATTTTTTTTAAGAAAGAGTTGCATCAATTGTAACTTTAAAGAAGAAAAAGGAGTATCTCCTAAATAAAGATGCCAGAATAGAGATAATAAGAAGCTTCTAGATTAAAAAGGAGTTACACAAAAATACCAGCCAATGCAGTTATACAGGGAAATTTACTTAAAACTCCAAGAATTCTGGACCCAAAATTAAGGCTTAATCGACACATGACATATATATAACCAAATATGGCCCTCCAAGTAGCAAGGTGAACTTAATCGTAAACTCAAGCTTCTTGAGTATACTAGAAACAGTTTTTAGCTATTCTAATCAGCACAAGTACTTAAACTTTACTTCTATGAAAAATTTAAGGCTGACACTACCATAAGGATTACGTGATTGCTGGTACTTCTAACCACTGTTAAAATTATACCGAATTGAAGATTGTGATATTAACCTACATATTCTAACTTTGGTAGCCAATTACCAAGTATGTGAACCTATAATATAGTATTAGTGTGTGATATAACTTAGAAGGTTAAAGAGGATAAGTAACTAGCTAGGATAGCTTCAATAGGTCGATCAACCGGAGGCTTTGCTATTGGGAAGGAGAAGTTGAATCACCCATGCTCATATTCGGACCAGTCGGGGGAGTGAAGAATGTGTCGTCACTGGAGGAACTAGACTCGCGGACAACATTGTCACCAGAGGAACTAGACTTGCAGACAACATTGTCACTGGAGGAACTAGACTCGCGGACAACATTGGCGGGGGCAGAGGTGCTAGCTGGAAGAGTAGCTGGAAGAGTTTGGATGCCTAAACCCTCTGGAAAAAGAATTTGCAAGTGTGGCTCTTGTGGAGCTCGGGGTGGGCAAACGTTCCTTTGGCAAGTGAGACACTGAACAACGTAACACCCATGATGGTAGTGTCCGGTAACTCTTACATCTCCTCTCTCTATGCATCGGGTGTAGTATCGGCCTCTTCGAGCAAAGTTGGCTAACAATTTACGGAGCGTGTTGGCTACCACGGACAATAAGGGGAAAATACTGAAATGTATTTTCGATTGCGTACGGCTAATCTTTAGTATGAGAGTTTGACAAAGCAAGACCAAATTGCAATACGGACAAAGCTATTCCAAAAAACTCAAACGTTGACCCGTATATCAGACCCTCTTCGTCTCCCACGGCGTTGTAACGTAGAAGTGGAATACAGCCCTTCCATTTATAAAACCTAGCCCCCTCTTTGGCCGCCGAAACGATGAACTCAGCACATGTGAGAAACAACGTCAAGCAAGCAAATGCAAGCGCTAATATAGGGTATGACATTGTTTGCTCATTTCTGCTTGCTGCTTCATCAATGGTTGTTGAAACCGCAGCCATCATCAAGTTGAAGATTGCTGAAGCTATCTACAAAAGGAAGAAAAATAATTTTTCTAAAAGTTGCAGGAGGTGAAGATTTTGGCATGTGAAATATTATTAAGTAAAACATATGTGTCTTGTCTAGAGCTAATAATAAGCACTAACAACCTTAACATTCACAACTCTGAGCATACTAAACACATGCTATTTTTACTAAAAGTTGCAGAAGGTGAAGATTTTGGCGTGCTGAAAGCACTGTGAGTTATGAGGCAGCCTATTTATTCACGTGACTTCAGTTTTGTCAACAAGATGAATCTCATCCTGGGACTGTGGCCATGAGACTTGAAGACTGAAACTATAAATATGTAAAAATGATAAAACTCTGGAGAACTTATCAGAGGGTTTTGAGAAGTATATATACTGTGGATTTGCCACCTAATTTTTCATCGCGCTCTGATTTTTTTTTATTTTTGGTGAAATGAAATCAAAATCATAAGAACCAATACAACACAGTCTCTACAGCTAAATCAACAAAATACAACACAAAACATACTAAACCAGCAGAAAGAATTCGATCAAGAAACAAAACAAAACACTATCTAAGTAACAGAACCAAAACCTGTACACATTATACAAGAATTTCAGTCATGGAGGCCCGGCCCTTTATATTCCTTGCACATCAGCCAAAGTACTCCTCACCTTCCAGTGCCACGTAGCATGCCTAATACTTTCCTAGCACACAGAGAGAGAGAGAGAGAGAGAGAGAGAGCCAAAAGTCTCAATTGAGCCACAAAGCTACCTCATTTCCTTCCAACTGGGCTAAGTTGCACTTCATATTCCAGTTATTAGCAGCTCTCCTAATGTCATTTCTTCTCAGAACTTCCTCCCACACGCATTTGCAGAAATCAAAATTAAAAAAACAAAACAGAGTGATCAATGTCCTCCACATATACTACTGGTGCATAACACACAGAGTCATCAACTACACACCCCCACTCCTTAAGTTTGCTTCTGGTCAGAATTCTTCTTTTAAAAGCCATCCACAATATAAAGGCTATTCTAGGAACAAATTAACCCCTAAAATCACACAACTTACTATTTCGCCATGATTCCTTATGACCTCCTTAGCTGATTTGACTGTAAATTGCTTACAACCACGGCACTGGGTATAGCCATTATTCAACACGTACGAAATATTCTAGCTATCAATATTCTCAATACTGGGAAGGCCCCGCACAAACTCTAACTAGATCACTAGAAACTGGTCTTGGCACAGTACCATTTCACCTACTTCTCAATCCCAACGGAGTCTGAGTATAGTTTTTCTTCTCTTTTTCCTTGTTTTTATATTAACCATTTCAATACATTGCACTCATAATTTGTAGCAATTTTGAATAGAGCCCATCAAGTTTTGGGTGGATTGGAGATCAGTGGACACCATATATATGAGTGTTACTAGCTAGTATTTAAAAGTGCATAATATAATTAATGGTGTGTTGTTTAACATGATTGAGTTTAGTGACAAGAAAACTATACATAACAATATATCAAAACTCAGAGCAAAAGAGACTAGTGAGTACTCTTACCGTCCAAGGTTGAAGTTGCCTCAAATTTTCACAAACCATCCTGTAGTATTGCAAAAATGGAGCTCCTTGCTGATTGGAGTGACCAGAGCTAGCTATGGACTAATGAGCATGAAAATTTTAAAATGCAATTATCCTTTTGAAATAAGACAAAAGCAACAACCCAGACCTCATTCCACTACGTCCCAGCTGGCCGGTTTTCATTCCACTACTTCCGTACCAGGTACTATATTCACTGCCCATTTCCCAATTTTTTTTTTGGATGTCATGATAATCCCATTACCGATGCAATTGTCCTTTTTTTTTTTTATTTATTATTATTCGAATAATAAGTTGTATTCTTGACATGTTGAAATTAGCTTTTCCGGTAAAAGTAAACATGGAAATGGGTATATTTGTGTCAGTTTCATGTCTTAAACGATGTACTCTTGACTGCTCTATTCCTATCGGGTCTCAAGGATTGCGGGTGATTCTTTTCTCCATCCGAACACTACTCGATAAGATATCGGTTGATATTTTCTGGATACGTATACAACTTGATTATTTATCGGGTAAGACAACACGATGCAATTGTACCGGTTAAAGAAATAAATTTTGTAAAAAAAAAGTTGAACTAGAAGCAATATTAGTGAATAAATAAAATTACCAAGAAGATTATGGACAAATATTTATAAATCCTCAAATAGATACAAACTCTAACTTGATTCAATAAATTTTGTTTTTATTAAAAATTTAATAACTTTTTAACGGGTCTAAATGGGTCATGCATGCGAATTCATACCAGAATGGGTGTTTGATTGGCATATCCGAAATGTTTTCCGAATATGTATACGACGTACTTTTTGCATTGGAAAATATATATATTTTTTAATGGTAAAGAAAAAAACTTTCCCACAAGAAATAAAAAGAATAGAAATCATCTACCGGTAAAAATAAACATGATACGAAGAACGTATTATCACATCACACAACTTATTTTCTATCTTCAATTCTAACAAAATTTAATTATTTTTATTATTATTTTCCAACTTATCATCAAATAAAACCCTTTTTTTTTTCTTCAGCAAAAAAATTGTATCATAAAACGTATTGACATTGGATTACTTACTCCTATTACCTCATAATTTGAGACCCTAGGAATAAGTTAGTTGAAATTAATTGACTCACAACGGAGGGATAGAAAGTTAATTAAAGATAAACAAATTAAAGTTTTAATGAACTAATGACGTTTGTAAAATGGTTCAAAAAGTTAACAAATATATATACGTATATATATAATCTCGATCTCTGTCATTTTATTAAGCGCAAGCAAAAATTTGTAGGGAATGGAGGCACTAACTTAACACTTTCGAAAAAAGATTTAAGAATATTACCACTTGAAAGCGTAATTAAATAACATGGATGGAGTATTATGCAATTCTAACATATATAGATTTTGCACGCTTATATAATATAAGAGTGTTGTGCCGAATTTAAAAATCGAACGATCTAGTCGTACCTAGCCAAACTGATTCGTTAAAAACCGAAACCAAATACGTTTGGTTCGGGTATGGGGCATGACAGTACAAAACTGAACCAAATCATTACATATATGACTTAAAAATAATATTACTAAGTCCATGAATATTAGAACTATAATATAAATGTAAAAGTTAATATGTTTTCTATCTAAAGTAAGTAGGTGCAAGTATACAATTATTATTTTTTTGATTAAAATAAGTGTTGCCCTATAATTTATTCCTTTTTAAAAAATATATATGAATACCGAATAAAACTGAATCAAAATTGATCAAAAAAAATTTAGTTTGGGTTTAGGTCTAGAAGATTTAGAAATTGAAATTGAACCATACTTAAACTTTCAAATTCAATTTAGTTTGGTCTCCTAATTTCTATCTTAACTGAAAACACCTCTAGTATAATATATTCAAAAAAAATTAGATAGAAAATACTTAAAAGTTTCCTGCCCGATTGAACGCTGCGTAATTCTAATACTTTGTTGACTTTAGTTTCCCTTATTTTGGCAATTCATTTTAGAAAGGGACAACATTTAAGATCCGTTTGATAACAATATAAAAAATAATAATAAAAATAATTGATTTTTTAGAAAAATTGAAAATAAGTTAAAGTATATATGCGGTAAGATGTTTCTTATTTTTGGCTTTTTTAACGGAATTTTTTTTGAGGGGTTGAACGGATTTTTTTTTTCCAAGAAAACTAATGAAAGATGGGGAGATATCTACTCATAAAAATAAACATGAGATGAAGAACAACTCATCACATGCCTCCACCTTTTTTGTTGTTATCAAAGGTAGTCTTTTAAAAGATTAATGAAATTGTTTGATAATAAGAAATAAAATGATAACAAAATCAATTGATTTTCATAAAAAAAATAAGAAAATAAGTTGAATTATGTGATAATAATAAAAAAATAAGAAAATAAGTTGAATGATGTGGTGATAAAATTTCCATCTCATTCCTATTTTTATGTAGGCCCAATCCTATGATTTGGAGGCCATGTGCAAAAACTCAAAATATAGCTCACATATTTATGTAAATAATTATATTAAATAATATAAATCAGTTTATTTTTTTTTAAAAGGTAACTATCCACGAGACTACAACCATTGGAGATTGGGAGAGAGAGAGTGGGAATGGCACAAGCCACAAGGGGTCTCAATAGGAAGTGTAATAGTTTTTATTGAAAGATTTGAAAAAAAAAAAAAAAGTAGAAAAAAGAAACCCAGCTAACTTCACTGGGCTAATTAAGTAATGGATTTACGCATCTTAAATTAAATGGCTTATGGGCCCTTTTATTGCTTCTTTTAAATTTGGGCTTTTCATCGTCAACAAACAAAAGGTAGAAAGCTAAAATATTATTTGTTAGGCTCCGTTTGATTGCAAAGATGAAAAAAAAAAAAAAAATTAGTTAGTTTGTGTGAAAATATAGAAAATAAGGTGAGACATATTACTCATTTTATGAGTATATATCATCAATCTTTCAATATTTTTGGTGAAAATTTTTTACTCACCACCAAGCAAAGAATATTTCTTCATAAAAAAACTTAAAAATCAAGGAGATATCACCTCTATCACTCAACTTATTTCCCATCTTTTCACCAAAACTAACTCAATTTATTTTCATTTTCCACTTTGCAATCAAACGGAGCCTTAGTTTTTTGTATTTAGGCTATATGCGGCTGTTCAACTTGTACAGCCGGGCTCAACTCTATTTTTATGATTATATGTATTTCATTTTTTTTTATTTTTTGTGAAAAATTAGTTTTCTTGCCAACCAAAAAACCTTGCAAGAAAAAAGGCAAAAAGTAATAGAAGATTTAACCATATCGCCCACAAAAATTTATTTTTATTATTATTATTATCTTCTTCTTGGTGTCAATCGATCCCTTAGTTTCTATGCAAAATATCGAAAGAAAATCCGAGAGAAATTTGTCTTAAACATGAGTCCTGTTATTAACCCATCAATCTATTAAGTTGACTTTCTTTAAAGGAAAATTAATGAACGTTCAAGTACATCACTGTTTGCCGAGAAATCCGCTGCAAATGCACTCTTAGAAACAAAATTTTGAGTTTTTTTTTTTTTTTTTTTTTTTTTTTTTTTTTTTTTTTTTTTTAAAAAAAAAAGGGAGGTCTAGTTAACAATCGACCCCATTCGAACCCTATAAGGCAAGAGTATGTTGCCTATAAAAACAAAATTTTGGTTAAATATATATTTAATATATATTTAATAGGATACAAATTTTTATACATAAAATTATTTTTTTATTCATAATTTATTTAACATGTATTTTTAAAATACGAATTATCATTTTTCTAAGTTTCCTACTATCGAGAAAATACTAGTTTTTTAAAAATGTTCATTTAATTACATATTGCATGCATGCGCAGACAACAAAAAAAAGAGGAGGAGAAAGATTAAAAGCTTGGACAGCATGTGCTTCATTCGATCTCATGCGATATGTCTAACCTAACATATAAGATAACGGCGATTGTCAGAAAAGCTTTGATGAACCATATACTCCCTCCAAATAATTAGGAGTATACTTACGATCCGTTTGATAATAATATGAAAAAAAATAGTTGGTTTTTGTGAAAAATTAAAAAATAAGTTGAGACATGTGGTCAGATGCTTATTACTTTGTAACTTTTTCCACGAAGAAATTTTCTTTGGTGGTTGAAGAAGAAATATTTTTCATAAAAAGTTATGAAGGATATGGAGGACATTTATTCATAAAATGAGCATGAAACGGAGAGCATCTTATGATATGTTTCAACTAATTTTTCAACTTCTTACTAAATCAAATGTTTTTATTTTTATTTTTCATATTGCTATCAAACAGAACCTAAGAATTTCTAAAAATAACAGCCTAATTTTTATTTTATTAGAGGTAAGTTAGTCTATCAAATTTCGCAATATCAAATATTTTTTTAATTAATTTTTTCTTATGTTTAAATCAGTATATTATTAATAAAATGTGAAAGTCAAATATGAGCTCTTAACGTGTCATTAGTAAAACATGAAAGTCAACCACAAACTCTTAATTCAGGAAACGATGAAGTATCAAAAATTATAACTTGTTAATTATGTGTAAATATGTTGCACCTTATTGGACCTCTTCAAGTGTGTTCTACATGTACAATTTATTACCTTTTGAACTTTTATGGTTCTCTTAAAAAGAAATGGATATAAATACAAATTCAATGGGATTTGTTAGTATAGAGATACGGAGAAAATAATATGTGACAATTAAATGGCTTCTTTGGTTAACTTATTTTGAACTTTTTTTTATGTTATTTATTTTTATGTTGAAAAAAAATAACAAAAAAGGAAAAAAAAAAAGAATTATTTTTGGTTGTGTTTTGGTACCCCAAATTGAAATTCTGCATTTGCCACTGCATACATTCACCAATACAATACTTATAGTGAGAATACTATGGATAAACTTTACACAAAGTTAATAATGCACAAATTACAAATCACCAAATCTTCAAAACAAGTCCGAAAAAACGTCATATTATATATATATATATATATATATATATATATATATATTGTACAGGGTACATAGCCAAAATATTATACTTACACCTAGCTAGTATTATATTTATAATCTCATTCTTTTATTAATTAATTGGCTTATAAAATGTTCGTTTTCTGTATTTAAAATAGTTTGTTGCATTTGATTTGATGTTTCAGGTGTATTTTTTGTATTTTTTAATTTCAAGAAGACGTGTCATCGAACTGTCCTATTACATCTTCCAAATTTTATTCAAGTAAGAATTTATTTTCTTTAGAATGACTCTCAGCATTTTCTAAACAAAGAGGTGAGGATCGAGCCAACTTATTCAAAGCTCTTCAAGTTAATTAGTTATATCTTTCAACCAGGGCCGGTTTTAAGTTTTAACGGGTTCTAGGCGAATTTTGGCTTTCGAGACCCTTTTGTATATTCATGAAATATAAATATATCAATAAACTCTAACAAATATATGCATACATATATATATATATATATATACAAATTATGAGATTTGAAAAGTAATAAAAAGAGTAACTAAATTTCTTATTCATATATAATTTAGTTAAAACAAGAATTAATGCTATTCAATTCACTCAGTTGTAGTACTGACAAGTCAGGATTATTAATGTAAAGATCAATTACTAATGTACCAGAACAAATAAACTATTTATTTTTTCTAATGATAACTGATTTATCATTAAAATAAACAAAATATTTGTCCTCAACCAATCTAGAAATAGGAAATCAAATTCCTTCTAATGGAAGATACATATAGACACTCCTTAATCATTAATATCCTATTCTGACTAGACTGAAGATAAATATTTTCTACTGCAACTGTTGCCACATTCGTAGCTGCCCATATGTAAATTTTTTCTATTTTTAAGTTGTCTGGTTTCCTGGAACTCCTGCAAAGTATTGCAGACATGATTAGTGGCTCTCGAATCTACACACCAGATACTGGTAGATTGGACATCTAAACAAGATACAACAATAAATAGATGAAATTTACATATGTTGTTATAACGGTTTAGGAAACTGGGACAATCTTTCTTCAAATATACTTTCTATTGACAGTGAAAACATTAGCCCATAGGCTTTTTCACTCCTCCTAGAGGTTCAGCGACTGCTGCACGCACTGCTCCTTGTGCGACTGCAGCTTATGCATTCTTCTTCTTCCTTTCTTGCTTTTGGGCATAGAAGTTGAAGCTTTCTCAGCCACTAGAGTACTAGCCAGCTTACCAAGGAGTTCCTCAACTACTTGGAGTTCTTTAAGAAGTTCTAACAATGAATAAAGCTTATTCATGTTGTAATTATGTCGGAATTCCTTAAATAAATCCAGCAGCGACTAGAGAACGATATCGACCTGGTTTCCCCATCGATTTTAACTCCAAAGATCTCTTAGTTCATTCAGAAGACCGATCATCTTCAAAACAAGATCCTTAACTCAGGTTCCTTCAGCAATAGTTGTGTTCATGAGGCCTTTCATCGAAACCTACATTGCGGCATAATCCTGATCCCTAAAAATATCTTTGAGGTTCAGCATTATGTCGTAGGCGGTGGCAAAAGACTAATGCTAATGTTGTAACACATTTAACAAAAATGCCAGCATGTAAAACCACGCCATCTCATCAGCATTTTTCTACCTCCGGCAAGCCTGGGTTTCCTCATCGGTCCCCCCTTACCAGGTTCTGCTGGACAAGACTTAGTGAGCACAAACTTGTACTCTTTAACAGTAAGCACAATGTTCAAGTTCATTTTTCAGTCAATATAATTAGTTCCAATCAATTTGTTTTAGTTAAGAATGATTAAAAGTGGATCGAAAGAGTTTGCCATTTTAAAACTTTGAGAATCACATACAAATTATGATGGACAATAATAACTTTGAACACATATTTTAAATATGGTACCCTCTACCATTTCAAAAAGCGTTCACCAGCAGCCTAAGACTTTGAATAACATGCCCCGTTAATGAGGTCATCTATTATTCATTATTTCTTAGACAGATATAAACCTATTAAATTTTACTATCTAGACAATGCCTTATTGTCAAGCAATACATACTATCTAGACAATCCTTATTTGTCAAGTAAAATTTAAATAGCCGATTTCCTTTGGTCCTACAAATAATAGTAGAGACTCAGTTGGAGAGCATACTATTATTTATATCTAAGTGTATACCATCATTTAATTTAGTCCAATAATTCTACAATTTATTCTTTCCGATATGGAGCTGAGCACTAAAACCCACACGAAAAATAAATCACATCATTTAAAATTATCAGTCAATGAAATTTGTACAATGATTCCGCAATTTATTCTTTCCGATATGGAGGTGAGCACTATAACACACACAAAGAATAAATTATATCATCTACAAACCAATAATGGAGACCGTGAAATTTTTATGTGAAAAAATCTCTCACCCACCTAGTATTTAAAACATTATTTTCTGAGGGTTAAGAAAATTTCATATTAAATTCTAGTCAACTAAAATACAAGGGTATGAAATATAAAAGACATGTGCAATAAAATTATTTTGTTGCTTTTCTTTTTAAAAAAAAACTTATATTTTTCAATTACGCAAAATTTATATTTATATACCATTTTTTTAATTAGACAAGAATTAAACATAAAATAAAATGTGATCTAGGTATGGTCATGTATCCATGTTGTCCAAAATTATAAGGAAACCTAATAATTAAACACATATGACCAACACACAATCACACAAAGCATTAAACCATTCAATAATAAGAATAATTAAATCCCTACTATTATGGTCCAAGCTTCATTATCCCTAGTCTGTTGGAAACCTGTAACGACTTATGTCGCCACTTCACTGACTATGTCGGGAATCAACCTTGGTGGAAACGCCTTCTTCAACGTTCTTCGTTAAAGAAACTGCAATCTTAAATACAAAGGTCATATACCTTCATTTAAGAAGTTCACACATAAACTATTATATCTAAACTATAAATAAAATTACATAAATCATATGCCTCCTTTTAAGGAGTTCACAAATCTGATCTAAATTTAATTTACAACCATGAATAAAACCCAAATCAGCATGCACATTAAAATTAACCACGAATAAAAACATCGTGGGATCCAATCACATAAAACATAATTATGTGACCATAATAGCGGGACAAGAACACTGCAAAACAAGGGTTAGCGAGTTCTACGTTCTATCCAACAACAACATGCATGAATAGATTTAACTGGACAACATGACTAGTTCAATCCGTATGCAGTATCAAAGAAAACCAATCGCTCTGATACCAATTGATGGAGACATAAATACAAGATCGTTTGATTTTGCATATAGATTGAGCAAAATACTTTTGCTAAAACCCTATAAGAATAAAAAGATTTCACCTTTGTGGATCATGTAGATGAACCATATGAGGAGACTAGGGTTTGAAAGCATCAAATTGCGATTTGGTCAGATTTTTATAATTATCGCTGGGCTATGAAAATTAATTATTTTCTCTACCAAAACGATCTCTGATCGTCCTGATTTTTCGGGCTATGAGAGTAACTTTGCGTTTCGAACGACATATCCAAAAATCAGCCCGATTCAACGGTGCGATCAAAAGTTACGATTGATTTACGACTGTTGTGCCGAAAACCTAAAGATCTTCTATCGTATTCCTTCCGCCATCAAATCTTGCACTGAGTGTGGGCTACGGTATCACCAAGATTTTCTCTTCTCTGAATAGAAAAAACCCTAACTCGTGAGAATTATTGTTATTATGAGAAGAGACAAGGCCGGCGTATATATAAGGTTACGATAGAGATCTTAAGGAGAAATAAGTGTGTAGACACCCCGATCCGTGACCCCCGCAAGAATCCTAACGACCTTCGAAAAGTACACATCGAGTCTAGAACTCATACACACACTAGGACATGCTTTAGGCATTTGTAGCACTACAACGGGGCGTTTGTAGAGCGAAAAAACATTTGTCGCGCTACAAACGGCTATTTTTGTCGTTTGTCATGCGACAAACCCCTCCAAACACCGACCAACCACTTTCTGACACATCAGTCTGTCAGAACCCATCACTTCAGCCGTTTGTCGCGCGACAAACCCTCTCGAGCACTATAAATAAGGCACCACCCCCATGGGTTCTAGATGGCAACTTCTCACCACGGTTTCTACACCAAAACACCTTATTCTTTCTCATATTTTCTAATCTTTAAGCCTTCTCCGGAAGCATCTGTGATAACATTTATTTCCGCAAGAGTCTCGGATCTAATCTTGGCACCCGGAGTGCCACCTTTTAGAATCAGACTGCTGGAAATATTTCAAAGAGGAAGGCTGATATCCACCGGAGGTCTTCTCTGCCATATTATATTTTCTCTCTTTTATTCTTATATATATCGTCGGGAAGGTAACTAAAGTCTCTTCTAGTAATTAAATAAGATATATGTATACTAGTTTTATTGTATTTTATAGACTTGTATAAACTCTTATTTAAAGTTTAATATATATACGTACTTGTTATTTTCGGAAGTACTATAAGCGAGTAGGGAGTTGGCTTGCTTGGGCCAACATAAACCGAAAGCATTTACTTCCATTTGAGTTATTTTGTAGACTTATTATATATGTTGTTCTGTCCACTTTCTAGCTGGATAAACTTATTGTCAAGTTATTAATATTCTATCGTTTTCAACAAAACAACTTGATAAAATCCTGATAAAAATTATTTGTAAAACCAGAAGAAGTAAGGACATTTATCATCCGACTAAAACCAAGTTTTTAAAACCCGGACTGATAAAGCTTATTTAGAAATTAAATTCAGATATATTATGTCTTCCATATAGACTGTAATGTATCTGATACACTCTCCTCAAAAATTCAATTTCATATCAAATCAATTCCAATAAGATCCGATCTTTTCTAAATTAACCTAACGAGATAATTGGTATTGTTATATGAGGAAACAATCACTACACAAGAATCAGTGATTTGTGACAGCCAAAAACAGTCATAATGGCCGTTTGTGACTGTTTTTGACTATCATAAATAACACTGTGACAAGTTTTTTTATGACAGTCAAAAACTGTCATAATCGGGCTTTGTCACTGTCACTAAGAGTGGCCAAGAATAGTCGTAAGATATAAACTAGTGACTGCTTTATGACTGTTAATGACTGTCACAATTTACGAAATTGTGACTGTTAATAACAATCACATTTTTTGTTAAATGTGACTGTTTGTAACAGTCATAAAATGGTGATAGAGAAGTGATAATTTTACAAACTTATGACCGTTAACAACAGTCATAAGCTTGTGAGAAATTATTGTGCCTGTTGTTTTGTCACTGTTTTTGACAGTGACAAACAATGGAATTATTTAAAAAAAATGAAAATGAATATAATAGAAAACCAAAATTTATTTACCTGCCAAAAACATAATAATTACAATCTAGGATATCAGAAACCAACCATCCATGAACTCTTAATATAAGAGTTTAAAATATATAATAAAAGAAGGAACTATGGGATAATAAACATGAGTAGCTACAAAGTTTTTAACTTGTAAAAGTAGATAATGATGCTTTTGCTTCTCAGTGCTCGGACTTCCACTAGATTTCTTTACATTGGTTGGAACTCCACTTTCAACTAAACCATTCTCCGCAACCAGTTTATTGAGCTCGGCCTGCCCAAAGTATGAGTTGGATGAAAAAGAGTAAAACAGAAGAATCCCCATATGAAGTTTATAAGATGGAAAAAACAAAGGGATTATATAATATACTACACGCCTCACCTATTTGAGACAATAAAGAACAGCACCGTGGTCATGAGACCTGAAAACCTAAGTCAAAACAAATAAATGTCACAACATCCAGGATTAGAATTAGAGCAAAATTAGCTTAAATTTTGATCTAGCATGATCCTTATTCAACTCTAAAGCTAATAAATTATAGTGTTTGCAAATATACACACACAATATTATAAAATATATATATACACATACAAATAACACTTAAAATTCAACTTGTACATCACTTCCATTAACATTTGTATATGCAATCCACCACTCTTCTATAATATTAAATGCATCACAATTCACACCACACTTAAATTGGGAGTTATATTAAATATATAGGTAGAGGTTCCTATAAGCACCATCCTTATTTTATGCAACCACAAAAGAATACTAATAAACAAAAGGCCCACTAGGTTTTCTCCAGTCCCACCCTGTGGAACCCATTGTTTGCCTACAATATAGATTAAATTTGTGTATCGTAAAATGATTACCTTAACACATTTTGCCAAAACTGGAATAAGATGACTATGTATGTTCACCTTATATCCATCATTAGTGCCTCTGTCCACCCAAATGAGACAACACATAACTTCTTGAACACAAACCCGCTAAATTCTTAATACTAAAACATCATAAGCAACTGGGCCAATCTTCTAATAAAATTAGTGCCTGTCCAAGTGAATTGCTGTAGTTGGGATTCGAATTATGGGCTGCTCGATTCTAACAAGTTGGTGTGAGTAGGATACATAATCATCTTTCCCTTTTCCAATTAATAATGCTCATAGCTGTAATGCTTTAGCCACAATAACAGACTCCAGCCACACATCATTAGTTTCTTATTAGCTTGTATGAGAATAAAGTAACAAATTCAGTCCAATTGAGCAATTCCTAAACAGAGATGAATCATAATTTTATTTAGTATAGTTTAGTTGTTAATTCTTGCTAGTATTTAAAATCGTTCGAATTCGTTAATAGTTCTTGCAGGAATTCAAAAATACTTCAAGTTTTCACCCGTTTTCATTTAGTACTCCTCAAATTAGTTGTTAGTTCTTGCTAAGTAGCTAGTATTTCTTAGCTTAATTTATTCTCTAACTTATAAAACTAATATTTAAAATTCAACCTATAAGCAACTTTGATAAGGCATTTGAACTGATAACATTACCTAGTTTACATGTCCCACTCTGCTGCCATTTATTGCACAGCTCTATCTTTAAAGATTATTAGTTAACAAAAGAAGTAGCCAAAAATAAAAATTCATCATAGAAGTTCATGTGCCCAATGGTTCAAAATTTGGGCAAGGGATCAAAAGTTGTTTCGGTACTTCTACACTTTATCGAAAAATGATTGAAATCACATTGGTAGAAAAATCAGAAGTTAGCATGATATAAACTATTAGAGCTCGAATTGGGCACATAATGCAAAGGGAATTAAAACCAAACTTAGAATAGTAAGGGAAGTAAAAAAACAAAGTGAAAGAAACTAGTATAATAGCAATACAGCACCTTGCGCCTCTATTAGGTGGTCTCGTATCCCGTCTTTGTCTTCGTCCCAGTTAGCTGGCTGGTTCAAAAAAGGGTGAATGAGATAATGGCAAGTAAGAACGTGATTTCAATCTATGCTTAATTATAAATTAATCCACCCTCCGTCTCAAATTAGTAGTCCAACTTTTCTTTTTAATATATCTCAAACTGATAGTCCCATTGTCTTAGAGACGGCTAATTTCCATATGTTCATACACATTTCAATATGTCCTTACACATTTTCTTTGATAGTTCCATTTTATTTTAGATGACTAATTTCAATATGTTCATACACACAGTCACATATAAGAGTTAGGACCATGGAAAAAGTCAGTAGTTAAGAAGGGAATATGTGCACAATATGATTTTTTTTTCCATACAGTCACATATAGGAGTTAAGAACATATTAAGAGTGTGTGCTAAGCACGTAAGTAAAGTATGTCTCGTCTCAAGTTAGAAGTCTTACTTTAACTTAAACACTTGATTTCTAGTTTAAGGAGTGAGAATGAGATTTTTATAATGCTTAAAATGAATATAATAATGATGTCCACAAAAGAAAATGAGACCTTTAATTTGAGATCGGATGACAAGGGAACATAAATTAAGGCCTAAGCAAATAGTTTAATAAATTAACATCCAGACCACACTTATCAATTGGCAGAACGTTTAATCCAATTTACAAATGCCAAAAGTATAATGAAATTAATCCATTTGGATTCCCACTTCCACACATTAACCCCACAGCCCACAAGTGATCCTCACCATTTGCACAGCCACGCATCCATGCTTACCAACACATATATTTAGACAGCATTCTCACTCTTGAATTGTAATTCTATTCCCCAAATTCCCATATGCAATTAAACAACCCACAGGCTAATTAATTAAATACAAAGATGATAGCACAATTATCTTTGTGGCAATGGATACATCTAAACAATATACACGTAGACATCAATTCATGGGAGTAAATATATCTAGACAATATATACGTACTAGGGATAACCCGTGCCGATGACACTAGGGCATCGCTTGCGTAAAACCAAGATTTTCTAGTCATCAAATCTAGAATATTCAGAATAAACAAAACACAAAATCGTGTCAACACCATAAAAGTTTGTAACCAAGAAATATGAATATTGCACTTAAAAAAGATAACAAAACACCAAAATTCAACCTGAAGAATAATCCCCCCACCCCCACCCCCACCCCACCCACACACAAAGCAATTAATAACATAGTAATAGAACAAAAAATTAAATTTTTTACTGTAGTCAAGAGAGTAAAATGGTACAGAGCAATAGACATACCATAGAGAAGGTCTTCAAGGTATTTGATTGTTGTCGTAGTTGTGCCGATGAGATTAGATCTCACTCTGGTCCTCTCTTTCTATACAAATCAGAGAAGTCCTAAATCAAAGAGATAAAAGGTGTGATGAAATACATACATGAGAAACTGAAATTGGATTTCGCCGATTACTAATTCGATTGTGAGTAGAAGAGAGAGTAAGATTTGTCAAGGATGGAGGTAGATAGTGTTGAGAAATTTGAACTGCAGAAATGAAATAGACAAGGTAGAGAGTACACCGGGTTGAGTCGCGGACTAAGTCGCTCTCTTTTAGACATTTCGCGGCTCTGCCCGGAATTGTGCTAGCAGTTCTGATTATGCCACGCCGTTCCCAGGATGAAACAGCCCAGAAACTCTCTGTACGATCGATTTGCACCCTTTTTTCGATCGCTCGACAATAACACTCTTTTTAATTGCTTGGATCGGAAAATAATTTACTGCCGGAGGCTAAAAATTTTTCTGCCGGAAAAATAATTTTTGTAGATAGATAGTCTCTCTCTTCTTTTTTTTCCTTTTCTTGGTATATCTCTTTTGAAAATATTTTGAACCGTTTAAAAGGATAAAGTGGAGACCAAAAAAAAGCTTTGAGGAAAATCCGCAAAAGTGGAGGAAAACGCGGAGGGAATAACGGGAGCGTGGGAGGAAAATGTGGGAACATGTCGGGGTAAAAAATGATGGAGCATCTTCTAGTATTTTTATTTATTTAATAAATAAAATTCTTTAAATGTATTTTGTATAAAAAGATAATACACTACGCAAGACAAGCCCAAAGCCCGAGACCGGACCGGACCGGACCGGGTCGGTCGGTCGGCGCGAGTGGAGAACCACATTCATCCAAGTCCTCACCCAATAACACAAAAGTGTAATGCCCAAAGGGCTCAAGCCCTTAAGCAAATTCTTCCATATAAAAACCCATGAAAGGTTTTATATCTCTCCTATGTAGGACTTGGGATAACATCACATTTCATTAAATCACCTTGTCTTGGTTTTATTTTTCTTTAAATACACAAAAACTCAAACAGATAGCAAGTAACGAAGAGAGAGTGAAGAAAGATATTGAACACCCAGGGATATCTGCTAAGAAGGAGTATGAAATTAAAGAAGGAGAGGTGGCTCTGTGGTGATGAGCCCTAGAATTGAAAGAGGGAACTCAAAATTTGGGACTTTTAGGCAAAAGAGAAATATTTGAAACATACCTAGAAAATTAAAAGGGAAAATACGAGCCAACCAAAATTTTGGTCCAGTGCCCTCCCGCCTAGTTTTTTTTGTTTTGGGCGGTGTGTGTTTCTTAATTTTTTTTTTAATAAAAGTTAAAAATGTGAGTGAGTATTCACTTGAATACGATTCAATTGGATGATACTTTACAAATTCATGTAGGACTTGGTTAATTACTGGATAACATGATACAACCTGATTGTACGAGTTAAGTAGATAAATTTAAATAAATAATAATTCTCTAAACATGCAAATTTGACTAAAATAGATGAGTGAAGAACTTAATTTACTAAAAACGTAGGCATAAACAATTATAGATCCTCAAATATATTCAAACCCTTTCTTCATTTAATAAATTTTAGTTCTATTAATTAAATTTTTTCAAAAATAAAATTAACAGGTCTAATGGATCAAGTAAGGTGATAAACTTGTAATACCTTACCTTTATAGGAACAAGATCTCAAGTTACAATCACTGTATTTCCTATCCCTTCCACCCCCCCCTCATGGTTCGAAACCTGGATCTAAAGTCCTCTATGTAAATTCCGTCTAGAAACATCAATATTAAGTGTAGACAATAGTTTTTTTTTTAAATATAAAGCTTGAGTGAATTCTCTAGTTATAAAATTACGCAGTCTCTGGTTTTTTTTACTTGAAATGGGTTATATATATATATGAATTTTGATGAATCAACTAAAATTATCGTATCGATGATTATTCAATTTTTACAACCAGATATAATTAAATGTGGAAATCCTAAATTCTCTAACTCATAATTTGAGGGACAACTACACAAGCCCTAGGTATAATAATAATAATGCTTTATTAAACTTACTACTTCAAAGAAAGTGCATAATATCATCTTGAGCTATAACTAGTTCCTCAATCACGAAAGAACTATAGGTTTACTTAAGATGCATAAAATCCTAAGTATGCATGCTTATTATGAAAAAAAGAAGAAGAAGATTTTGTGGTAAAATTAGAAGTTCAAAATTATTTGCATTGGCTTCAAGCTCATGGCACTATTGTATTGTTGTTATCAAGATTATAATTATGTATTTAACCGTTAAAACGTATAAAATTGTTTTATAGTTCATTGTTGACTTCCCCTTGTCTTATAATACCTATGCAGTAAGCACTATGATATATATATATATATAATGCTATAAAGATATGATTAACTACATTTTAGTACAATGTACTGGTCCCAAAATTCCATTCGATACAATATACTTTTGTTTTTTCAAATATAGCAATCTACTTCCTGTTTTGTTTTAAAAACCACATATTTTGGTTTTTAAACAGCCAAAGTTTGCATGGAAATTTTGTACATATTACTGTATTCGAAACCAAATAGGAAGTAGATTGCCATATTCAAAAAGAAAAAAAAGTATATTGTATCAAATGGAATTTAGGGACACTACATTCTACTAAAATGTAGTTAATCCATAAAGCTAATAGTAATTCAATTATATTATAGCAAGTTTTAAACTTAATTTTAGTATAAAAATTAGTATTATAAAATAATTATTCAAAATATTACAATTATAAACTACAAAAATATTCATTATGAACTTTGTTCCTTGAAAAAATATTCGATGTTAATTAAAATCATTAAGTTATTGAATATTAATTATCACAAGGTTTAACTGTGCGATAATTTAATTTTCAAACTAGAATTAACAAATTTTAAAATATAAATAATATATAATAAAATATAATATTTTCAAAATTATATTTTAAGATAGCCAAAATGAAAATATTTGAAGGAAAAAAATTATAGCTAGTTAGACAAAATTTTAAGTCCCTTTCCAATTTTTTTTGAGAAAAAGTTAAAAATCTGAAATAACATATTTGATTTTGATTTATTTTTTTAAAATATGAACTAAATTAAAATTATTTTTACAAGTTTGAGAAATTAAGATTCACTTGAAAAGTGCACAGGAGATGAGTTAAAAGAACAAGAAAGTGGGCAGAAAATTTAATCAATGAGATATTTATGACTGCTAATAGCAGTCATAAATATGAGTCATAAATTTGTTACAATTTATGACTGACCAAAACAGTCATAAAGGCAAATAGTTATTCGCGAAACTCTTTGTGACTGCCATTGGCAGTCATAAACAACACTACTATTTGTGACTGCTAATAGCAGTCACAAATTTTAAAAACGACAACTATTTGACCTTTATGACAGTCATTGACAGTCATAATACTTATGACTGCCAACGACAGTCATAAACGCAGTGAATGCAATAGTCACAAATTGCTATTTTTGGTGTAGTGAATACCGAATCATTCTCTTTTCAAAAACAGATAAGATAAATTTTTGTCACTAGTAATTAGATTTTGACAAAACCAAAACATCGGATCACGGAATACAAGGTTTTTATCCATTTTCCCGTTTTTCCCAAAATCAGGTTTTCATGAGTCATTTCCAGAAAGCAGTAGAATATCCGTAAAAGCATTCATGTTTTCCAACATAGAATAAACATATACGACCACTAGAGACCGAAAGGGCGGAATGGGTGCTTAACACCTTCCCAAACCGTAATATAGTTCCCGAACCTTATAGAATCCTGGTTTCGTAGACAAACGTGTAAAGAAATGGTTATTTGTAGCCTTTTCTCTTACACAACTATTTTGTCAGTTTTCTCGTAAAACGTACTAGCGACTCTGAACAAACCCTCTTGCATCTAGAAATAGGATAGAAGGACACCCGATATGAATTATCAACACATAGAAGCAAATGGAACAACGGAATCCTTTTCGATGTTTCAGAATCCCAAATCAGAGGGGTCGAGACCCGGGAGTCGCATTTGTGGATTCTCACAAAGTGTTTGGGCTTCCTATGGAAAGTTAGAATCCTAATTCCACTATAAATTAGTTCCTTCCATAAATTATAATTCACACCACTAAAGAATTACAATTGCACTCCCGTCCTTATCTCAAAATTTTATTTCGAGCTCCTTGTTATTAAATACTTATTATTCTTCCCACGTTAAGATTATCGATAACCGTCATTTAAATTAAATTACTGACAATTATATTTAAATGACTTCTTAATCCTTGAGCCTACCACTTAACTTATTTGACATGTCGGATTAACATAATCCACCTGCAGGGTTTGACATGATCAAAACTTATAAGCTTCTCAAGGGGCTATCATCAATCACTATACCGGGACGTGGATTCCGTTAATTATTAATATTCATCATACATAAGTGTCGTCATCCAATTCACGAAGATTATTGATCCATAAATGAATCTTACTCTTAATGAGTCAAAACAACAAACACTACATATATATGTCTATTAATTATTTCAAGATTAAGAGCATAAGTAATCATAATAACCATGGGATTTTAAATTTTTTTATATAGTCAGTATAAAAATAATTAACCCAAACTGGTTCTATTCAATACATACAAAGTGTACTAGCACAATGAGTTAAAACTATACCGTTTTCTATAGTCAAGATAAACTACTAAAACTTGTGCTACAATCCTACCGATGGGTGTCCAATTTCATCTAAGACTGTGAACCATTAAACTTATATTCCACAATAACCGATGATATGATCTTCTGTGTGTAAGATATACTCTACACACCAAATCATCTACTATATGGAATAAAAGACACACATGCACAATATTTAAATAAATAATATAATGCAACCATTGCCCATAAAGATTCTCATTAAAATAGCAAAACCAAGCTTATAACATATCATAACCAATAAGAAAATTATGGCTTTTAGTATATCACTCTAACACAAAAAAGAATTTTTTTTGGGGTTTTATCATTTCAGAAACACACATACGAGGGATTGAAGGAGTAAAAACCGAAAAGTCATCTCTTCAGAATCGGGAACGAAACCGCAAAGGAATTTCTGATCTCTAGGGACTAAAAGTTCAGCAATGATGAATGAGAAAATGTCAAAATAAGACGGGAATCGAGAAAAAAATTGAAATAGTAGAAAAAAGGAAAAATCCCGCATAAAGCGCCCAGAGCAAGTGAGAAAGAACAGAAATATAGAGTGGCAGGGAGAGCCACACCAAGAGTGACAGCTAGGCCAAACCGGCTCAGGGCTTCGTCTTGGGTGAGTAAGGCTCCTGATCACGCCAAAAACGGGAAAAGAAGCTCCTGACGAAAACCAGAAAAGGTAGGAAAAGCTTTCCCGAACAAGGGAGAAATAAGGGTATCGAAAAACAGAAAACGATGAGGGCATGCAAAAAGAGATGACGGATAAAACCTAGAAGAGATCAGAAACTCCTTTCAGGCAATTTTTCTTTTCAGCACGATACAGAAGAGAAAAACTTGGAAGCAAGCCTTCAAATCATCACTCTACAGAAAAACAATAGAACCCAGAAAACAGCTTTTTAGGAAGCAACTTCTTTTTTCAAAGAAACGAAGCAAGCAAGAGGGGTTTTCAAAGAAATTCCCAGGGAATAAAAAAAGATAGGGATTAAAAGCAAGTTCCTTCACCCCTCACCAATTTTCTCTCGCTCTAGCAAAACAGGAGGAGATATAGAGAGCATGATCCTTAAAAAATCACAAAACACAAGCCCTCTCTAGAGGCAAAAGCACAAAAGCCCTCTCTAGAGGCAGTTACCGTTTATTTTTCTTATACACAGCAAAAAAGCCCTCTTGGAGAGGCAACGTGGAGCAAAAAGGCCTCCCAGAAAGGCACGTGGAGCAAAAAATCCCTCGAAAGAGGCAAAGAGGTAACACAAAGCCCTCTCCAGAGGCAAGACCAAACACAAAGCCCTCCCCGGAGGCACTCACGGGCACTTTAGCATGGATGCACTCTCTTAGAATTCTTGCGGGAGTCATAAATCACGGTCTCTTCCAGTCGCCTCAATTCCTTGCAAGCAATGAGCTTGAGTCGAGAAGGTCTGTAGACACCTCAATCCATGACCCCCGCAAGAACCCTAATGAATGCTCGTTAGTACCATTGTTGAGTCTATTACTCACCCAAAGTACTAAAAACTGCTCCGGGAAGTTTGTAGCCCAACAAGCCTTTTCCCAGGGGGATTTGTCGTGCGACAAATTCACCTTTTTTTGGTATATGTCGCGCGACAAACCGGATTGTCGCACGTTAAACCTTTAGGTGTCGCACGACAAACCCCTCTGACCCAGACCATCTACTCCCTGACACATCAGTCTGTCAGGGACATCACTTCAGCCGTTTGTCGCGACATTGTCCTATATGTCGCGCAACACTTGCCCTTTCTGGGGGAATGTCGCGCGAAAATCTCCCCCAAGCAGTATAAATAGGCTAACTCCCCAGAGAAAAGGGTGAACTTTTTCTAAGATTGAAGAAAAAAAAGGGTTATTATTTAAAGATCTGATTTTTCCAAAGAAAGATTCAAGGAATCTCCGATTTTGACACTCGACATCTCTAATTTTAAAGTCGAATTCTCGACTGTATCTGGAGAAGAAAAAACATATATCCGCCGGATTATCTTCGGTCATATTATATCTTTTATCTCTTGTATTCTTATTATTATTGTCGGGAAGGTAAATCAAATTTCTTCTAGTAATTAAAATTATATCTATGTACTGGTATTTCTTTATAAGACTTGTTTAAATTCTTATATACATACTAGTTACTTTCGGAAGTACTATAAGCGAGTAGGGAGTTGGCTTGCTTGGGCCAACATAAACCGAAAGCATTTACTTCCATTTGTTTTGTTTTAAACTTGTCTTATCTGTTGTTCTGTCCACTTTCTAGCTGGATAAACTTATTGTCAAGGTTATCGATATTTTATTTCCAAAATCAACCAAAAGAAAATCATTTTCAAAAATCAGAAGAAGTAAAAGTCATTATCCTTCGAACGAAAACCAAGTTTGCAAAACCCGGACTAATGATATTTACTTAGGAATTAAAACTCAGATATATTCGGTCTTCCACATAGACTGTGATAAATCCGATACGCTCTCCTCAAGAGTACAATTCCATATCAAATCAATTCCTGCAGGATCCGATATGTTCTAAATCAAACCTAACGAGATAATTGATATTGTTATATGAGGAAACAATACTGAATCACTCTCTTTTCAAAAATAGATAAGATAAACTTTTGTCACTAGTAAATAGATTTCAAACAAAAACTAAAGTATCGGATCACGGAATACAAGGTTTTTCCCCCTTTTTTCCGTTTGTTTTCTAAAAAACTTAGGTTTTTATGAGTTATAGAGTATCAATAAAGGCATCCAAGTTTTCCAATTTTAGATAAAACATATAAGTCACTAGAGACCAAAAGGGCGAAATGGGTGCCTAACACCTTCCCAAACCGTAATATAGTTCCCGAACCCTATACGAATCCCGATTCCATAGACCAGATGCGTGGGAATAAGGCATGTTTTGGCCTTTACCCCTACATAGTTTTTTTTGTACTTTTTCTCGTAAAACGTGCTGGCGACTCTGAACTAAATCAAATTGCATTTAGAAATAGAAAATAGGACAAAGCCCTATATTTTGAAGCAAATAAAATGACGGAATCCGTTCCGACTTTTAGATCCCTAAACACGGGATTGAGATCCGAGGGTCGCATTTGCGGATTCTCACAATCATGTTTAGCATTAATAGGTGAGAAAACAAATATCAATTTTACCTCTTAACAACTGAAGAGCTATGCATTCGGCATTAAGAGGTAAAAACAAACACCCTCCCTCTTAATATTGATAGACATACAAGTGAATAAAAATTTGGGCCCACTAAAATTTTCATAAAGTGTAGGGCACAAGGCAATCGCCTCACTGGCCTATGCCTTGGGCCGGCCCAGTGTTTGCCTTATTTGTTCCATGTCATCAACCACTTCATTTGCCACCAACACGTGATCCAATATTTTCTTGTTTATGAATGGTCCTATTATTTTTTGGGCTATGCAAAAGACGTTTATGAATGCTCCTTGGCATTAGTACATTCTTTCATTTAACACTTCTCTCAATCCCAAAGAGAGAGCTTTTGCCAAAAATCTTGTGTAAACTTAATAATACTTATCGATTTAAAATTCTGTAATTTTCCATGGTTGTATTTTCTTTCATGAAAATTGAACGGATGGTAATGCTAGATGAAAACAATGTATAAAAATATATTGTATTCAATATTGCATATGAAACTCTATACATGTAAAGAGTCTCATAATGACAATGATTACTTTGTCATATTATGTTTCCAAAAGCATATAGAATTTATTGGAATATATATATATCCAATTTGACTCTCTATTTATAGACTTTCACATAAACAAACCACAAAAGAGGAACTAATTAAATTAAATCCCATAAAGAGTTTTTTCTTTTTTTTTTTGACGCCGAACAAAAGACCATGGACCCTTAAAACAATGGGCCTTGAGCATTTAGGGAGGTTAATCGCCAAAGAAAGGGCCACGAACCTTCAAACAGTGGGCCTAGAGCATTTAGGGAGGTTGGGACTTTTTAACTTTTATTTTTATTTTTTGCCCTAGAGCATTGCTTGTGGTTTAGCGATTTGTATTTTGTGAACTCATAATCTGTGTTTCATGAGGCACTTATCCAGTTACTGTAACTCACGCTTGTTACTTGACTAAAACTCGAGAGTTCTTCAAATAAGTATTTAAGCACTGTTAAATAAACAACATTCTATATGTATATTTTAAAACACTTTTGATGCATTACATAAATTTTGAAGTGTTATAAGCAATATTGAATACATCTTTTTTCCGCATTTAGGAAAATGCCTAAGATGATGAGCTGTGAAAGGGTTCCTCTTTATAAAATTTCTTCTTTTGTGCCTCTTTTCAAACTTCTTCTGTAAAATTAATTTGGTTTTGGCTCAAAAGAAATCAAAGAGGGGACAAAATCATAAATTGTTGGCTTTTTCTTTTTTTTTTTTTTAAGGGGAAGGGGGGTCACCTGGTGAATAAAAAAAAGAGTGGAACACTTTTTGAGATGGTAAGAAGTGGGTAAATAGTGAGGGTGTCAATTTCAAAAACAATACGAAAACTTTTCATTAAATGAAAATAATATTAATATGAAAACTTATATTTTTGTTATTCTCATGTTAATAGTTTTTAACGTAACATCGTGTTTGTCAAAAGGCCTATTCCTTATCATCACAAAGTGCTTTGGATGTACAACAAATACTTTAGTAATAGCACACTTTGTCCTGCAGCGTAGTTAATTAATAAAAACTCCCCGAGTTAGGTGGGTCACTATTTTGATTATTGAAAAATATTTTTAATTTTGATTATTGAATAGCTAAATTTGATTATTGGTTAATTGGTAATTAAAATTTAATTATATCATTAAAGTGTATTTTTAAACAATGTTATTAAAATTAATTATTCCTATTATTTTAATTATATCATTAAAAATACTCTTAGCCACCGAGTTTGACCGACTAACCGCGGAAAAACATAAATCACCGATAAAAAATGTATGGTTTAATTTACCCCTTCTTTTTATACATTAATTTACCCCTTATGGTTTGGTAATGATACTACCAATTTGATTTTGGGTTGTGCGAGTAATTGTATAAGTTTAGGGTGCACATGTGTAATATAGATTAGGTTATATGTTATGAGTATTAAATTTGATTATTGAGGTTAGTTTGCTTATTAGATTGTTATTTGATAAATTAATATTTAGATTAATATATGTGTTTGTTGGTTATAGTAGGTTGAATATTGAGTTGATAAACATATTTCAAAATATATAATTAATTTTAGTATATCATTTTTAACTTTTCTTGTTTTTTTGGTGAACTCATTTTTAACTTTTCCAAAATATCAAAATAAAATGGAGAAGTATTTTAGTAAAAATTTAGCCTAAAAACATAATTATTGAATTTGATTTGGCTTAAAATTTTTTTTGGCCCCACCTAAATTTTTTTCCTGGCTCCGCCACTAGATACTACCAATTTGATTTTGGGTTTTTCATTTCGGCCCAAAATTGAAAATCAAATTAAACTAACTTCTAACTCCAAAACATAATTTTTTTTTTCTTACTTTTTGGACTTTAAGGCTAATAACATATACCCCATTTAGTTTATAGAAAATTAGTTTGAGATCTCATATGTCTTGATATAATTGTTTAAAGGACACAATATTTGGAGACTTTCTTTTAACTCCGAAATTTTAAAATATGACACAATTTTACATAAAGTCTAAATATTATTTTGTTTTTTAAAATAAATTATTTTATTTTAATGTAAGTATAATAACTAATATACTCTTCATAGTAGAAAAACAAATATATGAGATCGTTACTCATATTCTAGCACTTACATCATAAAAGAGTATTTGAGAAAAGTCATCCTCAAGTCAATAAATTGTGAAACTCATATTGACCATTATATTTAATTGCATTTGTCATCTTGTGAGAATCCGGACCCGCGACCCGAGAGAAGAAAAGACCTCGTTCTCGGTTCTTATTTGAAAACGTATTTTATAGAGTCGCCAGTTTGTTTTACAAGAAAACAAACAAAAAAACGTATGAAGGATAATTCACTTTCGAATTGTCCTTCGTACGATCTTTTGTTTGTTTTCTTGTAAAACAAACTGGCGACTCTATAAAATACGTTTTCAAATAAGAACCGAGAACGAGGTCTTTTCTTCTCTCGGGTCGCGGGTCCGGATTCTCACAGTGGCGACTTCGCTGGGGACTGTCGAGAACTAAGCTCTGATATAATGGATCATGTATTTAATTACTATTATTTATTAGATATAGGTCTTGTAAGCTTTAGTCCTAGGAAAACATAGAAGCGATCTAGGGGGATACCGTGATGCCTTTATTTGCTAACTATGTGAGGAAAATCTTTTTCATAATTAAAATTGTGCAAATTACCATAACAAACCATAAAGCATTGATCAATAATGAACCGCCATATTGTTATTTTGCACGCACTCACGTCTTATCATGCATTTTCGCGAGTGTGAATTTACCCTATTAACCTCGGGACTAGAGTCGTGACTAGGCCGTGGACTTGCGGGTCTACACTAGCCAAAAGCGCCTGGGACCACTCTCCTTGGCCAAGTACTTACCGAGGTATATCGAGTGATGAGAACACTCACGTACCCGGGATGTATATCAAAAGGTCGTTACACGTACCTGTGCTCTTGAGGTATATCGTAAGACCTGCCAAATAGGAGGGAGCCTTAAACCTTACCCTCTTCAACCACGCTTGCATATAGGGGAGTCAGCTTAGAACACAAAGATTTTCTGCATTGTTTTTATGATCGACAGTCGTGAGAATCTAGTGTGCGAAAGCCCTGATTCCATGAACAAAGCAACTCATGAGGAGAGAACTTCCCGTGTTTTCAAATGATTTTTCCAAAAAACTCTTTTCAAAATGATTTTCCAAAACTGTAGACAGTCAGGGAACCCATGGAATTCTGTTCCTACCCTAGCTCTATACGGGGCTCTTAAGTTGTCGCCGTTGGTCTGTTTTCGATCTCACCTAAAGAAAACTTTTTGTGTGTTTAGCTTCGTCTCGATCGATGTATTTCTGGGAATCTGGCAAGTATTAAAAATTCATATTTTCTTTTTTTTCGGGGAAATATTCTATATGCATCGGGATTTGTCCTTTTCTCCATCAGAAGACTTATATTCGATTTGGCTTCTATTTGGGCCGGAA
The DNA here is from genome assembly GCA_021464415.1 of Lonicera japonica. Taxonomy (NCBI): domain Eukaryota; kingdom Viridiplantae; phylum Streptophyta; class Magnoliopsida; order Dipsacales; family Caprifoliaceae; genus Lonicera; species Lonicera japonica. Next base: position 38,627,501 of record CM038466.1, on the reverse strand, counting down.
GGGATAGCACTGGTAGATTGGTTCGACCGGATACACCAGCTGATATGGAACAACAACCGCCACAAACTTCGAATAGGGTCACTGGAAACTCTTTCACTGCAGCGGGTCTGCCACCGGGTCCTTCCTACCAAAATCAAGGAGTGTCTCAGCAGAATATTAATCAGGGAATGCCGCCAGGGCATACTTCTGTGGATCCAACAAACACTGTATTAGGGTCAGACACTGTAACCATACCAACCCCGGAAGAGATGTACCGAATGCTTGGGGACATTAGCAAGAGCCTAGCATTGCTAGTAGATGATCAACGAACCACCAAGGCTCGGCTGGAGGAGATAGACATAGGTCGACGGGTTATGAATGAGCCAATAAAAGAGGCCCCACTTGTACCACCCGCGCCATTATCTATTCACTCTGATATTCCAACTCCTATTGAACCACATAGGCGACCTGATCCAATTGAGAATTGGATACACCAAGAAGTCCCACCTGAAGCAGCCCAACATGCTCAACAATGGCAACCACCACATCATCCTTATCATGATCCATACTACGACCCTATTCCGCGTCCGGTGAGTATGCAGGGTGATGCCATTCTTCCTCAAGAGGTGATTCTGGAAAGGAATAAGGCTTTAGACGAGCTTAAGGAACAATTGAAGGCTTTAACCCAGAAGGTAGCCGAGGGATCAAATGACCTGACACAGCTCCATAGCTATAATCTATACCCAGAAGCTCATTATCCGGTTGGGTTTAAGATGCCCTCAATAGAGAAGTTCAAAGGAACAACGCCACCAGAGTTGCACTTAAAATCCTATGTACGGGCAATGAAGATCTACAACATAGGTGAGGCTGAGTTAGCTAATTCTTTTCATTTAACTCTAGCTGGTCCAGCCCAAAGTTGGTTCCTGGGATTAGAAAAACATCGGGTGTAGTAATGGACCAGTATTGTGAACGAGTTTATTGCCCAATATAAGATGAACGAGGAATTAAAGATTACTCGCAAACATCTTGAAATGGAAAAATAGAAAGATGATGAAAATTTGAGTGAATTTGTCACAAGGTGGAGGGCACTCGCTGCACAAATGGTGGAACGGATGGATGAAGAGGAGCAATTGGGAATGATCGTCAAGAATCTAAAAGCAGAAATTCGAAATAAGATGGGTCACCAATTCTTTGGCCGTTTCAAAGCCTTGTTGCATGTGGGAAATGAGATCGAAGAAGAAATGGCTAAACAAGCTGAAGCAAAAAGTTCAAGTGCACAGTACAAGAAATCTTCAACCCCGGCGGCGAACCAGATTTCGACATACAATCTTTTTGTTCAGAGCAATATTAATTATTCTGCCAATCCTTTCGCCAGAGTCACCAACATTTCTTCTTCGGGATACCAAGATTACAGCAATAATAGGGGGGTGAACCGAGTCAGACACATGAAAAGGAATTTCTCACAACTGCCAGGTCCATTAAGTAAAGTATACAAGGAGTTGAAGGATGTAGGAATGATCTATCCGATGAACCCACGGCCGATACCCAATCCAGTTCCCATTAATTGGAACCTTAATGAAACATGCGAATACCATCAGAATGTGGGACACACGACCGACAATTGTATGGCTCTTCGGCATGCTATTCAGGACCTTATCCAAGCAGGAAAGATAGCAGACCCGTCTCCTCAAAACCATCAGTAATTGAAGATTGGTAGCTAGAAATTAAAGATTTGTAACCAGTGATGGAAAATTGATTGAAGTTTTTTTCACTTGTCATTTGTGAACATGAACTACGAAGACCTGAGCCCCATATTGGACTATTTTTGGGAATGTTAGAACATTGGGGAACTTAGGCAACCTGAGAAGTGACATCAGGCCCGGTCTATTCTAATAAAACAATCTCTTTCACCTGGAAGAATGTTTCATTTAAAGGCACCAGTCAGTTCGAGAAACAATGAAGGATTGGTAAAGAAGAAATCATATGGTAAGGTGTGGAGAAAAGGACAAATCTTGATAAAGATCTCGAGCATATTTGTTTTAAGATTTCTCTTAGCTGAAACAAAATAAAATATGAATTACCCTTTTTTTTTAATTGCCAGATTTTCGGAAAGAACGATCTTTGCATTTGCATTTACATGGGTCTGGGGGTAAATTGCGCATAAAGTATGTTATATAATAACCAACACTTTCATGAATAAAATGCACATTACAAAGCACTAACATTTTCGTGAGGTAATATATAAAATTGAGCTTGAAAACACCCATACTACGTAAATATAATAATTCCAAGGAAATTTTTCAAAGAGAAACCTGACACGTAAAGGGTACGGGGGCAGTATGAATTCCTCTTGAGCCAGAAAAGCCAGTGAAAATACTTGAGGCACAAGGTTTCGAGTAAGATTGAGACTCCAAAGGAGATTGCAAAAGAGGGAGCGAATTACTTTAAATATGCAAAGAATGTTTCAAGTAAGATTAAAGCTCTGAGTGAAGTTACAACAGGGGATAAGGACCGCTCTAAGGTTTATGGGGGAAGATTCCAAGGCTGATACTTCGATGGATCAATATCCAAACTTCGAATACGACTGAAAAATGGGGTAAGGACAATTCTAAATATGGAGTGGAAGACCCAATGCAATGCGGATACTTTGATTGAATGGCATCTTCAAAGACTCATCTCACATTATTATCCAAAGGCGAACACTCTGATGAAATATTATCTCTAGAAGGCTTGTCTTTCATCCTCACCCGACCAGTCGTACAAGAAACAACAACTGATCCATCCCAAACTAATGAAACCAAAGATGGATTAAAGAAAGCTAGATCGCATGGAGAAGTTCGTGTTGAAGTGGAATGAAGACCGATCATGCAAAGATATCCTTGGTCATCATTATCTCTCATTAACCTTGCGAAGTGAATGAATCATAGTCATCAAGATGTGGAGTAATCCAATCAAACCAAAACGTGTGGCCCATCCAGGATGAAGCTTTTCACTGAGGGTAGATGTACAGCCCAATTGATACGTCTGAAGCCTTGCAAGGTAAACGAATCGTAGTCATCAAGATCCAGAAACCAAAGCAGGATGCGTCGCACGGATGAAGCCTCTCACCGAGGGTAGAAGTACAATCTATAATTCAGTGGTAATTTGGAGAAAATCCAGCATCGGTTGAATTCTAAGATGGGGCACATGTGTTATTTTCGTATAAAAATTGGGGGTATTTTAAACTGGGGTGATATTAAAATCTGAAAAACTTTACAAAAACAATTTCATAAATCAAAATTGCGCAAAAGGCCACCAGACCCACCACATTGCATGCATGTCTCATGTTTTCTGGCATAAACGACATATTCACATAATTTTCTCCAAACGAGAAATTTGAATTGAAACGTACCCGTACACGTCGGCGAATCTTATGTGCCAAAAGGCTCCATCATGAACCACGAATGACCTTCCAATAAAGGCCAAATTGCTATCTGATGATACACCAATCTTTATCAGATCCGTTTAACCCCAGGGGTTCTCTCAAAATCCACACATACCCATTCGTCATCAAGAAAGGCGTATCATACAGAAACGGCTGTGGCTGATCATCACGAAATACATGACCAACAGGAAGTGTGTGAGCAAGAAAAATGATATGCTAGAAGAGAATGAAAAGTTCGAAAGTTTAAATGGAAAAAGGTGTCATTTTTGTTGCCCAGCTCACTTTGTCGTTTGGGCACTTGTTGTATGACAAGTTCCTTGTCACACAACAAGTGGGGGGTAATCCCAAACAACAAAACCAACAAAGTTTTGACAAAAATTTTGCAAAATTGACTCCTTGGGCGTCTGAAAGACTTTTTGGTTAGTTTTCTAAGATGAACAGACTGAGAACCACTAACACAAGCACGACGAAGTAAGATACAAAGCCCAAAAGCTGAATTTTGAGATTTGTGGTGGAGCGGAGCTTTGAGGAATGATCAGTCCTAGACACAATTCAAATCTGGCAAAAGAGGAAGGTGTAAAAGAGGAATCGGGTACAAGAAAAAATTGAAAAAGTAGAAAAGGGTAAAATCCCGTTGGTCCAAGTGAGAAGTGACTAAAACAGAAAGAAAGAAAATCAGCAGGGAGAGCCACACTAAGAGTGACAGCTGTGCCAAAAGGCAGAGGGCTACGTCTTAGGTGAGTAAGGCTCCTGTCTGGAAAAAAAAAAAAAAAAAAGAAGAAGAAAAAGAAGAAAAAGATCTGAAAGCCAAAACAATGGGCCGGATATTCCCAATAATGAAAATGAGGGAGCAATAAGGGCATCAAGAAACAGAAAATGATGCAGACCAGCACCTTCCTCTGATAAGCCAGAGGGTAACTGGAGAAGGAACTGAGATTTTCAGAAGAGCTTTATCCCTATGATCAAAGAAGTAAAGCCAGAGGGTAGAGTTGAGAACCGAGTCCACCACTATGCACAGAAGTCTGAGATTCAAAGAGAACCAACCCAATTTCTTGATGACAGAAGAAGAGTCAAACTGAGGGTAAGAACAGGTTTTGAAAAAAAAAGGCAACACTTGAACTTTCTATATTCTCTCTAGCATAACCTTCTTGCCACAAGATGAGTAGGCATATATGATCAACGGCCAAGAGCAGAGACAAAGCAAGGAAAAGCGTCGAAGGATAAAAGAAAATATGGACAAATATCCTCAAGAACATGTCTCAGATTATCTGATGTGACATAAAGTTGATGGCATAATATGATTCTAAAGAAGACACCTATTGACAGAGTCAATCCTAACCTTAGATTGTGACAGCAAGACAGTGCGACAGGTGCCGACCCAGCCACTCTTGGCAGTCTTAACATCACCTCTTTTGGCTGTGTCAGCAAGTACGAAGTCTTATCATGAAGACCTCTCGCTCTTGGCAGTCACTTATATGTCATACCTTCTGAGGGTGGCTAGGAGCACCATTTCTTAGAAACCGTCATAAGGGAATATCTCCCGACGTTCAGCCTTAGACTATGTCAGCAAGACGGTGCGACAGGTGCCGACCCCGCCACTTTTGGTAATCTTAACTCAACCTTTTCAGGCTGTGCTAGCAAGATGGTGCGAGAGGTGCGGACCCCCCACTCTTGGCAGTCGCTAACATATCATACCTTTTCTTCCTTTTTGGATTCACTCCATGGGAATTTACAAGTCAGCCCGGATTGTGTCAGCAAGATGACGTCCTATCGCGAGGACCAATCACTCTTGGCAATCTTAACCCAACCTTTTCAGGCTGTGCCAGCAAGATGGTGCGAGAGGTGCAAACCCCCCACTCTTGGCAGTCGCTAATATGACATTCCTTCTGAGGGTGGCTAGGAGTGCCATTTCTTGGAAAACTATCATGAAGGAATATCTCCTGATAGACAACCTCGGTTATGCCAGCAAGATGGTGCGACAGGTGCCAACCCGACCACTCTTGGTAACCAATAACATCCTCCCCAAAAGTTAGGGAGTTTCATCACATTCTCCATGAGATCAGGGAGTTTTACCACATGGTTATGACAACAAGATAGTGCGATAGGAGCAAACCCCGCTACTCTTGGTAACCACTTCTTCCCCAAAACATTGGGAACCTTTATCACGGCAAAGTCAAGAAGGTGTCATTCTGAAAGAATCTGAACTCCAAGAACTTTTTCTAATACATCTGTAAAGAATGAGAAGTGTTCCTAAGGATAGGCCATTCAGAGGGTAAATGGTAAGATTGGTGCATCCCACAAACTGAGGGTAAACATCGATGAGCCTGAAAAATCTGGAGAAGAATTGAGATGGATTCCCTGAGGGTAGACTGGAGAATAAGATTGATGTATCAGAGATAGCTTGACCGAGAGGAAGGTCAACCGTGGATTACATTGCCCAAGGCACCACAAAATTCCCCTACCATGTGGGTACATTTTGATTCGCAGATTTTCATGAATAAAACAAGCAGTTGAGATTCACGTGAGAGTCGTGAATTGTCGTCTTCTTATTATCGTCCCAGAATCCTTGCGAACAAGAATCCCGGGACGAGAGGGTCTGTGAACACCCCAATCCACGACTCTCATGTGAACCTAACAAGCATTCTGCATCAACTCTTGAGTCGTCATGCATATAAGAGGCCATTAGGAAAAATCCTGATTTTTGAGCGCGTTAGGAATCTACCACAACCTTGTTGCCTCTTCGCTTACTAGGACGGGGATCGACCTGTGTTGATGTCCCCTAAATGAGAGCCCAAAGGTCCTATTTATAGCAAAAATCAGGATTTTTCCTAATGGCCTCTTATATGCATGATGACTCAAGAGTTGATGCAGAATGCTTGTTAAGTTCACATGAGAGTCGTGGATTGGGGTGTTCACACATCTACATAATACTATAGCTATCTTCAAAACCATTACCCACTCTAAATCCCAACCGAAATCTATGTTCTTCCAAAAATATTTTCTGCACAAATAATGAACTGATTTCTGCTCAAATCGTCATCCAACATCAATATATTTTTCTTTTGAATTCCACAATGAGATGCGCCCATACCGTGACTAAATCAAGAGATCTTTCTTTATTGGCCTCGGCTGCAAAATTACAATCATTTTCAAGTTTTTTTTATTCAAAGTGCTAGCGTCGCAGCGTCATTGATGCACAGCGAAACAAATATATGGTGGCCAAACTACCACTTTTTGTGGTAATGCTTGGATTGTTTGAAAGAGGGGGAAGAGATGAATTTGATGATGTCCAATCATTAAAAGAACAAACTATTAATCATAAAAGAGTCAATTAACGAACATAATGATCGAAGAGATGAGAGGAAAACGTACTTCTATACAATGTCTTTTTCGTTTAGAATTTCAGAGGATGCAAAACTGAATATACCTAAAATTTTCTTTGAAATACAAGTAAGTTTCAAACTTCCATGTATATGTATATGCGTTTGTGCAACTTAATATGTCTATCTAATTTGATATGTCTCATATATGTACGTCTATTAAATTTAATATAATATTTAAGTTGAATTTTGTTAACATTTTTATGTCTAAGATCATTATTTTCTGAATGTTAATTGTTCACTACTTTCACATACAACGTTATATATCTGAAATGTTTGTTGAACTAGTCTTTCTTAACATGAAACTTAATATACCTCATATATTTTTCATGCCATATTATGTCTATATTCAAACTAATTATATGTCTGGAAATCTCGTTTATAGTAAACACTTAATTTTAGAGATTAAGTTTGGTATATCTAATAATTTCGTTTTATATTTTTGACTTTTTGACTTTTTTGGAATTAATTTGAATTTAAAGTTTTAAATTTGTCTTAGGTTAGGTTATAGATGTTATCTAGATTTTAGTATTTTTATTTAATTCCAGAATTTAATTTATTTTTAAAAAATTAAGTTGTTTTGAATTTTTATTTTTTTTGAAATGGTTAACGAATAAACACACACAGGTTCAGAGATCAGTTGTTTTGAATTTGACAGTAGGTTAGATTATAAATATTATTTAGATTTTCAGAATTTAATTAATTATTAGAATTCAATTATGTCAAAGGTAGTTTCAGAACTTCCCAAATTCTTATAAAAATTACTGACTTATTTATTGTAAATTTAATTATTGTCCTTATGTCAAATTCATTCATTATTTAAAAGCTTAGTCTTCAAACAATTGCTCTAAAAGTAGTTTTCTTTATTAGTAAATAGAGAATATAACTTTGGCACTTAAGACCCAAAGCCCCCTTAGTTTATTACCTAACAAGAGTCAAAATAAATTCATCGTTTGTTATTTAGAAAATTAATTTCCGGCCCCATATGCCTTGACACGATTGTCTAAAGGATAATTATTTTCGAGCTATTGTTCTAACTCCTTTCTTTTTGATAAAGGACATTATTTTGTGTAAAATCTGTTGTATTATCTTGCGATTTAAAATATATTAATTTTATTTTTTGTAAGTATATTATCTATTATGCCCTTCATGTAACCGATTTTGCACTCCTTCGTAGTATCATAGGATTTTGGGATATTGATTGTAAGGAAAACAGTTATTTTCCGTAAAATTTACACGTTTCGTAAAAAAAAAAAAGAATGGTCTCTAACAGTTTTTAAGAAACTTTGTCATTTAAGATTTGTGTAAAATGGTTGTGTAAAATAGAAACATAATTACACATCGACATCATCTTTCTCTCTCCTTAATTTTATATAAAAACTTTAAAATGATATAAATAAAAACCTAAAAATTAATTTTTAATATAGTTTATATAATTGAAATCTACTCATCAAGATTTACAGAATAAGATCCATTGTGATTATGAAATTATGTATAAAAATACTTTTATACAAAACAATTGAACATTATAGATAATCATACATTCCATTTGTATGATTTTCATTGGTCTATTTAAATTTTACAAAACCATTGGAGCAAAAAATAGATATGTGTAAAACTCCCTTACACATAAGATTTTACCCAAAAAATATACATTACCATTAAAGATGTTCTTAGTGGTTAGTATTTATGTGACTTCTATTTAATTTTCTGAATTCAATTTAGAATTGTATACAAAATGGTACTTATATGCCTCGTGCTGGCAGCTGTAGTTTATGTGGATTCTATTTAAAGTTTTTAAATTCACTTTTAGATAAATTTGCCTATTTTTATTTTATGTTTTCTAATTATTCTCGACACATTTTTTTTTTCGTATCGGCTTACCAGACATTTTAAATTTATAGTTACGCTCGCAGGGAAGACATTTTGTATGATCTTACTTGCATACTTTGATATTTAAATATATATGAGACATTTTTAAAAAAATTAAATGTATATGAAAGTGAGAGACATTTTGGTAAGTCATAGTTGAGTGCATATGGAAGACAATTTGTATTCTTGTATATTTTGATATTAAAATATATTAGGCGCTTTTAAAAAATTAAATGTATATGAAAATGAGAGACATTTTGGTAAGTCGTAGTTGAGTGCATATGGAAGACAATTTGTATTCTTGTATATTTCGATATTCAAATATATCATGTATTTTTTTTAAAAAATTAAATGTATATGGCAAAGACATTTTGATAATGGATGGTATTATTTATACCTTTCAAATCTGTCATGAACACTTTCTCCAAAATTTAACTAAAAACATATTTTAGCACATCCTTATTTGTCACAATTACCCCTTCCATTTTCTAATATTAGGTGAGTACTTAGCAACACTCTCCTCATGTGAGCCGAGTTTATGTAAGTGCACTCACATCTCATTATTAAAAAACACTCCGGTAATTCATTGACTGATGTTAAGCGAGTTCTTACAAATAAATTCTCTCCAAGTGGAGCGAGTGTGTGTGACTGCACTCATCTCTCATTAAGTAAGTTTTAGGGGAGTGTTAGTGATTAGAGATTTTATCTTAAAGGGTGTTTGTGACAAGAGGGGTGTAAATAACACATTACATTTTGGTAATTTATAGTTGAGTGCACATGGAAGACATTTTGTATTCTTGTATATTTTGATATTCAAAAATATCAGACATTTTTTAAAATTTAAATGTATATGGCAGAGACATTTTGGTAATTTACACTACACCAAAATAGCCTTTTTGTAACAAACATTTTGCGTTACAGATAATTTTAGTAACGCAAAAAATCCGTTACTGTTTAGGCGTGGCAGTCGGCGTAATAACGGATAAAAACCGTTACTGAAATTAATTAAAGACCGTTACTATAATTACATCTGTAACGGATTTTATCCATTACAGACATTTTTAAGACCGTTGAGAAAATGATTTTTTGTTAGGCTTTTTATCCGTTACTATAATAAAAAGACCGTTACTATATTTTATTTAATTATTATTTAAATTCTTTCTTGTAACGTACTAAAACCGTTACTGTATGTAGTAACAGAAAAAATTGGTGAACCGTTACTGGAATCAGTAACGGATTTTGACCGTTACTATGACCAATCATAGAAAAAAATATATTTTTGTTTCGCCCCCCCCCCCCCCCCCCCCCCGGCCCTGTAGCTGGAATCAGTTACCTAGCTAGTGCAAATCCCTCTCGGGCCAGCTAGCTAGAGTATATGCTACCCAACATAGGCCTAGATGTACACAAACTCAATCAATTATAAAACAACAATATTATTGCAACAACGGCCTATACGTAGTTACTTTAGTATAGACGTACCAAGTAACATTGTAATATAATTAAATCAAACACAAGGTGATTTTAAACCTACCTAAGTATGTGACACAGGGATCAGTAATGTAACTTGCACTTTCATTCTTACTAAGAACTGCGTTTGTTACATATTTAGCAGTATAGTAGTTTAAACCAAGAAAATCAAATGATCCCTTGACCATTTAAGATTGTTGCGTAGCCAGCATAACTAAAGCTCCATGGCTCATTTAATGTAGTCCAGTGCAACCCGACCACCAAATTCCCAGAAACAAAGTTCAGCGTAATCACGAAAGTCATCCATGTTTAAGTATATCGATCAATAATGGTTTTAGTTGGCCAGTTTTTGCTTTCTTATAACAATCGCAACTTACATATAAATTAATTTTATAAAAAGTCCTAACATTTTCCTAAATTTAAAATGAAGAATGAAGAAACTTACACAATATTCGGACTCAAAAAACCACCATACTCATCCTCTGAAGCTTGGGGAAGATCCCAATGGAAGATAGTTACAAAAGGTTCTGTATCTGCATATATTATGTACACAAAAATATTTAACTAATTAAAAGCCTAAATATAATTAAACTCATATTTGAGTAAAATGGTAGTCAATGTAAAGTGTTTGAGGATGAATAATAACCATTCGCTAGGAGCAAATTTATAAGATTATTATAGTAATCGATCCCTTCTCTGTTCGCACCATGCGCTATTTTTCCACCTATTAGTGCAAAAATGAATAAGTGAGCTATATTCATACAATTATATTAACATCAAAACAACCCAATTTCTTATATAAACTTATGTAGGGTTCAAGAATTTTCACTCACAAGGTATTATTCTAGGCCACGAGATTGAGAATCTATATGCACGTACACCTATTTTTTTCATTAACTCAACATCCTCCTAAAAAGGAAAAAAAAAAAAAAGGAGTTGAAAAGAGTTGTCACATAACATAATTAATTAAATAATTTTCTTAGAAGATTTAGTTGCACAATAATATTAACCATACCTTGAATCTATTGTAAGAATCATTAGCTGTGAATCCATTGGTACCATCTTTAATCCTTGCTGTGTATTTCAAAATAAAGTACTCAATTAATAAGAAAATAAACGTATCTCATTGTAAATTGAACAGTTTGTTGTAGATGGAACCAAGAAGTCCACCAAATTCAAGTCTCACCATATATGTGTTATATATAGTAACATGTACCAAATGCACTATTAATCGGCCAATTAAAAAAATCATAAATCGCAGCTACACAATTCTATATCCTTTATACATTTTTAAGATTCAAAAAGCATTGTCTACGTATTAGTAATAACATATGTCTTAGGTGCGCACTATAAGTCCAATTTACTCCAAATACATCTTTTTATATCAACTCTATTGGTGGCATCATTCATTTAGCTCCACGAATCTTTTAGCATTCCATCTTTCATCTATATGAGTTTTTCAATCATTTTACATTTTTGAGGATTAAATAATAATTCTCATGTATTATATAAATATGTGAATAATGATACTAATGAGAGAGAGAGAGAGAACCAGGATATATTTTGCAAAAAGTATCCCAAATGCTAGGGCCTTTATCACCTTGTTGTGCTGCACCTTCAAACTGAAAGGGAAAAAAAGGTTATGGAAATATGTAAGTTTAGGTACATATAGTGAAACCCAACATTGGCCTAGATTATTACAACTTCTCATACAAACAAGGATGGCTTACTCAAGCACAATTGGGGAACAAGAGAACAATTTATAGGCATTAGAGTGGGCCTACTTGGTTCAGGCAGGCCAGTTGATATGGCCTCACTCTCCTAAAGGCACTATCACTTTTAAAGAGGCGTACCTCTTCTTTGGCAGCAGCAGCCCTGTTCTTTGAACCTCTCAGGTTTGGAAAAGTTTTGTTCCTCCTAGAATTTCTTGCCTCGCCTGGACAATCACAAATAAATTTTATTATAACCATTTCTGTCCTTCAAAATATTTTAGATCTTTTGAAAGTTATTTGCAAAAGAATCCTGTTATTTCCAGAACTATTCATCATCTTAAAGCCTATTAGAAATACCTGACTTCCAAAGAAGTTCCGTTGGACAGTACAATCAAGGCCCTCAATCAGTTCCAGCCCTTTTGTTTTCTTGCCTGCAAGGAACATCCAGGCATTTAATTCTCAGATTGTGTAACACAAAGGTTGTGTTTGATTGATTGAAATTCCCAAAGATTCACTATTTTATATCTTTACTACTGTTTGATTAATTGATTTTCTAAAAAATCATCCTCGGAACAACTTGTTTAGCCTAACTTTTCCTTTTCCATGGAATCCAAGAACTACCTCCACATTAAGTGTTTGTTTTCCACACATTGTTTGCATACAAAACAATTCCAGAACCTTTCCATTATTTTCTATAAAACTAATAAAACACACAGTTTGTACATAAAACCAATCAAATGCACAGTTTGTACGTAAAACTAATTAAACTCACAGTTTGTACATTACACTAATTAAACACACAGTTTGTACAATTCTAGGCCTGTTTGTACATAAAACTAATAAAACACACAGTTTGTACATAAAACCAATCAAATGCATAGTTTGTACGTAAAACTAATCAAACTCACAGTTTGTACATAACACTAATTAAACACAGTTTGTACAATTCTAGGCCTGCTTATTCTAACAAATTCACACAAATCAGGAAACTGCAAACATAATACGAGGCTCAAAATGAATATTAAACCAACACCGGTTAAAAAATAGCCAACAATAACATTTTATAGCATAAATAGAGAGAGATGTCACAAACGTACCTGCTCCAAGGTCAATCAAACTCAACATTTATGGATTCCAGTAGTGCTTTAAATGCCTTTTTTTGCCTCCTAAATACATAAAAAAGGTAAAAGGTCAAAGAAATGACTAATAAAAATACAAGTGCATTAACGTTAAGTGCCAAGAAATGCATTTTTTTACCTATTCCCTCCTCCTTTATCCGGGCTTGGGACCGGCAATGCCAAGAAGTTATCTTTGCATTGGCGGAGTTAAATAGGTTTTTTTACAAGCACTAAGTAAAAAATTATCCAACAACTAAATAATAAATTATCCAAGCACAAATAAAAAGTAGAATATAATACTAGTTACCAAAATGTCCAAGCACAATTATAAAGTCCAATACATAAGATTAAAATGCCCAAATACTAAGCACCAAAATGTCTAAGCACAAACTTAAAGTCAAAATATATAAATAACATAAAAGCACCACTAAGTAGAACTAAACATATTAATCAAAAAACTATCTCTAAACATACTTTAACAAACTATCTAGCCAAATCAAATAACCCCCGGAAACGTAAGCAGACAAAGTGTGATGACCATCTTGAGGAGCATCCCATAAATATTTTAGTCCCGGCCAGTGAGCGCAGGAGAAAGTGGGTAATGTTGATGTTTTATTTTTCCACTCCATTCTTTGTCTTTAACAAATAACAGCTCAAAACTTTCAAAGTTTCACCTAATTTCGCCAAATGGGAAAATAATTCGAAACCCTAAACCTAAATCTATCTAATATTACTCTAGACTATGATTATTAGTAGTAAATAAGTTATCCAACTTCACTAATAACACATCAAAACCCCCAAATTTTCTCCTAATTTTGCCGAATGGGGTTAAAATTTGAAACCCTAAATCTAACATAAATTGGGTTTTCTATAGATTAAAGAGGAGGAGGAAGAGGAGGAGGAGAAGAAGTAGAAGTAGAAGAGAAGAAGAAGAAGAAAGAAGAAGAAGAAGAAGAAGACATGTACCTTCAGCGAGCTGAGAAGAGGGATCCGTAAAGATGCGAGCTGAGAAGAGGGATGCGTAAAGATGCGAGCTGTGAAGATACCACCGAAGATGCTAAACCATCGACGACCCTGCGACGAGCGGCGGCCTAACTTCAGCGAGAATGGAAGGTTTTCGGCGAGAGAGACCAAAAGCGAGAGAGACCAAGAGCGGGAGTGTTGTTTCTGAGTAGGAGGGAATGAAAATTTGGCTAAAGTGATTTTTTTTATTCGAGTATTCCATTTTTTTAATGTTTTTAATTAGAAGAAATTTTTATTTATTTATTTTATAAAAAAAAATTTATGGGCCACGTGTAACGACCGTTACTAGTTAATTCTATGTCCGTTACAGAATTAAAAATTTATCCGGATATAGTTAATTGATTATAGTAACACTTATTTTTTATTTAGTAACGGACTTTACACATTACAGTCTAGTAACGGACATAAACCGTCACAGATGAAAAAAAGTGACCGTTACTAATTTCCTGTTTTGGTGTAGTGTTATGATTCAGTGAGCATGAAAAACATTTTGTATTTTGAACTTCATAGTTAGAATCATTTCTTACAATAAAAAACGTTGTGGGTTCAAATCTCGATTTTCACATTTTTTTTTCTATATTAACAATAGTAAAGGAAAAATATGAAAATCACTAAAAATTAGTTTCATAACCAAATTCAGCAGATTTCGCTTTATATATATACATAGATCACTTAAGCTTCATACATAGATCACTTAAGCTTCGTTGATAATAAGATGAAAAATAGTAAAAAAAAATAATGTATTTTTATGAAAAGTTGAAAAATAATTTGGGGAATGTGATGAGATTAACTCTTACTTCTTGACTTATCTTCCATGAAAAAAAATTCTTTGAGTGGTGGTGGAGAAATTTTTCGTACGAAACATAAAGGATGATGGAGAACATATAATCAAAAAAAATGAGCATAAAAATAAGTATGAAATGAATAGTATCTCTCTATATTTTTAAATTTAATTTTTAATTTTTCACTTAAATTAATTATTTTTTTATTATTTTTTATATTATTATCAAACGAAAGCCTTTATATTTCATTTTTTAAAGTTTCTAATGTCCTTAACATAAATGTCATTATGGGTTTGTATAGGTATATTATACAAGCCCGTCTTTGTTATAGTGGCTCATCGCCAATTGGGCCTGACTTATGCATATGTGTGCTTATTTTATCTGTCTAATATTGGGCTTTCCACATTTATCATTCTTTTATTATTATTATTATTATTATTATTATTATTATTATTATTATTATTATTATTATTATTATTATTATTATTATTATTATTATTATTTCAGTATTCAACCCCTTTTTATAATTTTAATTGTGTTGTGGTATTGTAAAAAAAAATAACAAAAATCTACAACCATGTGTTTTGCAATTGCCTTGTACTTTACGTGTTTGATCCCTCCAATTTAAAAATCATAATTAATGTGATACGAGGTTAATACGAGATATTCGGAATGTATACTTTTATTAAAAAACTAAGTTATCATACTATGTTTTCACACATTTACACGCCCTTGTTCGACATGATTGAAGATTTCTTATAGATCAGATTGAACGAACGATATCGTCTTATGTGAGGCACAAAAACAAGGTATCCTTTTTATTTTTTTATTTCTACATTTTTTAATGGCTTTTGGTTCTAGCAGTCGCACGACTCTCCATTATGTACAATATTTAAATTTTATGCATCAATTTTTTGTGATAAGTGAGTATTATTTTTTTTAATGTTTGCACCTAAAACTGGAATTTTTAATATCTAAAAGAAAAAGAATTTATACTTTTACTTCTAATTTTTAAAGATAATGGAAGTTATACTTCGGCCCAAAAGTTTGGAAAAATGGAAATGTGACTCATTAATGTTGTTTAAGGAAAACAATAATTTAAGAACAAATAATACAATAAATTAAGATGATTAAACATCAAGTAATTTTAAAAAAACTTATGTTGATATATTACTATATACTAGAGTTTTAGCATCTAGTCCTTGGAATGAAAGTTTTAAATCATGCAATTCTTAACTTTTCTTTAAAGGAAGCGGTGTTGGACAAATGTTTTTGGGCATATTTTGCCTAATAGTATCTATCCCGACATCGGTTACAATATTTGCGGAATGTCTCCAAGTATATGAGAACCTTTATTGTATATAATATAATTAATATATAGAATCTCACTAAAAAATAAATTATATTGTGACCCATGGACTCGATTGTAGTTCGTGTGCTTTTGAAATGTATAATTGGGCAAACCTGGGCCTTAGCCCAGAGGGCTTTAGGGAAAAATGGGAAACCAACCAACAACTAGTTGTGTTCAAATGAAAACAATTTAGAAGGCTTAACTCACCTTTGACCCAGCATCAACCTATCCAAAGTTGTATACAATTCACTTAAATTAATTTTATTTTTTCTTTGGGTCCAAAATTAAAATATTACAAATTAAAAGATAAAGTAACTGACAATAATTCTCTTTTGGGAAAAAACAAAATTAAGTTTTGAAAGTTCTTTCATCTCTTTTTTCTCATTTTGTCTACCTATATCTCTATTGAAAGAAAAAATATAATTTTGAACTAAATGTTAACTAGTCTTTTTAATACACAACCATTTTTACCCAATTTTATAATACTCAAATATTGTGTTCTCAATTATCCACTAATTTGAAATTACTACAATCTTTAGAAAATAAATAAATTAAAGTATACCGTTAATTTAAGACAAACAAAACCCCGAAGAAATATACAATCTCTACTTTTGTTAAATTTGTAGATATTTTTCTTAAATATAGATTAGAACCCCAAAACCAACAATTTTTGACAGTCTAATTTTTAGGTTGCCAACAGGTCATGCACATCACAATGCTTGGACAATTTTCACCATTGCATCTATAAATTTCTCGTTACTTTAATTATTTTAACAACAAATTAAACCTAATAATATGAAAATTAAATCCCATGGAAGATGTAATATCTCTAGCATTGACTAGTGCGTGAATTAAATTAGGATTTATTTGAAAAAGCCTAATATCTCATTAATCTTCAGTTTTTCATCAATTAATGGCGATTGATGTTACATATGTTAGGGTTTCTTTCGATAATAAAACCCTAATTTTATGTATTTTTGTCTTCTAAGGGATTGACACGTCTATAGCGCTTCTTATGGTGAGAAGCCTCTAAGTTTTGAATTTCATTTCATATATTGCCACAAAATAGGCTAAATTTTATGATTCGTTTTAGTTTTAATTTTTAGATGTGTGATTAATTTGTTTTTAAGCGAAAACTTATATCTTTGGTGAATTATATTCATTATTTTGTTTTAAAATTATAGAATTTTTCTATAAGCATTTTATTCGTAATTGAGGGATCATAAAATTTGGTTATGGTAAATTGGGCCAGTCCAGTTTATTCGGAGGCCCACTCTTTGGGCCCAGAGGACAGGTCGTGTCCAAACGGAAGGAAATAACAAAAGAGTATGCCGAAGAAGAGGCACCAAAGCATGCCGAGATAGAAGGCTAGTGCCGAAACTCCCAGGAAGAGGAGCACGTGTCACAACACCCATGGAACACGTGGGAGGTACGTGCAGAGGATCACACCAAATCATACGGGTCTGTGCAGAATCGTCCAGATCCACACTATTCCACCACAAACGTACGAATTCAGAAGTTGTTGGTAGTGGATAAGGGAATGAAAGCTAGAGTATTATCCAGGGCTTACCCTCTTTAATCATTTTGCGATCAACCTAGCTTAATGAGCAAATGTAACCCAAGTTTTATACGTATAAATAGAAGGAGGGGGGCTTGGGAGAAAGGGTTGGTTGCTAAGTATTTTGGGCAGAGAGAGAGTGAGTTATTAGTTTTACTTAATCTGTTTTAGAGAGAGAAAGTTTGTAACACCATTAATACTGCCTTAAGAGCTCAATACAGTAACTACACACACAAAAACGGAGGACGTACGACCGGATCAGCATTAGCACTGCCGGGGGAACCTACCGTACCAAAAAAATTCTCTTGTCACACTCCACCCGCTATTTCCATACCCTTTGATTCGTTTCTCAACTTTGTTTATCACAATGGGTCGAATCATAAATTTTTTGCTACCCACAGTTTGGCGCCATCTGTGGGAAAAAAGAGAGACAATTTTTTTTTCATTCTTAAAAAAAAAAAAGGAACAGTGAGTGTGATCTTAACCAACACTGAAAAAGTAGTAATCATCACCATGCCACAAACAAGAGCAATTACGTCGCGGATTTCGCAGGCGCAGCCCACTAGAGGAGATTGTGGATTGCCACCTCTCCAGCAATAACAAAATGATTTCCAAAATCTGCCGGCCCCCACGAATCGGAGGCTGGTGGATAGTAACTGTAGGTCGGAAAATACCCTAGAGGGGGGTGAATAGGATTTTTAAAACTTAATGGGATTTTTAAAATCAATTTAAAAATGTTTGATGTCTATATCAATCAACCAAACAATGAACAAAGATAAATCCAATCACAAGATGCAAATACTACAAAGTAAAAGTTCAAGAGATAGAAAGATTAAACCAATCAAAGTCAAGGACTTTTTGTCCACACGGTTCGGCTTGATAGCCCCTACTCCGCGCTCGGTTAGTTCCCCGAGAAGTTCCACTAAAACCGATCTCCTTCCGGGTGAAGATCAAACCTCTACAAGTGTATCTTTCTCACACACTCTTACAAGTATTGAAATTCTCTCAATACTCACACAAGAAAAACTCTCTTGCTATCTTAAGAGATAAACATCTCTTAATGTTTGAAAGAAATGATTTGGTGACTAACACCAATGTACAATAGCTCTATAGTGTATGAAGATTACAACTTAAGCTCACACTAAGAGATATCAAATTTGATCAATATAATATAGCTCAAAATAAAGATGATTGATCAAAAGCAATGTTGTTGAATCTTTGAAAATGAGTGTAGATGAAGAGAATAGAGTAAGAATGATTCAAGTGGTTTTAAATAAGTCTTAGAAGGTGTATATATAGTCTAAGACATCATATGGCCGTTTGGAGGGAGTTGGTAAGAGTTTGGTGCCAAAAATGGTAAAAAATCAGAACTCCAACGGCTAGTTTCTGGGCCATCAGTCGACTGAGCAGTGCTCCTTAGTCGACTGAGCAAGCCTCAGTCGACTGAGCCTTTCTGCTTAGTCGACTGATGGGCTCTGTCCATCAGGCCAAAAATCCAAATTTTGTACTTTTGTAATTAGGCTCTAAAACCACTTTTAATGCTTGGAAAATGTAAAATAAAGGATCCTAAGACACCTGTTTTTGTAAGAGCTTCAAATGAGATCAATTAAAATTAAATATAACTTTATTTCAAAAACGGTTTTTCTTTAAAAGAGGGTTTTTGAAAGGATTTTAATTCAACCTATGTTTTGATCAATCTTATGATAAAGAAATATTCTATGAGCTATTATAATAATCAAATTGAAACCTTTACAAAGGAAACTAAAGCACTCACTCACATAAACAATAAGGAGTCTTCGAGAGCTTTGTTTGTATTGCTTCGTTTCTTTTCTTCCTTGGATTTATTGTTCTTCAAAGAGATCTCAAGGAAGTTGTGTGAGGTGAGAGACATGGATTGCAATACTTTGTAGATGAATGACCTTGAATCCGGCTTTTCGGTTAAGTCCACATATGATCAATTTGTTGTGGCTAAAACTTAAAACACCAACTAAGTTAAATTACACATGATTAACTTTATTGTTATTATCAAAATAAGATTAGTGACTTTCAAGTCAACAATCTCCCCCTTTTTGATGATGACAATAAATTCATGTGTGTTTGCGATTAGGATCATTAGTTGAGTTTTCTAGCGGGAAAACTCCCCCTCAAACTATGCATTAAAAAAATACCAAAAGCATGCATAACAACAATTCAAACCATTGCAAGATTATAATGGAAACTTAAAACTTTAACTAAGTTCAAATAAAATACTAGAGTTAAAACATATGAAAACCAAACATAGTACTTAAGTTCATAGAGCAATCAATAATAAAGCTTAGAAGATTCATAGAAAAGCATAATAAGCATACTAGAGTGTGTACCAAACACTTATTATTTTCTCCCCCTTTGTCATGATCAAAAAGAGGAGAAGAGAAAGAGATCACTCGTCGGGACCTTCTTGTGGCCATTGACCCCATCCTTGATTCCCATTCCACGGGTTCCACGGTGGAAAGACATAGTCGGGGTGGTAGTGTAGGAATGCGGCTTCATGTGCTCTTTGCCTCTCCTCAATGCGGTTGAACCTATTATCCATGGTCACCGAGAGATGTTGAATGGCTTGCAAGATAGCTTCATTTGGATGTGGCGTGTGAATGGCTTGTTGAGAGCTAGTGGGAGCTTGAGTGGAAGGTCCTTGAGGTGGAATGTCTTGCTCCATGGGTTTGGTTTAAGCCAAGTTCTCATCATCATCACTATCACCATCCTCGTCAATGTCAAGAGGATCATTGGAAAGCCATTCTCCGTTCTCAATGTGATATTCCATTTGGCGAATAGTCTTAGTACTATAGGTCTCATCGGATGTAGGAACAATGATTTCCGTCTCATCTTCGAGGTGAATGTCATAGATTTGAAATAGTCGAGTGAGTGCCATAGCATAGACCAATCCTTGTTTCTTGCGATTAGTGATACCAAGAAGATGGTTGAACATGAGATCGGCAAAGTCAAGCTTGTGTCCCATAGCAATTGCCCATACCAAGAAAACGTCCAAGGCATTGAGGGAAGCCCTACTACCTCGTCTTGGAACAATGGAATACCCGATTATGGAATGGATAAGGCGGTTTTGCAAAGTAAGCATAGAGGCTTTGATTTCAAGTCCCGCACCACTGTTTTGATATCGATGGCGGCGCTTAAGAATGGTAGATAAAGCCGCGGATTTCTCAAAACCAAAGAGATTCCCAAAGTTTGACGGTACGTCCGTCACATTCTCGGTTGAAAAACCAAAAATTCGACTAAGATCCATCTTAGTGAAGCTAATCATTCGTCCATTTATTAAAGTGTTAAGACGCAGTTTATTCGGACGACCGGAATCAAGTGCCGGGTGATGAAGGTTAGCATAAAACAATCTAACTAGACGGGGATAGACATTCTCACGAATTGTGAGGAAATTGATGATCCCTTGTCTACGGAAAAGAGCAGTAATGTTAAGACCATATGAAGAGAAAAGCTCTATGTTGAATTGTTTACCTTCAACAATAGTACGAATGGCATAGTCGGAGTTGAAATTGGCTTGAACTTCCTCGGAGATGAACAATGGTGGTAGAGGAACTTGTGTAGGAGCCGGCGAAGATGTACCCACTTGCGGTACAGACTTGCGAGGGCGACGAGAACGAGGTGCTTGAGACATATCTAGTGATTTTGTGTAAGAGAAGAGATTTTTGAAAAATTAGGGTTCTTAGGAGATTAAAAAAATTTGGTGAAAATTCGTGTGGGTGATGGGAAAATGCAAGAAATTGGTTAGAGAGATGAAATAGGATGAGTTTGGGCAAGAATTTTGGTGTAAAATGGAGTTTTGAGATGAAAATTGATAATGGTGGCTAGGGTTAGGGTTTGAGAGAGATTGAGATGGGTTTGATGGATTTGAAGTGAGATAGGTGTGATTTGTAGGTGATTTGATGTAAAATGATGAAGATTTATGAATTAGAGTGTGTTTTGGTGAAGAATCTAGAGATTTAGGATGGTTTGTGAAGGTTTGGGAAGGTTTGGGTGAGGGTTTTCTCGAAGTGAAGAAGGGAGAAGTGAAGAGAAAACAGGGGAAAACAGGGCATATATCAACAGCTCTCAGCCACTGCTCAGTCGACTGATGAGGTCCATTCAGTCGACTGACCAACACTCAGTCGACTGAGCACTTGTCCTTAGTCGACTGATGGTGTAATCTGCCAGATTGTTCTTGTTTTGAGCATTCTAAGCCCTAAACACCTAGAAATAGTAACTTCACAACATTTGAGCTACAAAAATGATATTAGTACATCAAATAACATGTAATGGAAGTACCAAGTACAAGAATGCTTAATTTATATTTAGCCAAATAATTGCACAATTTTGTATGCTTTAAAGACAAGCATTAAGGATCAATGTACATGAAAATTTTGGTCAACTAGATATCACATGCTCTAGTCATACCAATTTCACGTCGAATAGTGCTAAAACGATCATCGGGAAGTGGTTTAGTGAAAATGTCCGCAAGTTGCGATTCGGTGCCAACGAATTCAATATCAACATCACCTTTTTGCACATGATCACGAATAAAATGATATCTTATCTCAATGTGCTTAGTATGTGAGTGTTGTATGGGGTTCTTGGTCAAGCTAATAGCACTTGTGTTGTCACACTTAATGGGAATGTGGCTAAGACTTAATCCGAAGTCTTCTAGTTGTTGTTTAATGTATAAAGTTTGAGCACAACAACTTCCGGCCGCCACATATTCGGCTTCGGCCGTTGAAAGGGCCACCGAGTTTTGTTTCTTGCTTGACCAAGATACTAGGGCGTGTCCTAGGAAATGACAAGTGCCACTAGCGCTTTTCCTATCGATTTTGCAACTGGCAAAATCCGCATCGGAATAACTAATCAAGTCAAATGAGTTCTCTCTTGGGTACCACAAACCCAAGGACCTAGTACCGGAAAGATAACGAAAAATTCGTTTTACAGCAAGTAAATGTGACTCTTTAGGATTCGCTTGGAATCGTGCACAAAGACATACACTAAACATAATATCCGGCCTAGAGGCCGTCAAATATAATAAACTACCGATCATACCTCGATATTTCTTGATGTCGACACTTTTACCTATTTCGTCTTTGTCAAGCTTCAAGGTAGAACTCATTAGAGTGCTCATTGATTTTGCACCTTCCATGTCGAATTTCTTCAAGAGCTCTTTCACGTACTTCTCTTGATTGATGAAGATGCCTTCTTTGCATTGCTTCACTTGTAATCCAAGGAAGTAGTTCATTTCTCCCATCATGCTCATTTCGAATTCCTTTTGCATACATGTGGAAAAATCCTTACAAAGATTTTCGTTAGTAGAACCAAATATAATATCATCAACATAGATTTGTACAAGTAGCATGTCATTGTCATGATTTTTGATAAATAAGGTAGTATCAATTTTACCTCTAACAAAACCATTGTTAATCAAAAATGAGCTAAGTCTATCATACCATGCTCTAGGTGCTTGTTTTAAACCATATAATGCTTTTGATAATTTAAACACATAATCCGGATAAACATG
The DNA here is from genome assembly GCA_021464415.1 of Lonicera japonica. Lineage (NCBI taxonomy): Eukaryota > Viridiplantae > Streptophyta > Magnoliopsida > Dipsacales > Caprifoliaceae > Lonicera > Lonicera japonica. The sequence goes on along the minus strand of CM038466.1, from coordinate 38,604,293 downwards.
ATTTTCAAAACCGGGAGGTTGTTTCACATAAACTTCCTCTTCAATAAAACCATTCAAGAAAGCACTTTTCACATCCATTTGATATAATTTAAAATTCTTAAAACATGAATAAGCAAGTAGCATGCGAATAGCTTCTAGACGTGCAACGGGTGCATATGTTTCTTCATAATCAATGCCCTCCTCTTGATTGTATCCTTGGGCAACAAGTCTAGCTTTATTTCTAACAATTACACCACTTTCATCCTTTTTGTTACGAAATACCCATTTAGTACCTATAATAGTATGATCACTAGGTTTGGGAACAAGTGTCCACACTTTGTTTCTCTCAAATTGATTGAGCTCCTCTTGCATAGCCATCATCCAAGATTCATCTTGTTCGGCTTCAATAATGTTTTTAGGCTCATATTGAGAAACAAATGCCACATTATTGCGTACATTTCTTAAGGAAGATCTAGTCATAACTTTACTAGATGGCTCTCCAAGAATTTGATCAATAGGGTGGTTGGACACAAATTTCCAACTCCTAGGCAAATCATTCGAGTCTTGCTCGATTTTGTTTTCTAACTCCTTAGGAGGAGCTTGAGCACTTGATGGTTCTTCTTTAGATGTATCATTAATTTGAATATCCGAAATCTTTTGGATAATTTCAACATCATCATCGGAATGTACTTTGGGTGAGAAAGGATTTGACTCATCAAACACAACATGCATAGACTCTTGGACTACCAAACTTTTCTTGTTATAAACTCTATAAGCTTTACTATTAGTGGCATACCCAAGAAAAATTCCTTCATCGGATTTAGCATCAAATTTACCTAGGTGATCACGATCATTCAAAATAAAACATTTGCAACCAAAAACTTTAAAATAAACAATATTTGGTTTCTTGTCATTCCATAACTCATAAGGTGTCTTATCTAACTTTTTACGAATAATAGTACGATTAATCACATAGCATGCGGTGTTAACGGCTTCCGCCCACAAATACTCCGGTAAAGAATGTTCATTAAGCATAGTCCTAGACATCTCTTGAAGAGATCTATTTTTCCTCTCAACAACACCATTTTGTTGAGGAGTTCTAGGTGCCGAAAAATTATGATCAATACCATGCTCATCACAAAAGTTCTCAATATCAACATTGTCAAATTCTCTACCTCTATCACTACGAACATGCACAATAGAGACACCTTTTTCATTTTGAACTTTTCTACAAAATTTAGCAAAGACATGAGGAGTTTCACTTTTGTGGGTGAGAAAGAACACCCAAGTGAGTCTAGTGTAATCATCAACAATAACAAGAGTGTACAATTTGCCACCTAGACTAGCAACCGAAATAGGACCAAACAAATCAAGATGCAACATATCAAGTGGTCTAGATGTAGTAATATCCCTTTTTGACTTGAAAGAAGATTTGTGTTGTTTACCAAGTTGACATGCATCACAAATTTTATCCTTAACAAATTTGGTTTTAGGCAATCCTTTAACAAGCTCTTTCTTAGACAAAGCATGAATTAAATCCATATTAGCATGTCCTAGTCTCCTATGCCACAACCAAGATACATCATTTATAGCGGATAAGCATTTAGCATCTTGTTGAGATAAATCATCAAGCTCAAGAGTATACACATTGTTAGTTCTATATGCAACAAGTAGAATGGAATCATCACTAACATTCTTAACAATGCAACGATCGGATTTAAAAATAACTTCATAGCCCTTATCACATAATTGACTAATGCTAAGTAAATTATGCTTCAAACCATCAACTAATAGAACATTATCAATGCAAGTAGAATGCTTACCAACCTTACCTATACCGATGATTTTGCCCTTGGCGTTGTCTCCGAAAGTCACATTCCCTCCTTGCTTGGGAATTAAACTTAAGAAATTGTTCTTGTCTCCCGTCATGTGCTTTGAGCAACCGCTATCCAAGAACCACTTGGTTTTGCTACCCTTGGCTTTCAAGCACACCTACACCATGACTTTGAGTAACTTCTCCTTTGGTACCCAAAATGTGTTGGGTCCCTTTGGGTTAGCAAACATAATGGTTCCTTTTGGAACCCAAGCAAGCTTCCTCTTAGGGAAACTATCATTTCGATAGAAACAATGATCCACATAATGAGTGTTTCTACCACAATATGAACAAAGATGAGTGGGATTATGAGGTGTGTATGTTTTGAAAAAGTTTTTGTAATCCTTTTGGTTGTCAATTTGGTTATAACCCAAACCGGCTTTGTCAAATACACATCTTTGCATTCCTAATAGTTTATCCAAATTGTCCCTTCCATTGGTGAATTTGGCTAAGCTATTAGTTAGATCATCCACTTGATCTTTCAATTTGATGTTCTCTACTACAAGTGTGTTTGGAATTTCCTTTTCTTTTCCTTTCTTCAAAGTCTTGATTTCATTTTTCAAAACTATGTTTTCTTTTTCAAACGTTTCACACTTGTTAGAAACTATCAAATTTTCCTTTTTGAGGCTTGCATATCCTTTAGATAAATTTTCAAATTTGCTATGCAATTTCTCAAACATTTCATATAACTCATCATAATCATTTTCATCATGAGCATCATCATTCATAGAAATATTATCATCACTAAATGAGTCATAAATAGAGTCTACCTCATCGTCTCTTGCCATGAGGCAAAGATTTGCCGTCTCCTCGTCGCTAGAGTCGGCATCGGACTCACCCTCTTCGGAATCACTCCAAGTTCCCTTGAGGGCATGCCTTACTTGCTTGAAGGCTTTATCTCTTTTATCTCTTCTCTCCTTTCTTCTAACCGGACAATTGGTTTTGAAATGTCCCGGTTCATGACAATGGAAACATTTCTTGACTTCTTCGTTTTCAACTCTTGATTGAATTGATCGATCATTGTTCCTCTTTGATGAAGAACCAAAGTTGTTCCCTTTTTCTTGAAACTTCTTCTTCTTGGCTAGAAATTTCATGAAGTTTCTAGAGAGGAGAGCCATGTCATCGTCAAAGCCCATTGTCCCTTCATCATCCTCTTGTTGATTTGCCTTGAGAGCAAGAGTCTTCTTGGCTTTTGAATCAACTTCTTCTTCTCTCTCCAATTCCTTCTCGTGGGTTTTAAGTGAACCCAATAGTTCATCCATGCTTAGCTTTTTGAGATTTTTGGCTTCTTGAATAGCCGTTACTTTGGGTCTCCACTTCTTGGGAAGAGTTCTAAGAATCTTTCGAATTTTGTCTTCATTGGAGTAAACCTTTCCAAGAAGATCTAAAGCATTAGTAATAATGGAGAACCTACTATACATAGAAGCAAGTGATTCATTAGGCTCCATTTTGAAAAGCTCATAATCATGAACAAGCATATCTATATTGTCATCCTTGACTTGTGAGGTTCCTTCATGAGCAACCTCTAATTTGTCCCATATTTCTTTTGCGGTTTTACAACTAGAAATTTTGTTGTATTCATCCATAGTTAATGCACAATGTAGAGAATTTAAGGCTTTAGCATTAAATTGAATTTTCTTAATGTCATTCTCATCATAATCGAAAATTGATTTAGGAGTGACATTACCCCTTCCATCGGTTTTGGTAATCTCATAGGGTCCAATGAGTGTAACCCTCCATTGTTCAAAATCACTAGCTTGAAGAAAAGTACACATGCGATTTTTTCAATAGCTATAATTTTTGCCATCAAATAGAGGTGGCCTAGTGGTTGAAGAACCTTCGTTAAGTCCGGTTCCTTGATAGATAGACATGATCGTAAACTCTAAGATTGTAAAATCAAAACAAGAGTACACCCTCTGGATACCAATTGTAGGTCGGAAAATACCCTAGAGGGGGGGGGGTGAATAGGGTTTTTAAAACTTAATGGGATTTTTAAAATCAATTTAAAAATGTTTGATGTCTATATCAATCAACCAAACAATGAACAAAGATAAATCCAATCACAAGATGCAAATACTACAAAGTAAAAGTTCAAGAGATAGAAAGATTAAACCAATCAAAGTCAAGGACTTTTTGTCCACACGGTTCGGCTTGATAGCCCCTACTCCGCGCTCGGTTAGTTCCCCGAGAAGTTCCACTAAAACCGATCTCCTTCCGGGTGAAGATCAAACCTCTACAAGTGTATCTTTCTCACACACTCTTACAAGTATTGAAATTCTCTCAATACTCACACAAGAAAAACTCTCTTGCTATCTTAAGAGATAAACCTCTCTTAATGTTTGAAAGAAATGATTTGGTGACTAACACCAATGTACAATAGCTCTATAGTGTATGAAGATTACAACTTAAGCTCACACTAAGAGATATCAAATTTGATCAATAGAATATAGCTCAAAATAAAGATGATTGATCAAAAGCAATGTTCTTGAATCTTTGAAAATGAGTGTAGATGAAGAGAATAGAGTAAGAATGATTCAAGTGGTTTTAAATAAGTCCTAGAAGGTGTATATATAGTCTAAGACATCATATGGCCGTTTGGAGGGAGTTGGTAAGAGTTTGGTGCCAAAAATGGTAAAAAATCAGAACTCCAACGGCTAGTTTCTGGGCCATCAGTCGACTGAGCAGTGCTCCTTAGTCGACTGAGCAAGCCTCAGTCGACTGAGCCTCTCTGCTTAGTCGACTGATGGGCTCTGTCCATCAGGCCAAAAATCCAAATTTTGTACTTTTGTAATTAGGCTCTAAAACCACTTTTAATGCTTGGAAAATGTAAAATAAAGGATCCTAAGACACCTATTTTTGTAAGAGCTTCAAATGAGATCAATTAAAATTAAATATAACTTTATTTCAAAAACGGTTTTTCTTTAAAAGAGGGTTTTTGAAAGGATTTTAATTCAACCTATGTTTTGATCAATCTTATGATAAAGAAATATTCTATGAGCTATTATAATGATCAAATTGAAACCTTTACAAAGGAAACTAAAGCACTCACTCACATAAACAATAAGGAGTCTTCGAGAGCTTTGTTTGTATTGCTTCGTTTCTTTTCTTCCTTGGATTTATTGTTCTTCAAAGAGATCTCAAGGAAGTTGTGTGAGGTGAGAGACATGGATTGCAATACTTTGTAGATGAATGACCTTGAATCCGGCTTTTCGGTTAAGTCCACATATGATCAATTTGTTGTGGCTAAAACTTAAAACACCAACTAAGTTAAATTACACATGATTAACTTTATTGTTATTATCAAAACAAGATTAGTGACTTTCAAGTCAACAGTAATTATGATGATTCTAACATTACTGGCGGGCGTGCCATCAATGATGCTTCCGCATTGAGACTGGAGAACCAAACCTTACATGAGCTTTTGAGAAAGTATATGACAAAATTTGCCTCTAGAAATGTAGAGGAGGAAGACACATCAACCACACACACACAAACGAAGGACGTACGACTGAATCAGCATTAGCGCTGCCGGGGGGAACCTACCGTACCCAAAACATTCTCTTGTCACACTCCACCCGCTTTTTCCATACCCTCTGACTCGTTTCTCGACTTTGTTTATCACAATGGGTCGGATCATAAATTTTCCGCCACCCACAGTAATAAACAATATTTACTAAAGTAATTGAGGATAAATATTTTTGTGAGCACAATTTTTTTAAGAAAAAGAAAGATACTATTCATTATATTTTGTCAAGCTGTTTATTTTAGTGTGAAAATTATACTAAATTTTTTACAAAAACGGAATAAATTTAGCATTACTTAGTTTAAATTTTGGTCACAATCCAGCCAACCCAATACAAAAATTCCAATTTTGCCCCCATGTAAAAGTCAAAGTCAAACTTTTTTCTAGAGTAGAGAGCAAGCGACATTTTTTCAATTCTAAAGAGTAAAAAGTAACAATAAAGAAAAAAGAAAATTTTCGTTTATTGCCAAATACTTATAATATGTATTGCTTGTTTTTTATGTGCATGTGCTGATAGAATAATGAATATGCATTAAATTTAGAATACCTTACTACCTTCTCAACTTCTTTCTTCACGCCTTGGCGTGTCTTTTATTTTTCTTCAACAATTCATTTTAATGCTGAATTGATATTTAAAAGGGTTTTATTATTTTAACTTTTATGATAATATTTTAACTTTTATGGTAACTTCTGCTTTGTAACCATGATATCTTTGAACGTGACATTAAGGCCCTATTTGGTAGGCATTTATTTTTCAAAATTTTAAAAATTCAACTTAAAATCAACTTTACTTTTACACTTTCCAAAATTTATTTCACTTTACTATCTCTCTCTAATTTTTTTTAAAACACCATAACCTTAAATCCAAAAATCAAAATTAGATAAAAAATATATATTTGAAACCTACTCGTTGAGATCTATAAAATAAGATCCATTGTGACTATTTTTTGAAATTTTTTTATGAGATTTTTTGGTTGGTTGAAAAAACTCAAACAAAAACCAAATTCACTTTTCAACATACTTTCAAATTCTACCAAATACCAGATTTTAAATACTCAACTCAAAATATCAACCAAACATCACTTGCATATGTTGCTTAAATAACTACAAGATGGAGGGTGTGGGTTCCAAAAAAATTTGGTCTCCTTACCTGTGATTTAGGCTAAATAAGAATAAGAAAAATAGTGAGCAAATGAGACTGAGATTTTGGTTGTGTATATGTTGCTTAAATACATTAAGTTAAAGAACAAAACAAGTAAGCTACTAGCATTCTAGAATTACTTGCATAAAATTAAGCATTTTGTGAAAAAATTCATATTCGATGAAAAAAGATTATATTGTAAAAGATATTGCACTATGTTCTTGTTATTAAAAAACACATGCAGAGTAAGTCCAATTTATTGGATATTGGGCTCTTTGCTAGCTCTAAGCCCATGTTTTAGAGTCCCACTTTTTCTAAAATATATTTCTTGAAGTCCAACAAAATTTTATTGGATAGTGGACTTTTTCCTCGCTTCCATGCTACTGTTTCTAGCCATTATGGGCTCGCCCACTTTGAAAATGGATTTGAAGCCGGGATTTTAGGATCATGATAAGGACACCAAAAACTCTGTATTAGAATAAGATATTCGGCAACAACCGACTAATCACGATGTACCAAAATGGACTAACATACTTAGCAATAAATTGTTAGAACAATGTATATTTTTTGATACTATATAATGGAAGGCTACCACGTGTGTTGTTTAAGATAAAAATAGTAGGTACGCTTATTAAGCCCAGTTTCAAACTAGGTTTTGTCCTTGAAAAAATCTTCTTTTAACTGAGAGATATTTCAAGCGACAATATTTAATTACGTGGATTTTTGAATGTCGACTTTGATGTAGAAATATTCGGGATCATTATCTTTTGGACCACAAGTTCAAATATTTTAAAAACATGAAATAGCGTTTAAGAAGGCCGTGTATTTGTATGGAGAAACAAACTTTAAAAATGGGTTGAGTTCCTCATAGGGCCCAAATTCTATTAAAAATAAACAAAAAATTACTCCTTTACAAATTTACTAGCTACACTTCGGATTGATCCATATAGCCCAAGTATGTATTATAATAGTGTCGAGGGATAAGTGAAAAGGAATGGAATGGATTACTGGGTTTTCTCATAAATGTAAAACAGTTGAACTAAGGTAGGTGGTGGTTAGTAACCGGTTAGTAGCTTTTACAACACTTTCTTTTTCTCTCAATAGCAAAGGGTCGACGCTAGGCGATCATTCCCGATTGAAGCAATCAAGAGAGAGACAAACAACCCACAAAGTCCCTACTATTGTGAAGCAAGGCAACCCATTCCCATGAAGCTAGAGATAGGTATGTCATCAGATTTGACGAATAATCTCATGATTTAAAGAATGAAAATTAGAAAGTGAATCCCACTGAAGTATGGGAAAATTTGTCAATCATTTATCACTTATGGTAGAAAATAAAGAGTCTAAGTATCACATAAAGTGTAAGAAGCACTCAATATATCAATAAATGATTAAGCTATTTATAATCATCTATGGAAGTCGTCCATGGATCATTGACCATAAAATATGTTGTATGTTCGAAAATATACAAGGCATCATTTATTCGTTAGGAGGAAATATACTTGAACTCGAATATTATATCGCGATTCAAACCTCTACTCCTTGCCAAATATCATAGAAGAAGAAATCATTCTTACAAATTAAGTAATTATGAGGTTTTAAAACTAGATAAAAATCCACTTTAAGGGTATTAATTAAAAGGTAGAAAAATATCTAACTAAATATCTAAAATAGTATATAGCCCATCAAAGGGCCATGATCGATCATGGCCAACCCATGATCGATCATGGGGTCTTCTGCCTGAATGTCAGTTTGTACCATGATTCATTTATGATCGATCATGCTTCTGGGAAATTCCTCATCAGCATTTTGCGAAAGCGCTTGAAATCATTCGAAGGCCATTGCAATGCCTATAAACACATAGAAACACAACAAAAGCACACATAGCGGGACGATGTTAGATACAAAACTCGCCAAGACACTAATCTCGAGATAAGTGGATAATTAGGCATAATTAAAGCAATAAACGCGTCATGCGACTCTGGGAAAGAGTTTATGCATGACAATATTATGCGTTTATCGATCCATTTATGTATTATAATAGTAGCTGGCTCATTATGAACTCCTTATTTTTTCTTTTTCTGTCTAATCCCATCAATCAACCAACCCACAAAGTCCTATTTATTAGAGAGTAGTAAGACGAATATAACCCACTTAAAAATAAATTTGATCCGAACACGATTATATCATGAAGTCGTATTCATTGAAAAACTCGAATCAGTCATATTCGTTAGTATACCTCGACTTTGAAAAAGAGGTTTTATAAGGGTATTAAAGAAAAAAAATAAGTATATTCAAAGTAAGTTAAGTCAAACATTTTATTTATTTTTATTTAAACCTGAACAAAAAATTAGCCCTGCTTAAAAAAGTCCTGCCTCCCATTCAAATTAAGATGGATTAAAAACATGGGCTAATCAGGACCGATTAAAAACTACTATAGTCCCACTTTGAAAAAGGATTTGAGTCACCTTTTATGATGATTTTGGGCCCTATTGGAACTGCCATTTAATTAAAAATCTCTCACTTGAGTAACCGATTAAAGTTAGTTTAAATAGTTTGAAAATTGCTAATGATCTCGTAACTTAGTGGCATTTACTGTCTTCTTAATTAGAGGGACTTCTTTGCAAGCCTTGGGGCGGATCTTTATTGGCCCCATTTGTCTTTTTTTCTTATTTATGGGTGCACTCTTCCCGAGGCATCCGAGTTAAAAATGTTTATTTATAGAAAAGAAAGTTGAACTTCCACTCCCGTTTAATGCAAGCTTGATGTCCAAAACTCACTTGCACACGCGCTACATAGTGACTTATAACAGCGTACCAATTACTCATAGAATGTTGCCGGTGATTTAGGTAGAGCCAAGGACAAAGGGGTAAATTTTTTTATTTTTTTTTTAAATTAAGGGAGGTCTTAGTCTCTCCCTTAATCTTACAAATAAAGAAAAACCCTCCCCTCCCACCCCATGAGTCGAACCCTTGACCTCAAGACAAAGGGGTAAATTGATCCCTCTGATTTTTATTCAATATACATAGTATAAATAAAGTTGCGTGGTCGTTGTTGCTAGAAAAGTAAGCTAAGATTGGAATAGGAAGGAAAGAAATGCAATATATTTAAAAGAAACTTTAAGAATGTAAAATGATGCAGTCCAATCCGGTCTGGATTTTAGCTTTTCTAAACTCAAGACTAAACGTAACTTTTGGTTGTTCAAAACTTTATACCAGACTAGACAATGGAGAAAAATATACTGACAATGTGTGCTGATTTGGGTTGATCACGTATTATTCTATTTCCCCTTTTGTCATTTTATGAAATTGACTTTACTCTTACCTGTCATAACATCAAGTATCGAAATAGTATATTCAACGATGAGATCATCAAGAATGCACTACGTGATAGAATGAGAGACGAATTTATGAATGAATGTTTGGTGACATACATTGAACAAGACATTTCAACGAGATTAAGAATGAAAACATCTTGCAATATTTTCAAAAAATGAAAAAAATATTATTGTAATATGTAAATGTAATCAATGTTTTCATTTGATGGTGTAAGGTTTATAATATTATGCTTGCGTTAAAATATTTTTCCTATTATTAATTTAATTTTTTGGTCTTGTTTGAACTACTTCAAGATAAAAGATATGTTATAGAGCTAACTCTAACCCCACTCTTTCAAAATTCTAACCTGGACACTCGGTAGAACTACATCTAAATTTATTATAACAAAAATAGTATTTAAGATAAAAATTTCAGAACCATAATAAATTACTAATATAAAGCTTGCCTCAGTAGTAGTGACAATTTTGCATATAATCACGAGTATTTTTGATATTATGTGCAATTAGGTAGTAAATCAAAGATAATATGTAAGTGGTTATAAAGCCAAAATATTTTAAAAAAATAATAATAAGAAAAAACAACTAAATGTATTCAATTACAATCACAATCAAATTACATACCTTCTTTTTTTTTTTTTTTTTTTTCTATTTCAGGAGTGTTCGGGCTAATTTTCACGCATCTCGACTAGTCCTCTTCTTAAAGGGTGCCAACCATTAGCCACCAGAGATTTTGTATCTGTCGGGATTTGACTTGAGGAGTTTCTAGTTGAACCCGATTATTTGAATGCAGGGGCACTCCTTTATGCATATAGGTATGGTGACAAAAATTCAAACACTTCGTCTAAATGACCTTTTAAATTTCCTTTTTTTTTGTTTTTTAATCTAGAGTTACGGATTAGTTTGACTACAGCATACAACTAATTTTTGTGTAGGTAAAAAGACAATAATATTTTATGCTTTACAAATATAAAGGGTTGAAAAAAGCATCTATTTACAATTATCTTTTAATAAATCTCACTAATCACAAATATAATATAATAAATTATTATCAACAAAATTCCTGAAAAAAATGGAGCACAAAGAGTAGACTATCACACAATCTTACTTTTATAAGAAAAGAAAACAGCTAACCTAAATTAGATATCTAATTTAAATATATAAATTAACTAAAATAGAATTACATAAACACGGATGATTAAATATCTAATGGAGAAACCTAAAACAAAAAATCTAATGGAAATTTTCTTCTCTTGCACTGGGCTGAAGCTCTTTGGGCCAGGCCAGGCCCAATTATGCCCATGCATATGTCGAAATGTGTACAATATTTCAATTTTATGCATAATTTTTTTTTGATAAGTGAGTGTTATTTTTTTTTAAATGTTTGCACCCAAAACTGGAATTTTGAATATCTAATAGAAAAAGGATTTATACTTTTGCTTTTAGTTTCTAAAGATAATGGATGTCATACATTAGCCCAAAAGTTTGGGAAAATGGAAATATGACTAATTAACATTGCTTAAGGGAAACAATAATTTCAGAACAAATAATACAATTAATTAAAATGATTAAACATCAAGTAATTTTTTAAAAAAACTTATGTTGACACATTAAATTACTAGAATTTTAGCATCAGGTCCCTGGAATGAAAGTTTTAAATCATGGAGTTCTTAATGTGCATGCGCTGAGAGAATAATAATATGCTCATTAAATTTAGAATCCCTCACTATCTTTTTAACTTCTTTCTTCACGCTTTGCCCTGTCTTTTGTTTTTCTCTAATAATTGATTTAAATGCTGAATTGATATTCAAAAACAATTTTAGTATTTTAACTTTTATGATAACTTTTACTTTGTAACCATGATATCTTTGAACTGTGATATTAAGGCTCTGTTTTATACGAGTTGAAAAATGAGTAGAGTGATGTGAGATTTTCTCTTAGTTTTTTTTTAGTTCTCTGAATGGAATAAATTCTTTGGATGGTGATGAAGGAAAAAAAAATAACATCTAAGCATAAAAATAAATACAAGACGGAGGGTGTGAGTGCCAAAAAAAATGGGTCTCCCCAGTGGTGATTTAGACTAAAACAATTCAATAATGACAAGAGAGATAATTAGTAAATGAGACTAAGAATTTGGTTGTAGGTAAGTTCTTGTTAGCGCCTATACTATTCTGATCATACATCCTCATTTGTGTGTGTTTGTATATATATATTGCTTAAATGCAGTAACTTAGAGAACAATACAAGTAAGCTACTAGCATTATAGAATTACTTATCTAAAATTTAGGATACTTATAATGAACTTTCACTATTATATTTATCCGTAATATACATTAACACAACCATCTTAGTTAAATATTTTGTCAGCGCGACCATCACAGGAATGTTATTACGCCAGCAAGACCATCTTGGCTAGGAGTGGTCACATTGGCATTCTTTTGTCTGTTTAGCCAACGGTCTAATCCATCTTCTTATGTCTTGGACTTGAGTTTGGCCTACTAGGGTGAGCTGGTTGAGTTCTTAGGGCTTTCAAGCTATACTAGTCCAAATTGTGTTTGTTATTTTTAGGCTCTCTCAATTGCCCCTAATTATGGGAGCTTGACCAATAAGATGAGCTTGGATGCTTGGACGTTTCAAAAATGGGGTATCACCTTAGTTGAAATTTCCACACTTAGTGAAAATTCTAGTTTATATTATATGATTGAATCCTTTGGCTTCTTAGCAAAGCTTTATTTCATGGCTAAGAGTATGCCATGTATCATCGCTTTTCTTTGTCAGTGTGCTGTCTCTGAATTTAAGTAGGACAACAATTGTCACACCACAATAAATGCAACGTAATGATGAGGCGACAACTCCGAAGAAGGAAACCTCCATTTGAGAAAAGAGAGAGGATATATAACCCTAATTCTCTTATTCTCCATTCATTCTTTTTCTCTCAATTTTCAATATTCTTTTAACTTTTCATACTCCCTTTCTTCTTAACAATTAAAAATACTATAGATTTCATTGCTGTTTAAGGTTTTTTTTCATTTAACTTGGGTACTACACAAGTACTTAACATGTGACACTATACTTATCGGCAATCCACATTAACTCAACTATCTTGACTAAGTATTTCGTCAGCACAACCATCATGGCATTGTTATTACGTCAACAGGACCATCTCAGCTTGGAGACCATTAGTGTTTTTCTGTCTATTCAGCCAACTACCCAATCGATCTTCTTGTCCTGGACTTTACTTTGGCCCACTAGGGTGGGCTGGTTGAGTTCTTGGGCCTTTTAAGCTATACCAACCCAAATCATGTTTATTTATTTTTAGGCTCCCTTGGAGCGCATATCATTAAATTACCCATCTCATCTTCTAACTTCTCATAGAAGTTAAAAATAAAAAAATCACTTTTGAACTTCATTGTTAAATACAGAGCTTAAGAGATTGAAGTTATTTTGGATAATTTTTTATTTTCTTCATTTAGCTTTACGATTTGTTGAACCTTTATAAAGAAAATAATTTTTTTTCTCGTATGCCTTTATTTTCTCATTGGATGGTTTAAATTTTTTTTTATCACGTCATTTAAAACAACAGTAATATGCATTAATTGCATATGAAAAAATTTCTACCTCCAAATTGAATCCATTACTGGGTTATACAGCAGCTAGCCAATTAAGAAATAAATCATTAACACCTTGTAATCCGTTGTTTGAATAAGGAGCTTATGAGTTCTACACATATGTATGTGATTATCAAATTTTTTGTTGGTATGCTAGCTCTTATTGCGAAAATTGTATATCCAACGTTATTATTGTGGTTGTGGATTCATATTATCTATGGAAAAAAAATTCATATTGCATGAAAAAGATTATAATCCCAAATAAGTTTTTATTATGTTGTTATTAAAAAAGCACACACGTTAAATCTAATTTATTGGATAGTGGGCTCTTTGCTAGCTCTAAGCCCATATTTTAGAGTCCCACTTTTTTTAAAATAAAGTTCTTTCAAGTTCCAACAAAATTTTATTAGATAGTGGACTTTTTTCTTGCTCCCATGTTACTGTTTCTAGCCATTATGGGCTCCGCCACTCTGATAAGGACACCCGTGTTTTTTATTTCAAATACCACTACTCTTTCAACACCAAAAAATCTATTTATTTTGCTTATGCACACTACAGACTATTAAAAAAAAGGGCTAACTAATTTGCTTTTTCTCAGTAATATGTTACTAATCAAGTGTATTATTATCCGCGAGGTGTGACCGAAATAAATATACAATCTTGACAACATGTCATATCAACAACCCACTAAGTCATGACATACCAAAATATACTAACATACTTGACAATAAGTTGTTAGAATAATGTATATTTTTCGAAAGATAAAAATAGTAGGTACACTTATCAAGCCTAATTTTTCTCAAATTTTTCTACACAAACTAGTATTTATCATTGAATATTTTTTTTTCTTTTAACTGAGAGATATTTCTAAAGCGACAATATTTAATTCTTTAGATGTTCTGGATGACGAATTTGATGCAGAAATGCTTGGGATCAATATCATGTAGGAGCTTACCCTTTATCATAATTTTGGGGCTCATTTGAACTATCATCTTTAAAAAAAAAAAAAAAAAAAAAAAAAAAAAAAAAAAAAAAAAAAAAAAAAAAAAAAACTCCCTTTAGCTACAAGCCGTACATTGTCGCTCTCTTGGCTAGTTAGCTTCTAGTTCCTCCCTTTTGTCCATGAACTCTCTTCCTAATTTATTCAGTGAGATGGCCTTGGAATTTTCTCATAACAATCTTTCATAATGATTATACTGTGTATTAAGGAAAAATTAGTACCAACCCTCTTTTTATAAAAATTTTAACTTATAGTTCACATTTTATTATTTTTCTTTTTTTGTAATAAGCTGCGGTCCATGGTTTATAACTTATGGTGTTTGTGACTACGGTAACCGATTATTTAAATACAATAATTAGTTACCCAACTTTGGTAACCAATATTTTTTCTATTATTCAACTACGATAACCTGTATTTATTTGGTTACCCAACTACAGTAATTTGTGTTTTTCATGTTACTCAACTACAATAACTGATATTTCTCATGTTACTTAACTGCAGTATTCAGGGATGATTTCTCACCGGAGATAATTTGATAACCTGAAAAATTAACATAGACAGCAAGCTTTCAAAACAAAAAATATGAATTGCAAGTTAAAAAATTTTAAAAAGAGCAAAAGGGCGGTTAAAAAGTCCGTGTATTAATTGTATGGAGAAACCAAATTCAAACAATGGGTTGGGCTCCTCATAGGGCCCAAATTCTATGAAAAATAAATAAAAAATTGCTCCTTTACAAATTTTCTAGGTACACTTCGGATCCATTTATTTATGCATCATAATAATAGCTAGCCCATTATGAACTCCTTCTTTTCTCTTTTTCACTCTAATCCGACCGATCGATCAACCCACAAAGTCCTATTTATTAGGCATTAGTAAGAAGAAGATGACTTGCTTAAAAATAAATTCGATCCGAACGCGATTCAATTCTAAAGTTATTTATAATTGAAAAACTTGAATCAGTCATATTCATTAGTACACTTCAACTCGGACCCTAATCCTCTCTGCCCCAGTGTAATTATAAGGTTTTATAAGGCTATTAAAGGAAAAAAACAACTATATCCAAAGTAACTTAGGTCAAACATGTTTCTTTTATTTAAACTTAAATAAAAAATTAGACTTGGTTAAAAAAAGTCCTACCTCCCATTCAAATTAGATGGATTAAAAACACGGGCTAATCAAGACGGATTAAAAACTACTATAGTCCTACTTTGAAAAAGGATTCAAATCACATTTTCAGATGATTTTGGGGCCAATTTGAACTATCATTTAATTAAAAATCTCCCTCTTGAGTAACCAATTAAAGTTAGCTTAAATAGTTCCAAAATTGCCAACGGCCTTATAGCCTAGTAACACTTTCTCTGATTTTAGTAAAACTTATTTATTTATCTCTTTGATTAACGAATAATACTATTAAAACCCACTACGTACAAAATTAATTTTCAAGACTCAAGGGTCCTTTCACTATGGGCTCAGAATTAATTTTCAAGACTCGGGCTCGTCTTCACTATGGGCTCAGAATTATTTTTCCAGACTCAGCCTACTATTCGCTATGGGCTCAATCTACTCCCGAGCCTTCCCTTGAACTCTCTCTTGGCCCGTCTGTCCAGTTCTCTTCCAAATTCGTCTATTGAGTTGAATTTTAAGACAAAAAAGTTAAAAGAAGAAGAAGAAGAAGAAAAAAGAAATTGGGCTCCGAATTTCGTATCATGATTTGGTACAAAAAAGTGACGGCTTGCCGCAACGACATTCATCAAGTGTTCTTTTATTTTGATGCCAATGTAATTTCAGAAGATGAGAGGATGCTTAGGCTAACATTTGATCGGTTGATTTTTCAAGTGCTTCTTTTGGACGTTCTTTGTTATGGGGTCGTTCTATAAGACCTTTGTAGATTTCTGTAGTGAACTTTGTTGTATAAGTTTAGTCCATTTTTTCAAGCTTAATAGTTTTTTTTTTTCCCTATTTCTTGTCTTTAAAGAGGGACTTCTTTGTAAGCCCAGGGGCGGTTCTTTGTTGGTCCCATATGTCTTTTTTTCTTATTTATGGGTGCACTCTTCCTGGCACTCTTCTGACACATTTGAGTTAAAGTTGTTTATTTATTTTTATTTTAAAAAAAAGAAAGTTGCATTTTCAATTACAAGCACGTTCAACTCATTGAAGAACAAAGTACATATATAATGTTTAGAAACCTTATAGAAGTTTGAAAGTTGTTCATTTATAAAGTTTTGTAATGTGTTTGAAGTTTGATGGTTTGTTTACACTAAAATTTTAGATTTTAATTTGTTTTTCTAGAAAAATATTAACCAAGCTTGTTTTGATATATTGTCCGGATTGTTTAGTTAGTAGGGTGCATTAGGTTGTTCTAAAGTGAAAAACATCAAGGTATTCAGTGGATTTTGGTGGTTGGATTTTGAGTTATATATCCAGTGTAACCATAATACCATACTTAAAAATAATAGTAAAATTAATTGATTTGTGTGAAAAACTAAAAAATGAGTTGAGTAATATTCTAAGAGTTCTCTTGCTTTTTCTCTTTTCCATTGAATAATTTTTTTTGGGTGGCAAGAATTAAAAATAATTCCAACAAAAATAGAAATATGGAGAACATCTACTCAAAAAAATACGCATGAGATGCAGGGCCGGCCGTGGGTAAAGGCAGCCCAGGCCGACGGCCTAGGGCCCCCTAATATAGCAGGACTCCCGATTTTTTCGAACCATAGATATGTGTGTGTGTGTGTGTGTTATGGTGAATAAAATGTTTTATGATTGAATAAGAGTTAATAAAGTGGTTCTTGGTTTGATGCTTGAAGGCCCTTTTATTGCTACATGGAGTGATGAGTTTGAGACCTTGTAGAGCCTTTTTTTTTTTTTTTGGCAATTTAATAAGCAGCAATTCAATTAATTCAAAAAACCCTTTCAATGGGATCTAATTAATTTTTTTTTCAAGTTTTTGTATCTTTAGGCTTTAGCGTAATTTGATTTGAAGTTGGATTTTTCTTTTACCTTTTTGAATGAAGTACTATGTTTTAGTTTTTGTTTTAACTAAATTATACACGAGTATGAAATTTAATTACTGTTTTTGTAACTTTTCAAATCTCATTGCTATATAATACTTTTATTGGATTTTAGTGTATTTATATTACATAAGCATATAAAAATATACAATGGCCTCGAAACAAAAATTCGCTTAAGGCTCCTCAAAACTCAGGACCGGCCTTGATGAGGTGGGTATCATCTCATTATACAGCTCGTTTCATCTTCTAACAAGTCATAAAATTAGTTATTTTTTCCATCATTTTCCATCTGCATTACTAAAGGGGGAACCAAAAATTTAAAAATATTTGTTTTATAATAACTAAATTGAGAAAAAAATCCAATAAATAGGAAAAGTAATACAACGTGATTTACTTACATATGTCCATTCAACGTACAAACAAGTCTGCAATGAACATATAATAATAAGAAAAACGTGACTATTGAAAAAATATAGACAATGTAAGAAAATTTACACATATAATCATTATTTATACTAATATTTGTAACAAAATAAAAGAACACTAATATATTATTCATCATTACATAACCATTCATATTACATGCACATAGAAATATCAAAATATAAATATATACAAAAGCCCACTCTAGATACACTAGTATCACTTTAAGAAAAATAAAAATGAACGATCTATTTTGATAGATAAACAAATAATTTTTTGTAAAACATTGTAAATGTAATTAGTATAATGAGTGGAATATTTTCACATAATATCATCAAAAATTTCAAACAAAAAAATGGGTGTAATCAAAATCACATATATATATGGGTGAGGTTTCAATGGTTAGTTCTTTTTTTATGCATAAATGGTTATTGTAATATTAACCATTGGATGAAAAATCAATAGTTGAGATTAAATGTGTAGTTGGCTAACATAATTAATGCACATCGGAGAAATACAAAGTATTAAATGCAAGGTCAAGTGGGTAACTTGTTGTTATCTGATGATATGGCATTTTTTTTTCATTTAATTTTAAGGAATCATAAACTAGATATTCATTACATGATTTTGTAATTCCAATGCAGGATATCCCTATTCCTTACCCATATAAAATGGATGATTTTATTTATATTGATATCTTGCTGTTAATTTACATTGTTAAGTTAATTAGTATTGCCTACTAAATTAATCCATAAGTGTAGATAAACTAACGAAAAAATATTATTGATTTAATTTTATAAATATTATTTTATTAATGATTTAATATTAAAAAAGAAATTAGATTAATAGGTACATCTACTTTAATTAAATAAATAAAAATATGGTTTTTTTTTAAATTATAAATCAATTACTCTCATTCTAACAAAAGACATTTTATTTTTAGAATTAGTTTCAAGGATAACTTTTTAATCGATGAAAAAATAAATTTTAATTTATTATAAATAAAAGATAGTTATTTTCAAAACTATCCCTTATTAAAGATAACAACTGTTAAAAATAAAATAATAAAAAAATATAAATAACAAAAGCTCAAATTCAAACTAAACATTTTAAACAAAGATTTCAAATTTGAACATGTAATCGAAATTTTATCACAAAGGTCAACCAAGAACATAAGAGCATCTCCAATCGTCTTGTATAAATTTTGTGTAAATCCTACGTGTCAAAGTGTGATTTACACAAAAATAATAAATAATTCAGTTTATACTCCAACAGTCTGTTTTAAACTTTTGTATAAATATTAAACTACCAATTAGATACGCACAAGTGGAACTTATCCTATATTTATTCCCTTACTTTTCAAATCCATTATTTTTTTCTAGAAACGGGATGAGAAAAAATAGATACGAGATTATCTGACGTGGTTGTGTGAATAGGATTTGTATTTTACACAACCTTTTTACACAAATCCTAAGTGTCAAAGTTTCTTAAAAGACTGCTGGAGACCTTTTTTTTTACAAAACGTGTAAATCTTTCACAAACCAAAATTATACACTACGGTTGGAGATGCTCTAAGTATTAAATATATATATTTTATTAATTTCGAAAACTCTAAATTTCAAATTAATTATCAAATGATAAGATGCTACAATTGTAAAAAGAAAAAAAAGTTTATGTACGACAAAAAAGAAAAAGAAAAATACTTGAGAATTGTGAACCTTTCAAAAAAAATTTAAAATTTTGATGAATTTTTTTAGAATTGTTTGTAGGCTCATTTATTTCACATAATTTCATAAAAAAAATATTTTCTTTGAAGCACCAAATAAATCTCAAAGGTTTATGGTATGTTGTTTGCATAATTATCCTCTCACAAACTATTACAGTGAAAGAAAATACTATTCATATTATAAATTACAGTACCAAATGTCGTGCAAGCTAATTAATTACATTATCATGAATACTTTATATGATTATATATTGAAAAATTGATAACACATGAAATAGGTTTAATGTGATTATCAACATAGAAGAATATTTATACTTGATTCTTAAATCTTTATTATTATTATTATATGAAAGAAAATGGTGGAAGTATTAATAACATAGTTAATTGAAAATATTTTTTAATAAAACCCTTTAAAATTCTTTAAACGTGTGTTTGGAATGTGGATTTGAGAGAAGATTTTAACATGAGATTTGCATTTGGAATATCAAATCTAAATATTTTTGTTTGGTGTGAAATTATGATTTGAGATTTATAAATATATTCAAATAATAAGATTTGATACTTATCTTAAAGTTATAACTTTCAAATTTTAGAGATAGGGTTGTTCCTTATAAATCCCAAACTTGCGAAGTTGAAAAAAATATTAATTAATTTTTAAACAAATTATTAATTTTTATTATTATAAATATATTTGTAATATTAATTATAATAATAATACAAAGGATGACAAAGGGTCGTGTGTTGTCTAAACCCAAACCCAACAAATATATAAACACATCCCAACTAGGTACATGTTTTATTATTTTAAATATAAATCCGTTGTGAATAATTTACGCATAAACCCACTCTCTCTCCGTGATAATTACGTTATATTATAAGTAATAAAATACTATAATATGGGCGGGTCGAGTCAAACAGGTTAATTTTGTGTAAGCATGAGTTCCGTCACGGTCTCAAAAAATAAAAATAGCCTACTAATCAATTAAATATAAATTTTAGTGAAATGATATTTAAATTTATAAATCAATTTCCTTGTATTTGTTAATTAAACACAAAATTTTAAACTCTTGTATTTCAAATATATAATTTTTGAATCTTAAATTTTTGAATTTTAAAGCTAAATTCAATTATATAATTCAAATGCACCTTAAAAGAAAATAAAAAATAAATTAAAATGAAAGTAGATTTCGATTAGGAATCAAAATTAAAATGTAATCTAAATTAGTACAAATATAAATTAATTTTAATTAGTGGATATACTTCTCAATTTTGAAAATGATAAAAAATTTGTTTGTCAAACACAACACATTGATTATTGAATCAAATAATTAATTATTTAATACTAACTAAGATGTATTTTAAGTGTTATTTAGGAAATTGTACGCATACTTTCGTATCTGATTAAATTATTAAAAGTTGAGTTTATTTGAAATACTTTAAATTAAGAAAATACGTTTCTTTTAATATTATTTTATGTTATTATCTTAAAATTATTATTTAGTTGAACAGTGACTAATAAAACTAGTAGCACCAGTTATATGAGATGTTTCAAATTAATTTTTGGGTTTTTATTGTAATATGATTTGTCACGAATAATAATAAAATGATTAAATTGAAAGTGTTATTAAAATAGTTGAGTTGTATGTAATTTGTAAACATATTGTATAGAGATGAAAAATCAAAGTCAAATATATTTTGAAAGTGTTATTTTTCATAAACTTATGTTATTAATTAACTATAAAACTGAAATAACGAAAACACCCATAAACATTTATCCTAATTTAGAATTGAGTTATCCTAGATCTATTTGGAAAAAAAAATCTTTAAGGAATCTTGTTTTGTTGAGATTTTAAAATATGTTTTGAAAAGTGAATTTAATTTTTGTTGAAGTTTTTTTCAACCAATTCAAAAAAACTCGTAAAAAAATAAAAAATGTAGTAACAATGGATCTTGTTTTATAGATCTTGATGATTAGGTTTCAAATATATTTTTTGTATCTAATTTCGATTTTTGAATTTAAAGTTATGGTATTTTAAAAATTTTATGAGAGAGAAAGTAAAGTAATTTGGAAAGTGTGAAGTAAAGTTGACTTTTTGATAAAAATTTTAAAAACTTGATTTTAAAATCTCAACCAAACACCACCTAAAGTTTAATTCAAAAAATAAAAATAGAATAGGTCACCTTAACCTGCTATAACATGTTAAAGGATTTGACACCTAATCAATGTGCATTAATTATTGTCAGTACCCATCAATGAGTAGAAAGATAATGTAACTATTGAAAACTCATCCATATATATATATAATACACTCTAAAAATAGAAATAACTCAGAACAAAAAAATAATTTACTACTAAATTAAAATGAATAATATTCGTTTAGGAATGACGGTTATAATTATTAAATTAATCAAAAAAAAACCCAAATAAATAAATTGATACTCTTATTGAGAATGTCAGTAGGAAAAAGGGGAAAAAATTATTATTATTAAAAAAAGGTAAAAATTATAAAGGGAAATAATTATCTAATTATGTAGATAGATTTTGAAATTGTGTAACTCCTAGGGAAAAGATATGGAAAGGAGATACTATCTATATAATTAGATGACATTTACATTTTAATAATCAGAATTAAGTTTAGATCGGGAGTTCTTAAATAAACCAACATAATCCGTCTTCTCACCCCAATAAGAGAACACTTTCTTCTCACCCAACTTATTTTTTAAAAAAACTTTCAATTCACCCCAATGGTGGGTGAGTTTACTGAATGCACTATTGGGACGTTAATTTCGTCGTCACTAAAACTAAAACATGAAAATCTTATATAAATCCATAAAAATATTTTTTATCGAAAACATTCAACCTACCCCATTTTTTTTATACACGCTACCGACAAACCACCTCTTTTTTATAAGTCAAATAATAAATTTATTTTTTTATTACACATCCACAAAATTCATTATTGACCTTACAAAATTCCTAATTAGAGATAGGGTCAAACCCCACAAATGATAATTTTAAAGACAGTAAAGTGTAAATTTGAAAAATAAAAATAGTAACAACAATAGTTTTATACTTTTAGGCGACCAACTGTTTAAAATAAAACTTCTGATCAAAGTAAAAATTAATTAGTTAACACAAGATAATTACCCCGACCGTTTCCACTAGCTAATAATAAAATTTAAATCTCCATAATATTATTGTCTCTTATACGGCTGTATATAATGAATCGAAAAAATAAAATAGTTTTTATAAAAATAAATCATTTATTAAAATATTTTGGAACTAGACTTGTAGAATTATTTGTTGAAAAGAATGGACTTTTTTAATTTAAAAAAAATAAATGAGTGAAAAGACAAATTAGTGGCAATTTTTTCAAATACAGAAACTGGGGTGAGAAGAAAGAATCTTACGCTAATTTTTAGGTTAAGATTGACGTAATATTGACTTTTGGTGGGGTGAGAAGACGGATTATGTGGATGTGTTTAAGAACACCTTTTAGATTTTGAAATTGTGCAACTCGTTGGGGAAAGATACGGAAAGGAGATACTACCTATATTATTAGATTACAGTTACATTTTAGAACTAATATCAATTAACAAGGAGCGATTTATAAAGGGAAATAATTATAAAGGGAAATAAAAATGGGGAAAATGCCAAAAAAAGGAAAAAAAATATTATTATTAAAAAACGAAAAAATTATAAAGGGAAATAATTATCTAATCATTTAGTTAGATTTTGTAATTGTGTAATTCATAGGAAATATATATGGAAAGGAGATACTATCTATATAATTATATGACAATTACATTTTATAATTATAAATTAAGTTTAGATCTCGAAGTAAAAAAATTCAAGTTAAAAGTTCACTTTATTTGTAGTATATGTTAAATTAAGAGTCTTACTTTTTAATAAAATATAATTATTATATTAAATTTCATAATAAAAAATAAATTACATTATTAACTGTTAGATATATTTGAAACTAATTTTTTTTTTGAAAAATAAACAAAATTAGAATGTAAGAATTAATTAATTTGAGTAGGATAAAGTATTTATTTAATATATTCACAAGTCAAAACGACATACAAGTGAATTGGGCATTTGATTTCTTAATCCTTTACCCAAACAACAAATAATTAAAAAAGATCAATTAAAAAAATGCTCGAAAAAATTGCTAATTAAAAAAGATCAATAATTAAAAGTTTTTTCATGTAACAAAACTTTTGAAGCGTTGGCCAAGATTTTTTTTTTTTTTGGAAATATCTAATTAATCACTCTTCTTCTTTCATAAAAATTATTAGCATTTTCTTTCTTTTCATCTTCTTTGACCTCCGTTTACTTTGTCATTTATTAATATTGATGATAATTAAAAAAAATATAATGTAAGAACAAAAAATAATTTACTGCTAAATTAAAATGAATAACATTCATTTATATTATAAGAGGTTGATTATAATTATTAAATTAATGAAGATCAAGATTTGAAACACTTAAATAAAAAATTGATACTACTTATCTATTATATACTTATTAAAGTTAGTAATGACAGTTATAATTATTAAATAATCAAAAACAAAAAAAATCACAATAAATAAATTGATACTCATATTAAGAATGTCAGTATAACTTTTATATATTTTTATAACAAAATATATATAAATAAATATCACTATATTAAATACAAATATCATATCAATGATTGATGATTAACTGATTGCAAAAATAAATTCATTTATTTTATTCTTTTTTAAAATTATATATAATATAAAATAATAGCTAGGCTATAAAGAGGGATTCCCTCACTTTAACAAAAATAAGAGATGGTCATTTAGAGGGGTAAATCGATGAATTTTTTTATGAAAATTTGTAGGGATGATCTATATTATGAGTAGATCACTTCCACAAAATTTTTTAAAAAAAAAATTCAACATATAAGTGGGTGAGATGATCATCAAAAATTTGAACGGTCGAAAATGTACATATATATCAATTTTTCAAAACACCCACTTTTAGGTTGAATTTTTCTATGAATTTTTGTGGAGGTAATCTACTTATTATATAGATCATTTCTACAATTTTTTATAAAAAATTCATCGATTTACCCCTCTAAATATGGCATCCCTTCTTTTTATTAAAGTGAGGGAATCCTTCTTTATAGTCTAGCTCATATAAACTCATTCAATATATATATATATAAGTTCAAGTCTTTTAACTGATTAACTATGTGAACATCTTTGTTTAACTGATTAAAATTCATTCAATATATATATATATATTTCAATATAAGTTCAAGTCTTCTTTATTCAAATAGTCCATCAATATATTATACAAATAGTTTTAACCTTTTGCACATGCTAGCTATTTTATTATAATAAGTTTTTTTAATTGACAAACATATATATTATGAAAATACTACATACACTTGCTTACTTTTTTTAACAGAAAATATTTAATTTTGTTTTTAAACGAAAATGATTATGTTAAATAGATAATAATGACTTTTATTAGAAAGAATAAATACGTAGAATATCAGAAAAAAATATTTTAATAAGTTTATAAAATTGAAAAACATATATATTATGTAAATACTACGTACGTCCGTTTACTTCTTTTTTTTAATAGAAAATATTAATTTTGTTTTCAAACGAAAAGGATAACGTTAAATAGATAATAATTACTTTTATTAGAAAGAATAAATGTGACGAATATCCACGAAATTAAAGTTTACAGTTGCACATCAATTAATATAATTTAGCTGTCGTGCTATCAAAGAAAGGAAAAGAAGGACATTAAAATAGACTCCAAAAATAGAAATAACTTAGAAACCGCAAATATTTCTAATAAATATTGCTAAATAATATTAATTAATTAATTTAATTAATTAATAATATTGAACCAACAAGAATGACCACAGAATCCCAAAGCAATACTCCTGTCACACAGAATGGCCGAGTATATGACAGAGATCAAATACTTACTCAACAAACAAGTAAGACTAAAAATTTACATATGTTTACTCTACAATTTTTATAATAATTTCAATATACCATAATATTAAGGCACATCTTAAAAATTATAGGAAAATTCTTCGAGCCGTGGAACTTTGGTCGCCCAACCCATTCATGTCAATATTGTGGAGCTATTTTCTGGTTTGAAGAAAGAACTAAAAAACATAAAAGGCCATTGAATCCAAAATTCTCACTATGTTGCCAAGAAGGAAAGGTCCAACTACCTCTTCTAAAATAAGCACCTTTGCTCCTCAGAAATCTTTTGAACTATAATGGAGGCACAAGATCAACAAAATTTAGAGAAAACATTAGAGGCTACAATTCAATATTTTCATTCACCTTTACTGGAGGACAAGTTGATAATAAGATTAATAGTGGAAGAGGACCATAAGTATATCGCATTAGTGGACAAAATCATCACAAAATAGGTTTATTACTTCTTGATGTCAGTCAAAGACCAAAATTCGCCCAACTTTACATTTACGATACGGAGAACGAAGTCTCAAATAGAATGTAGACAATTGGTGCATCTAATACAAGATCAAAATTAGAGCCAGATGTCGTGCAAGCATTGGTAAGTATGCTTGATGAACATAACGAGTTAGCTAAGGTGTTTAGAATGGCTCGTGATCGGTTCCAAGAAATAGATTTTTGACCAGTTCGTATAAGATTAATTGGAGGAAGACATAATGACCCGACAGTTTATAATTTACCATTTGCATAAGTGATAGCGGCCCTAATTGTTGGAGACCTTAATGATACAAATGTTATTCATGATGTTATTGTTGATCGTAGATCAACTGGATTAAAGAGAATTAGCAAACTACATCCATCATTTATGGTTATGCAGTACCCATTACTATTTTCTTACCGCGAAGATGGATTTTGCGTTGGTATAAAATATAGAAATAATGAAGGTAGACAGCAAACAAAAAGAGGTTGTTTAACGATGAAGGAATATTATGCTTTCAGAATACAATAGAGATAAAATGAAGGTCAAACTATTATACGGGCATGCAAATTATTTCAACAATACTTAGTCGATGCATACACATGTATTGAGGAAGATAGATTGCGTTGGGTTGGATTTAACCAAGCACAATTAAGATCAGAATTGTACAAAGGGTATTAGAGATGTAGTGTTTAGAGGCGACACTACACCTGCATTAGTTGGAAAACGTATTGTATTGCCTTCGACTTTCACTGGTAGCCCACGTTATATGGCACAAAATTTTCAGGATGCTATGGCTATTTGCAAATGAGCTGGTAACCTAGATTTGTTCATTACTTTCACAGCAAATCCAAAATGGCCTGAGATACAATCATTTATTGATTTCATACTAGACAAAAGATATAAGACAGATCTGATGTTATATTAAGAGTTTTCAAAATCAAGCTAGATTAATTAATGCGAAACTTAATACAGGGAAGACATTTTGGTAGAGTTTTGGCAGGTATAATTTTAAATAATTTTATACATAATCACATAATCTATTTTTATCTTAATTAATCTTAAACTAATTAATGTTATTATTTAAAATAGCTATATACACCATAGAATTTTAGAAGAGAGGTCTGCCACATGCTCACATACTACTATTTCTACATCCTGATGATAAGCATTTAACAAGTGAGCAAATAGATAGAATTATTTCTGCTGAGATATCAAACCCCAATATTGATCCTGTAGCACATGCAGTTGTTGCCCAATTCATGATGCATGGTCCATGCGGTAAAGCCAATCCTAATGCACCCTGTATGAAAACAAAAGGTTGCTACAAACACTTTCTGAAAAATTTATGTGCCCAACCAATTGTAGATGAAAATGGGTTCCCCATATATAAAAGAAGAGAAACTGAAATGTTTTTGGAGAATAATAAGGTGAAACTTGATAATAGATTTGTTGTACCTCACAATATTGATTTAGTTGTTAAATACCAGGCATATATCAATATTGAGTATTGCAATAAATCGAGGTCGATAAAGTACCTTTTTAAGTATGTTAACAAA
This sequence comes from Lonicera japonica, assembly GCA_021464415.1. NCBI lineage: Eukaryota > Viridiplantae > Streptophyta > Magnoliopsida > Dipsacales > Caprifoliaceae > Lonicera > Lonicera japonica. The sequence continues at coordinate 38,576,656 of CM038466.1, read as the reverse complement.
GGACCAGATAGAGCAAGAATGATACTGGAAGAAAACATAGTGTGTGATCCTAGAACTGCTACTGATCAAGGTCACGAGATTAATGAGATAAAAATATTTTTGGATTGTCGACACATTTCAGCATGCGAGGCATGTTGGAGAATTTACCATTATGACATCCAATAACGAAGTATGGGTGTAGAAAGGCTGAACTTCCACCTTCCTGATGAGCATAGTATCACATTCAAAGATTCAGAGTACATAGATAATGTTCTCAATAGATTTGATGTACATAAAACTATGTTCACGAAATGGATGAAAACAAATGCTATTCATCAAAATGCTAGAGAATTAACTTACACAGATTTCCCAACAAAATATATGTGGCAGCAAAAATATAAAGAATGGAAAAGAAGAGAATCAGGATAAATAATAGGACACATTATTTATGCTCATCCAACATCAGGGGAGCGATTCTATCTTCGATTGTTGTTAAACATTGTTAAAGGAGCATGGAGCTTTGAGGAGATCAAAACTGTCAATGGCATTATACACCCTACGTATAAAGCTGCATGTTCTTCTCTTGGCTTATTAGACAGGGATAAAGAATGGCATGATGCAGTATCTTAAGCAGCTCAATGATCTATAGGAAGTCAATTGCGCCAACTTTTTGTTACCGTGTTGAGATTTTGTGAAGTTTCTGATCCATTAGCGCTTTGGGAAAAGAACTGGTAACTACTAGCAGAGGATATTTTTTATCGACAAAGAATTATTTTAGGATTTCAAGAATTGAGCCTCATAGATGCACAGCTTAAGAATTACACTCTTTATGAAATTGAGCAAATTCTACTAAAGAGTAATAGATCATTAAAGGATTTCCTGCCATTACCTCTTCCAGATCATTCACTGCTTCGGAACCTCAGCAATAGATTTATCACAAAAGAACTGTCATATGTTACGAACCAATTGATCAGTGAGCACAATAAATTGCATGAAGGGTTAAATATAGATCAAAAAATTGTATATGATGCTGTCGTACAATCAGTCAATCAGCAAAATGGAGGCCTCCACTTTTGTGTACGGAGCTGGAGGAATTGGGAAAACATATTTGTACAAGACCATAATTTCACATCTAAGAGCGGAGAGGAAAATTGTATTAGTTGTTGCTTCATCGGGTATTGCAGCATTGTTATTACCAGGTGGGCGAACTGCACATTCAAGATTTGCAATCCCTATTGACATATTTGACCATTCCACATGTGAAATTCGTCAAGGAACACAACTAGCATAACTCATAAAGAAAACCAGCTTGATAATCTAGGATATGATGAAGTGCCAATGGATCATCGGAACACTTTCGAAGCAGTTGATAAAACATTAAGGGACATTCTACGCTTTGATGATGCTAATTCGAATAACAAAACTTTCGGAGGCAAAACAATCCTTCTTGGAGGTGATTTTAGACAGACACTGCTTGTAGTTCCCCAAGGAACAAGAGAAGATATTATTCGAGCTATGATTAACATGTCCCCAATATGGAACAACTGCCGTATTTTTACTCTTACACAAAATATGAGAATAAGATATTCATCATCATTTAGAGAATGGGTCCTTGCAATTGGAGATGGAAAAGTGCCTACCACATGCTTACAAGGAGAGGAAGTTCCATCATGGATTCAAATTCCAGATGATTTACTTATTCGTTTAAGCAATGACTCTATTGAAGATATTGTAACAAGTACCTATCCAAATATAAAGAAAACTACAAAGACGCAGAATACCTCAAAAAAAGAGCTATCCTAACGTCGATAAATGATACAGTTGACGAGATCAATTCTTTTATTCTTAATTCCCTTCCTGGACAAAAAAATACACACCTTAGCTCAGACTATGTTTGTAAGGCTTCATGTACTGAAAATGAACAAGACATGCAATTCCTAGTTGAATTCCTTAATACATTATGATTTTCGGGCATTCCGAACCACGAGTTAAAGTTAAAAGTTGGAACTCCAATCATGTTGTTAAGGAATATAAACCAAAGTCCAGGACTCTGTAATGGTACTCGATTAATCGTAACGCAGGTAGCAACATGGATAATTGAAGGGAGAATCATAACAGGATCAAACATTGGAGAAAAGGTGTTCATTCCTAGAATTGTTATGTCTGCATCAGAAAAGAAATTACCATTTATTTTGAAGAGACGACAATTTCCAGTTCGAGTATCATTTGCAATGACAATAAACAAAAGTCAGGGACAAACTCTCGAACACGTAGGTGTATACTTACTCAAGTGGGTTTTCAGTCATGGCCAACTTTATGTTGCTGTCTCACGTGTGACGTCTCGAAATGGACTCAAATTCCTCATAAAGTATGATGACGAACAACTTTATAACTACACCAAAAATATTGCGTACCAAGAGATATTTGGCACATTAGATGAAGGTAGATTAATTCTATGTTTGTTAACTGCTAAATTTCTTACCTTTACTATAATTTTACAAATGATTCAATTGCAACGTCCTAATACAATATGTTAATTATTTTTTTAGCCCGAAATTTGCAACAATAGCAAACAAGTGCACCTCTTTGACGAAAATTGGGAAAGAAAAGAAACACTACAAAATAAGAGTATGATTGACAAGGAAATGGAAAGCAGTAAATTTCAAAGCCAATGATGAATTGATCTCTGTGGACATGATATTACTAGATGAATATGTAAGTTCACATTTTCAATTAATCATTTTATCGTTATATACTCAAAAATGAATGCATATAATACTTATTTTTAGGACAATCATATACATGCGTCGATTCCAAAGAGCTTGGTTCCAAAATTTTCAACTACATTAAAAGAAGGAAACGTTTTTGACATCTCAAACTTTGCTGTCATTGAAAATAAGGGTTCCTTTCGGCCAGTCAAAAATCCATACAAACTCAGTTTCACTTACACCACGTTAGTGAAAGAAGTTGACGACGATAACACGATCAAGCTCCATAGGTTTGAATTAGTAGATATAACCGAGCTACCCAATCGTTTTCAAGACGACACTTATCTTAATGGTTAGAGACTCTGAACTTTGAAATTCACATTGTAATAAGTTATAACAAAAATCCATTTCTAATTTTTACAAATCCGTTGAAACAAATGTCTTTGGTGAGCTTACTACAATCACCCCAAGTAAAGATCAAAAGGTTAAAGCTAATATAGTCAAGAAAAGGGTAATTGAGGTTCAAAATGCAAGGTGATGATTTATATTTAAATTCAATAATTAGTATTACAAGTTCTTTTACTTTTCATAATCATCAATATCTCAAATACAATTACAAATAATGACCAAAAACTAATCTAGCCAAAACAAGGTCAAGATCACACTTTGGGGGGACAAAGCAAACCAAATACTTGACCAGGTGTGAGAGGAGAATTACAACCCGCCATTCGTGATTGTCACATCAACGACAGTAAAAATGTTTAAAGGTAATAGCAATATAAATAATAACACTCTAATACATAATAAACATAAGAAATTAAATTTGAAAAGCGAACATGCAATTATCTTCTATTACCACACATGCGAAATTTACCTCTTCACAACAAATTCAAGCAAGGTTTACATAAACCTTGATATTCCAAAAGCCGATGAATTACAAAAGTATACTCAAGCACTAAATTGTTTTAATTTTTTAAATTTATTTCAACTTCTAACCACACACAACTAAATAGTTTTTCAAAATAGAATGGGATCCGAACAAAAAAACAATGGTGGAACAAATTTGCATGCCAAAAATTGACAAAAAAGAGAAGAATGGTGCTTCATTAATGACATTAGCAATATCAGAGATAATAGCACTTTGATCAAAAGATGACTCCGAGGTAATTAAATTTCCTTAACTACTTTCAATAAACAAATGCATAAGCATTATGATTGTAACAGTTGCTATGAACACATCTTTTATGTAGAATTGATGGTGACTTGCGTCGATAAGATAACGGGGATTGTTAAGAAGGGGGTCTAGAAATTGTTCTTCTCGGTTTCTTTTTTTGAAGAAAAACGTGTTTTATAGAGTCGCCAATTTGTTTTATGAGAAAATAAACAAAAGATCGTACGAAGGACAATTCAAAAATGAATTATCTTACATACATTTAAAACCAAATATTTATTTTGATAACTTGCTTTGCTAGGGTTCGGGAACTACATTACGAATTGGGAAGGTGTTAGGCACCCAATTCGCCCTTTCGGTCTCTTAATGGATCATGTATTTAATTCCTATTTTAGATATCTTGCAAGTAGTTTGGATTGTTTTCAGAATAGTCCTTTCCTGATAAATTCAGTTTAAAAACAATATTTTAAAATCAGACTCGAGCTTTGCGAGCGCCTACGTATTCATTCGCATAATGAAATTAGAGTCTCGTAGTTCCATTTGTTTAGAAACAATTTTTGTAGTTTTGTTTTGTTTTGAAAACGAGTCAAAACAGGTTTGAGTTTTCTTGTAAAGCTTAGAAACGACTTATTTTGAAAACAGTGAACTTCTTTGCAAGTTATTTACTTAAAACTCGTATTTAAATGCAGTATTGAAATCAGGAGAGTGGTAGAAAGACGTACCTGACGCGGTTGAAGAAGAACAAGGATCACTTGCTTGCTCCTTTCTTCCTTTAGAACTTTCTCTTTTTAGAACTTTCTCTCTCTAAAACTTTCTCTTTCTAAAACTTTCTCTCTCTCCAATTCACTCTCTAGGAATACTTTCTCTAAAACTTTCTCTCTCACTAATTCTCTCTCTAAAACTTTCTCTCTTTAATTCTCTTTCTAAAAAAACTCTCTAATAATCTTGACAGAGTTTCTCTTTTCTAAAAACTCTATTGAATGTTGATGATCCCAAATGAGACCCCCAATGTTCCTATTTATAGAGAATTTTTTGCCAAAAATGCTTCAAAATAGGCCAGCCGCAGGGGGTGCGACTGGGACCTGTGGTTAGGGCATGTAGTTAGGACTTGCGGTTGGTAACTACGGCTAGGACCTGTGGTTGGGGCCCAGCCGCATGGCTGGCAGGTAGCCGTGCAGTTTGAGGGCTGCGGCTGGCACTTCAAAAATGCCCTAAAACACTTAAAAAGCTCAATTTTTCTAACAGGGTGCTGCCCCGCACCCCGCGTCCTGACCGGGCAGGTCGATCCTCGTCCTAGTAAGCGATGCGGCAACACTGGTTGTATCAAACTCCCAACGGATTCAATGCCAAAGTCTTTCATAACAGTCTTCTATATGCATGATAACTCAAGACCTAATGTGAAATGCTTGTTTTATAAAAAACCAGTGTTCACACGAGAGTTGTGGATTGGGGTGTTCACAGACCCTATTGTACTGGGATTCTTGCCTGCAAGAATTCTGGGACGATAAGAAGACAACGATTCACGACTCTCGCATGAATCTTAATGTATTGATACTTGAATCAAAATATACCCTTCTGGCATAGGAATTTCGTTATGTCTTAAGCGATACACTCCATGATCGCCCCTTTCTTCTCGGCTAGGCTACACGATACATCGATATTTTCTTTCGTCTACCCTCAGTGGTGCTTTTCTACCGTAGGCGTATTGGATTTTCAACTATTCGTGCAGGGCGCTTTGACATTTTACAAAATCCCAATGATTATTGTGAGAAAAGAGTTTCAAAGAAGGTTCCCCATCTTTTGGGGAGAAGTGAAAAAATGATTCTCGTCTTTTGGTAATTCCCTTCGTGGGGATTTGTGCTAAGAAAGAGAAAATTTCCATCTTTGGGGAATGTGAAAAAGATTCCCATCATGGGGAATATGTGGACAAAGTAATTCCCATTGTGGGGAATGTGCGGTAAAGGTTATTTCCCTTTGTGAGAAAAGGGGATCGAAAAAAATTCCCATCATGGGGAATGCGAAGAATTCCTATCTTTGAGGAATTCAAAAAATTTCCTTCGTGGGGAACACATGGAAAGTGTTATTTCCCTTCGTGGGGAAAGGGGATCGAAAAAATTCCCATCGTGGGGAATGCGAAGAATTCCTATCTTGAGGAATTCGAAAAATTTCCTTCGTCGGGAACACGTGGAGTATGTATTTCCCTTTGTGGGGAAAGTGATTTCGGAGAAATTTCCATCGTGGGGAATGCGAAGAATTCCTATCCTGAGGAATTAGAAAAATTCACTTTGTGGGGAACACGTGGAGTCGTTATTTTCCTTCGTGGGGAAAGTGATTTATGAGAAATTCCCATCGTGGTGAATGCAAATAATTCCTATCCTAAGGAATTCAAAAAATTCTCTTCGTGGAAAACACGTGGAGTCGTTATTTCCCTTCATGGGGAAAGTGATTTCTAAGAAATTCCCATCGTGGGGAATGCGAATAATTCCTATCCTGAAGAATTCGAAAAATTTCCTTCGTGAGGAACACGTGGAGTCGTTATTTCCCTTCGTGGGGAAAGTGATTTCGGAGAAATTCCTATCGTGGAGAATTCGAAGAATTCCTATCCTGAGGAATTCGAAAAATTCCCCTGAGATTGTCTCATTGTCTCAGTCTTATTATTCGAACACTGCTTTGTTGATTTTTCAAAATTGATATGCTAGAAAGGATTACTTGCAATTTGAAGAGCTCTTTTTCCTTCCATTCTTTTCACCCTTAATTTTGACTTTCGGTGTTGCCGGGGATCAAACTTTTGAATTAACTTTTCCTAGAAGCTTTCGGACCGTTGTGCATGGGTTTTTGGGATTTGGCATCTCTCTACCTTTAGTTTTCTTCTCTTTAGTCACGGGGATAGAATTTCGTTTGGACTTCTCAATCCTCCTTGAGCTACCCTCTGATTTATTTTTTATTTTTTATTTTTTACAAGGAAGATGTTGGTCCTGTATCATTTTATGTTTTTTGATACCCTTATTGCTCCCTCTTTTTATTATTCGGCCTTTTATTTTGGCTTTTGGATTTTGATTTTTCTCTTACTGCTTTTTCCAAAACAGGAGCCTTACTCACCTAAGATGTAGCCCTCCGCCTTTTGGCATAGCTATCACTCTTAGTGTGGCTCTCCCTGTTGATTCTTCCTTTCTGTTTTTCACTTCTTTCCTCACTTGGACCAACGGGATTTTTCCCTTTTCTACTCTTTCAATTTTTTCTTGTACCCGATTCCTCTTTTATATCTTCCCTGTTTATTTATTGGATTTGAGCCTTCTGGAAAATTGGTCTACCACTTTGAATTTTGGTTCCTCCACAGACTTTAGAGTGTCAAACTTTGGGTTTTGATCAGCCATCTCGTGCGTGTGTGAGTCTTAGTCCTTTGTTTAAGAAGAAATTGATTCATAGTCTGTCATTCCCTGTCCACCTTTTTTTTTTTTTTTTTCTTTTTAGGATTTCAGAACTAGGTATATACTCCCTAGCTGTACGGTTAGCTGCCAACCGCACGGTTGGGGGCTAGCCATACGACTGGCTCCCTGGCAGCCTATAAATAGTGGCATGTTTGATCATTTCTCTTCACTTTCACTTGCAGTTTCTCTCTCTAGCATATATTTTTTGATTTTTCAAAAAATTTTAGCGAATGTTCTTTAGTAGCGTTAGGGATGGCATTTTCACGTATGTTATTGATTTTTGTGATTATGATGATGGGGGTCCACCAGAGGGCGGGGAGGCACCAGAGCACCTTTCGGGGGATGAGGTGGAGGCTATTATTACGACGATGGATGGGCGTCTCATATATGGTCTGCATCATGACGACTGGGATGGTGTGGCATGGGAGGGGCCACTAGGGGCAGACGGGGCATTGCAGCGAGCGATGTACCGTGATGTGCCTTTGATCTCGCCGGGAAAGGGACGGGAGTGGCTGCTGATGGAGCCCGCGGCACACGAGTTTCGTCGCCGGACTCGAGTATGTGTTATTTTCTGTACTTTACTTACTTAAGAGATATTTTTAGAAAAAATACAATGACATGATATACATGGAATGTGATAGATTCAATAATTACTTGCCATAGTAGATATGCTTAACATAGTGTAATTTTGAAAATAAATATTATGTGCTGTAACTTAAAAAAACTGTCTGAAAATGGACCATATAACTTATCACACGTGCGGTGCCTGAGTTACGAGACCAGTTACCCCTTATTGGTGAGGGCTTATTTGAGTGCGACCTCGTTTGGTAGATTTATAGAGGTGTTACCTGGTGGGAAGTTTTAGCGATCCATGAGCTTGCCAATTGTGTTAGGGGAGAGGTGGTGGGATACGACGCATACTTTTCATTGGGGTTGGGGAGAGATGACGTTGACCCTGAAGGATATTTTTGTGTTGACTGGGTTGCCGTTCGGAGGAGAGGTGTTGGCGCCCAACTCGCGGGTGCGGGTGACTTTAAATGGTATGGGAGCAGCTTTGGGGTGGAGACCGAGTCGTATAGTGGCGACTGGATTCCACACACAGCGATGGTCCAGCACATCGAGTCTGAGAGTGAGAGGTTTGGAGATGGGCAATGATACGTCAGGAGGTGCAACAGTTGTCACGGTGTTTTTTACTGTTGGTGTTTCATGACTTCTTCTTCGCGTGGCGGAGACAACCTACGACTATGGTGGCTGTCGTACTTAAGGCATTTTGACCAGTTGTACATGTTCGCGTGGGGTAGTTACATGTTGGCGGTCTTGTACGAGTCGATGGATCTGATATGCCGACACATAGAGCCTAACCATCGTGGACTTGTTACACTTTGGGAGGTAAAATTTAAAGTATAACGATAATTGTCATGTTTTTAAATATTTTTGGAAAAGCCTATTTTTTAATAAAAAATTCGTGTTGTTGACAGTTGTGGTTCATAGCACATACATATCAGGGCGTTAGCCAGATTCATTTACTACTTGCCTATGCGGATGAGTTCCCCCTCTTGAGGCGGTATTACGGGGAGAATGTTATTGGTGTGTATCGCTATCTAACACCGGACTTGAGTGCAGGTGACGTTTCCGGGCTTCAGCTTGAGCAGGTATGAAAAATAATTTATTATCAAATTAAATTAATTTATTTATTTTGGCGAAAGACTGAATTAGTGTATATGGATTTTGATAGGTACAGTGGAGTCCATGGCCTGCGTTTGTGACCCAGCTGTGGGGATATATGGATGCGTTGGTGGCGGCGCGTTCGAGATGGCTTTTTTCGCATGAGTATGGAGTGGCGTTTTATTTGGGGGAGCGGGTGGTCCGGCAGCATACCCCAGGGTTGGGAGAGAGAGTTATGGTGTGGCCTCTGGCAACGATGAGGCGGCCGGGTATGTTATCTATGGAGGAGCGGGCAGTGTTTTTTGCGGGGATTCCATTTGAGGGTTTATTGTTAGAGGGAGACTACGAGATGTTTGCTCATCGGTATTTGATGAAGGAGCTGAAGGGAGTACGTGGGAGGGTATTCTACGCGAGATATGCGGCCATGGGGGGAGACCCGATGTTTATTAGAGGGCAGTTGTATATATCGTAGCGGGTGCCTCATCAACCCGTTCCAGCCCCGAACCGACGGGCAAAGGCGATTGCAGATTCGGATGATGAAGATTCGAATGGAGAGAGGGAGATGGGACCACAACTAGTGGAGGAGGAGGATGAGGAAGCATCAGAGGAGGTTCCGTTGGGGGATGGAAATGGTGGGACATCGCCGACGGGGCCGAGCGAGGGACCTACAGCAGTTATGTCTCCCGGGCATGGGAGAGGAGCAAGAGGAAGTAAGAGTCCGAGAGGGGGAGGAGTCCTGTATCGAGGCCGCTTATCCCAGCGGCCATGTCAGTGAGGACACCTCAGATGACTCCGGAGGCATAAGAAAGGTGTGTGAGATGCTGCGAACATTGGAGGGACGGGGGTCTTCGGGTCGTGGATCCGTATCGAGTTCATCACCCATAATCGATCTTGGGGAAATGGATTGGGCTCAACATGTTTCGTTCTCTCCAGTGAAACGTACTCCTGTTGGATCTCCTAGTGTAGGGTCGATAGGTCTGTGGCCTTGTCCATTGTCTACTCCTTCATCAGGCGCTGCACGTGGTATTATTTTCAGAAAGGTAGGGGAGTATGCGACTCGATTAGTGGCGGATACAAGCGTAGGTCAGGCTTTAGCGGGTGAGGGAGGTGACAAGGGAAAGGGGAAAGAGGTGACCTCGGAGTCGGAAAGGATTGGAGGAGTCTGATAAGGATACCCCCCGGCAGGTGGAGGAGTTGGTGGAGTTGAGGTGGGTCCGTCGCAGGCTGGCGGTGCATCAACGTCTTATTCGATTCCAGAATATCCGAGAGATTTTCCATACATGGATTTTGGCCGGTTGAAGCAGTACCGGATTCCTGACGTGCCATTGACAATGAGTAGATGGGTGCCCTAGCACATGTCTCAGACAAGGAGGTACGATTTTATTTATAAGTGTAAAAAGTTTTGTATATATGTGGTGTTTATAGATAGTGATGGATTTCATGACTATATTTGACAGATGGGCTTGTTCCGACTTCGGGAGGTGGCTGAGTTGCTGAGGAGCTATTTCAACACCTATGGGGGGTTGACATTTGCAGCGCCTTTCCCGATGGAGTACATAGGGAAGTAAAACCGGAGTTTGGCGGATGACGTGACGGCTACTTACCACCCTTCAAGTTCGCACTCCCGATCAGCGATGCCTTCACAGTCTATTCATGGCGGGCAGCAGTCGGGTTGGACGTCGAGGCTTGCTCCTCCACCACAGGGCCGCGGTCATACAGCATCAGAGAGTCTGGCAGAGGGCGTCAGTGAGACTGAAGCAAAGTGTCCGTGTACGATGTATCCCCCTCCTTCTCCGCAACCTTAATGGATTTTTTTCGATGGTTTATTTATGATGGTTTTAGTGATGGTTTAGTGCTTTAGGTTTTTGAGGGAAACTTCTTAAATAAGTTATTAATTTTAGGTGTTTTTGTTTGTTTTATGAACAAGTTGTTTATTTTAAGTTTTTTAAATTATTGTGACTAGGTTTTAATTATTAATTAATAATAAAGTATTTATTTTGAAGAAAATATGTTTGCGTGTTATGTTACGTGTGATGTGTTTGAAATATAAGAATATGATAAAATCATCGCAAATTGGATTGTGAAAATGGTTAAGTATATATGTTGTTGGCAAGTAATTATCAAACCTATATGCATGCTATGATGGATCATTCTTCCTGAATAAAGTCTAGCAATATTCATATCATGATATATTGTGAAAAAAGTTTAATGAAAATTTTTGACAAAGGGGAAGTGCCAACCGTAGGCCTTAACCGCAGGGGGTAGCCGTACGGTTGGCCTGTACTTTATGCTATAAATAGAGTGTAAATTTGTCCTTTTTTTTCACTGTGTTTGATACCCATTCTATCTTTCTAGCCTAAAAACTTCTTCTTTCTTTGTCATCATGTCTACTTTTCGCACTTGCTCTGTTTTTGCCCTTTTGTCCGACTATGTTGCTTTAGCTAAGGCTGACTGTGGCCTCAATTGGGGTGATCTGAGCCACTTGCTCCAATGGTGTTCTCATGAGATCAACTGGTCTTTTCTGCGAGGTCTTGTTGATTTCTGGGATCCGGAGTATCATTATTTTTGCATCGGGTTGGATGAGCTATGTCCGTCGATCGAGGAGTTCACAGTGTTGATGCGACAAGATCTGTCTTGGCCGTTGGCATCCCTAAGAGACAGTAGGAGCCCACGGGTCATGCTGGTGGAGTTTTTGAGCTTGAAGGAAAGTGATTGCCGATCGATGATAGTAGATGGACGGCTTCACCTGCGTCGGATGGTGGATTTCTTCATACACCATGGTGATTATCCGGCATATTATTCAGGTCAGACTTCTGCTTGTCTTATTTGTGTTTTTTCTCAGATGGTTTTAGTTACTGGAGATGCCATTCTTGTAGACCCCTTGATTATCCGGGGCGTACCTGAGGCTAGACGCGGTCATTTAGTGACTCCCATTCTATTGGCGGAGACACTAAATGACTTAGATGAGCTAGTTCAGTGTCAGTCTGATTTCTTTCGAGGTAGCCCTTATTTGTTGTACATGTGGGTGATTGAGAGGTTTCGATTTCTGGAGCCTCGTCTTTCGAGGCAGCCCTTATTTGTGACGACTATGCTATGCTTCATCATCTAACATTATTTGATTGGGCTGTCCGCTTTTTTTAGTATGCCTCTTCGATCCGTTGGGACATTCCTCGGTGGCGTCTAAGGACGATGATCTTGAGTATGGGCGAGCAGAACTATGTACGGATTCACAGATTGAGGGAGATGTCTTTCTATATACCCGGGAGGTTGACGAGACAGTTTTGCATTCCCTTGAGTGTGCCCCTTCCATTGAGAGACTTTTCTTCAGTTGCTCTTCCTAATACCCCGAGGTTGGAGACGACTTTGCGAGGTTTGTGCTCTACTCGTTATACCCGTCGGTTTTATGGTGTGCAGAGTCCAGTATTGTGCAGGTGACTTGGTCTGATGTTGTTTTACATATTTGGCGATGTGTTCGTCAGACAGTTGAGCACGATCCGATGCTGATAAGATGGTTTCGGTATGTGGATACTCGAGTGACGGACGAGGCAGTTCTGGCGTCATACCATACTCTAGAGCGGGAGAGGATTCTGTATGCCATGACGGATTAATGGTTTGATGGTTTTTTGGTTGATTCTGGGATAGTTAGGATTTTTGTATAGCTTCATTTGACGGTAATATATAAGGCCTGATTGTGATCTCGCCCGAGTGGTGACAAGTCTTCATCAGAGAACCTAAGCATCTATTTGTGTACCCCCATTGATGCGATCATGGCTGTTATTTCATTCGGGGTGGAGTCGAAGGGAACAACAGACTCATCTAACATCTTCATCAACACCACTCGGTGTGGCTTAAACGCAACCAAAAGTCCCCATATTGAGATCTGCACCTGTGTCTTTTTCAACTATTCCACGACACGTCCTTCTTTTAGGTCTTTTGTTGGTTCTTTAGCCGAACTAGTGGCCGTAGGTTGTTTTGGAGTCGATGGTTGATAGGCCCTTTCTGATCAAGTTAACTGCTGAACCCACGTTGTTACTGGATCGGCTAGTTCTCTAGAGGATTTGAGAGGACCCGTAGGGGCCTTCTTTTTAGCTTGAGAAACTTTGTTCTAGTCAAAGGCAATCATGCTTATTTGCGGTGAGTGCTTTCTTCGGTACGTATTCTTCCCCACTGCCCTTCCGCGGTTATACCCAATGCCTTGCCGTCTCGAGTTATCTGTTAGATGCAAAAAATGAGTGATCCCCTGATTCTTTTTTCTAAGCCTTGATGATATTCACACCACTCGTTCATGTTCTAATGCGGTGGTATTGGTTGTGGGATTGGCCTTGGGTTCATGGGATACATTATCCTAGCTTCTTTTAACTGTTCATGCGATGATATTCTCCTTAAATACTTATCGGCCTTCTTACCGGCTCATAGTAGGGATCGTGGTAAGGCTCATAAATTAGCTGCATCAGTCGAGGAACTTGATCAATTAGGTTTTGATGTAACCAATTGCTAACTGGATCGGGCATGACCCTCGGTTGATTTGATTGTTCAAGCGGAGGCAGTATTTCAGTGTGGACTGATAATAGTGGTGGTGGAGCAACCTGGGCCTTCTTTACCGGTTCTGTCGCACGTCCCTTGGCCAACTCGTCCAATTTGGCACGGAGTGTTCCGATTATCAGTCAAGAGTAAAGTCATACTTTGGTTCAGATTCATCAGCATCCGATATAAGTCCTCAGGACTACGTATCGGGACATTCCCACTTGCACTTGTGCCGGCTAAATTCGGATCAGTATTCGAATGCGATGGTAAACCTCCCATAACATTATTTGGGTAGAAAGGACCAGGCGGCTGATCTACTGCATGGTTCAACTGATTGTTCATATTCCGATTCGGTGTATTCTGATCCATGGAGTCGAAAGAATCTGGTCTGACTAGTCGTCCGGTACTATCTTTTCTGGCCCACGCTGAGGCCAGATTTAATGGGTATCTGAAGCGGGAGAGAAGGACAAATTCGTTCGCGGGTATTTTCCCGAAAAATAAGAAACAATATATCGTTTAGAAATTGCTGGACCTTATTCAGAAATACATCGATCAGGACGACACTGAACACACAAAACGCTTTCTTTAGGTGAGATCAAAAGCAGACCAACAGTGACAACTTGAGAGCCCCGTACAGAGGAAGGGTAGGAATAAAATTCCTTGGGTTCCCTTACTGTCTGTAGTTTGAAAAATCATTTTTGAAAAGAGTTTTTAGAAAAATCATTTGAAACCACGAAAGTTCTATCCTCATGAGTTGCTTTATTCATGGAATCAGTGATAGGAAAATTACGAAGATTTTCAGTCTCAGTGAATTTTTGTGACGGAGGGTGGACAACCTCCGGCTGTAACCTGTCGAAACCATGACGATATAATTGACAGGGCCTTTGTTCACTAGATTCTCACGACTGTCGGTCATTAAAAATAATTCATAAATTTTTTGTGTTCTAAGCTGACTCTCTTATATGCAAGCGTGGTTGAATAGTGTAAGGTTTAAGGCTCCCTCCTATTTGGTGGGTCTTACAATATACCTCAAGAGCGTAGGTACGTGTAAGGACCTTTTGATATATATCCCGGGTACGTGAATGTTCTCGTCACTCTATATACCTCGGTATGTACTTGGCCAACGAGAGTGGTCCCAAGCGCTTTTGGCTAGTGTAGACCCGCAAGTCTGCGGCCTAGTCACTACTCTGGTCCCGAGGTTGATAGGGTAAATTCACACTCGCAAAAATGCATGATAAGACGTGAGTGCGTGCGAAATAACAATCTGGTGGTTCATTATTGATTAATGCTTTAGGGTTTCTTATGGTAATTTACACAATTTTAATTACGAAAAATATTTTCCTCACATAATTAGCAAATAAAGGTATTAAGGTATCCACCTATATCGCTTCTATGTTATCCTAGGACTAAGGCTTGCAATAACTATTTCTAATAAATAACAAGAATTAAATATATGATCTATTATATAAGAGCTTAGTTCTCGAATGTCCCCAGCGGAGTCGCCACTGTGAAAATCTAGATCTCCGACCCGTCCTTCTCGGTTTCTTCTTTTGAAGGAAATCGTGTTTTATAGAGTCGCCAGTTTATTTTACGAGAAAATAAACAAATGATTGTACGAAGGACAATTCAAAAATGAATTATCTTTCATACGTTTGAAACTAAAGATTTATTTTGATAACTTGCTTTGCTAGGGTTCGGGAACTACGTTACGAATTGGGAAGGTGTTAGGCACCCAATCCGCCCTTTCGGTCTCTTAATAGATCATGCATCTAATTCCTATTTTAGATATCTTGCAAGTAGTTTGAATAATTTTCAGAATAGTCCTTTCCAGATAAATTCAGTTTAAAAATTGTATTTTGAAATCAGACTCGAGCTTTGCGAGCGCCTACGTATTCATTTGCAGAATGAAATCAGAGTCTCGTAGTTCCATTTGTTTGAAAACTATTTTTGTATTTTTGTTTTGTTTTGAAAACGTGTCAAAACAAGGTTTTAGTTTTCTTGTAAAACTTAGAAACAACTAATTTTGAAAACATTGAACTTCCTTGCAAATTATCTAATTAAAACTTGTATTTAAATGCACTATTGAAATAAGGAGAGTGGTAGAAAGACGTACCTGATGCGCTTGAAGAAGAACAATGATCACTTGCTTGCTCATTTCTTCTTTTTGAACATTCCCTTTCTAGAACTTTCTCTCTTTAAAACTTTCTCTTTCTAAAACTTTCTCTCTCTCCAATTCTCTCTTTAGAAATACTCTATCTAAAACATGCTCTCTCTAATTCTCTTTTAAAAAAAAAACTCTCTAATAATCTTGACAGCGTTTCTCCTTTCTAAAAACTCTATTAAATGTTGATGATCCCAAATGAGATCTCAAGGGTCCTATTTATAGAGAAATTTTCGAGGTTAAGACTTGCGGTTGGTAACTGCGGCTAGGACCTGCGGTTGGGGTCCAGCCGTACGGCTGGCAGGTTGCCTTGCAGTTTGAGGGCTGCCGCTGGCACTTCAAAAATGCCCTAAAACACCTAAAAAAGTCAAATTTTCTAACGGGGTGCTACCCCGCACCCCGCGCCCTGACCGGGTAGGTCGATCCCTGTCCTAGTAAGCGAAGCGGCAACACTGGTTGTATCAGACTCCCAATGGATTCAAAGCTAGAGTCTTTCCTAACAGTATTCTATATGCATGATGACTCAAGACCTAATGTGAAATGCTTGTTTTATAAAAAACCAGTGTTCACACGAGAGTCATGGATTGGGGTGTTCACAACACCAGAACTACTGCTCTAGACACCCGCTCTGGCAAGGCATCAAGAAAAGAACCGAAGGGAGTTGCAAAAAGCAATTCCTGAACAGGGGCTGGTGCCTGTCGTCACTCGGAAGAAATGGTATTGGGAGAACCCCAACCTCGGCCAACCCACTACAGACGACAACAGATATATATATATAAGTAAACAAGGTTTATAAGGGTAAAATTATGTAATTTTCCAAACCTGAGGGTACTTTGGTGTAATTATGAGAGATATAGGGTTATAAGGGTAAAATTATGTAATTTTTCAAACCTGAGGGTACTTTGGTGTAATTATGAGAGATATAGGGTTATAAGGGTAAAATTATATAATTTTCCAAACCTGAGGGTACTTTGGTGTAATTTTGAGAGATATAGGATTATAAGGGTAAAATTATATAATTTTCCAAACCTTAGGGTACTTTGGTGTAATTATAAGAGATATAGGGTTATAAGGGTAAAATTATGTAATTTTCCAAACTTGAGGGTACTTTGGTGTAATTATGAGAGATATAGGGTTTATAAGGCTGAAATTATGTAATTTTTCAAAACCTAAGGGTACTTTGGTGTAATTATGAGAGATATAAGGTTATAAGGGTAAAATTATGTAATTTTTCAAACTTGATGGTACTTTGGTGTAATTATGAGAGATAGGGTTATAGGGGTAAATTATATAATCTCCTAAAAATTTAAGGGTGCCATAGTGAAGTATATGTTCTCTAGATCGGATATTACTATTAAGCAAATATATGTACTAAGATAAAGATTGTTTAACATGCAGGAAACGACAAAGATAATAAAACGAACATATATAATTACACAAAAGGAAGGATCTTGAGAAAGCATACCAAAGACCGTCGACGGATCTCATGCGAAACAAGCTCCATCAGAAGCCAAAGGACATCCGAGACTGGAGCAGCCCAAGTAACGTCTCGGTAGACCACAGCGCGACCGCGATCCACCTCGTCCTCACCATAACAGTCGAGGTCAGCCCAGTCGTCGTGGTGAGGGCTGCAGCGGAGAACTCCCTGAGCATCGGAAAAGGTGACCTCCTCCTAATCACCCTCTAGCCGGTCTGGCTGCGCAGGATCCATAGAGATATAGGAAATGATAGGGAAAGGTCGAAAAATCGGTAAAGCGGCAGGACTTTCGTGCTAAAGAGAAAAGAGAAAGAAAGCTAGAGAGAGAAAGAGAAAGGAGAAAATAAGGTGGAATGAGCTCAGCAAGAGGTTTATATACTAGATACGTTTATCGCGCGACAAATGCCCATTTTGTCGCGCGATAAACAGCCTCCCACCGAAGTGTCACACAACATTTTGTCCCGTCCCCTATTTTTTTTTTTGACCTCTGTCTCATTTTTTTCTCCTGCAGGAATACTCCAGAAAAATAGTTTTTCGAGACCTTTCTATAAACTGCACACTCGAGTGAATGTCGATGGAAAAGACTTCCAAGTCATTTCTCCAAAAAGAATCGCGAGAGAAAAATCCATTTGTTAAAAAATCTCTGATCCCCTAAGAATCGAGACCATTAATGAGAAAGAGAAGATGTGAAAATAAGACGGGAATAGAAAAAATTGAAAGAGTAGAAAAGAGAAAAATCCGCACAAACGCCCAGGGCAAGCGAGAGAAACAAAAAAGACTTAAAGTGACAGGGAGAGCCACACCAAAAGTGATAGCTAAGCCAAACTGGCTTAGGGCTTCGTTTTGGGTGAGTAAGGCTCCTGATCACGCCAAACAGGATAAAAAGGATCTTGGTCAAAAACAGAAAAGGCCAGGAAAAGCCTTTCCCGAAAGAGGGATAAATAAAGAAATCGAAAAACAGAAAACGATGTGGGCCTATAAAATAAAAAGATGAGGACTAAAGACACTAAAGATCAGAGATTTCCTTTTCAAAAAAATTTTCTTTTCAACACGATACAGAAGAGATGACTTGGAAATAAGTCTTTGAATCATCACTCTGCGAAAAATTGAAGAGATCCAAAAACTGTTTTTGAAAAGGGGAGTGTTCTTGCTCAAGAAAACAAATAAGAGTACAAAAATTCAGAAAGATCTAGGGAGATGGAAAACATCTTGATAAAAGATTAAGCCCTGATGAGTTCTATTCACCCATATAATCTCTCTTCTCTCTCTCTCTCTCTCTCTCTCTCTCGCTCTAGCAGTTGAAGAAAGATAACCAATTTCGCCAAAAGCAAACTGGATAAAAAAGCCCTCTTCAAGAGGCAGTGTAAGCCCTCTCCTAGAGGCAAATCACAAACACAAACCCCTCCTGGAGGCAAATCACAAGCACAAGCGCTCGCCAGAGGCAAAGCACTCACAAAAGCCCTCCCCCGAGGCAATTTTCATTCCTTTATAGGTACAAACCCTCCTAGAGAGGCAGTGGAGCAATGGTAGTCCTCCCACTTGAGGCAAGAAGATCAAGTCCTCCCAGAGAGGCAAGTGGAGCAATGGTAGTCCTCCCACCTGAGGCAAATATGGTAGTCCTCCCATCTAAGGAAAGAAGATCAAGTCCTCCCAGAGAGGCAGTGGAGCAATGTTAGTCCTCCCACATGAGGCAAGAAGATCAAACCCTCCCAGAGAAGCAGTGGAGCAATGGTAGTTCTTCCACCTGAGGCGAGAAGATCAAGTCCTCCAAGAGAGGCAAGTGGAGCAATGGTAGTCGTCCTATAGAAGGCAAGAAGATCAAGTCCTCCCAGAGAGGCAAGTGGAGCAATGGTAGTCCTCCCACCTGAGACAAATATAGTAGTCTTCCCATCTGAGGCGAGAAGAACAAGCCCTCCTAGAGAGGTAAATGGAGTAATGGTAGTCCTCCCATCTGAGGCACGTGGAGCAATGGTAGTCCTCCCATCTAAAGCAAGTGGAGCCAATAAAGCCCTCGAAAGAGGCAACGAGGTAACAAAAGCCCTCTCCGGAGGCAAAACCAAAACACAAGCCCTCTTCGAAGGCACTCATAAACACTTGTGCATACACGCACCCTCTTAAAGTTCTTGCGGGAGCCATGGACCACGGTCTCTTCCAGTTGCCTCAATTCTTTGCAAGTAAGGAGCTTGAGTCGAAAGGGTCTGTAGACATTCTGATCCATGACCCCGGTAAGAACCCTAACGACTATAAAAAAGTATAGTTTTTGGAGTCCGGACCCCGCCCAAACACCCGAAATTGCCCCGAAGGGGTTTGTTGGCCAAACAAACCTGGCTTTAAGGGGGATTATCACACAACAAACTAGTATGTCGCACGACAATCTCTCTTATATCGCGCGACAAGTTCTCCGAACACAGACTAACCATTTTTTAACAAATCAGTTTGTTAGAAGGGTTACTTCAGTCGTTTGTCGCGCGCCACTTGCCTTTTCTGGAGAAATGTAGCGCGACAATCCCTCCCCAGCACATAAATAGGCCAACACCCCCAAGGGTTTAGAGGGCAGCATTTAGGAATCTGAAAATCTTATTATTATATCTGATTTTCTGGTCTTCTATCAAGTATATTCTACGATCGTCTTATTTTCGAAGAATTATCGAATCTATTCTTAACATTCGGTGTGTCTCACTTCTAGAATCAAATTCTCAAAAATATCTGAAGAAGGAAAAGATTATTATCGCTAGAAATCTTTCTGCCATTGTGAGAATCCGAACCTTCGACCCGAGAGGAATCTTTGTTCTCGGTTTTCTTTTGTTTTGAAGGAAAATGTGTTTTGTAAAGTCGCCTGTTTGTTTTACAAGAAAACAAACAAAAGATCGTACAAAGGATAGTTCGAAAACGGACTATCTTTTATACGTTTGAAACCAGAGTTTAAAATATACTTTGCTAGGGTTCGGGAACTACGTTACGAATTGGGAAGGTGTTAGGCACCCAATCCGCCCTTTTGGTCTCTTAATAGATCATGCATCTAATTCCTATTTTAGATATCTTGCAAGTAGTTTGAATAATTTTCAGAATAGTCCTTTCCAGATAAATTCAGTTTAAAAATTGTATTTTGAAATCAGACTCGAGCTTTGCGAGCGCCTACGTATTCATTAGTAGAATGAAATCAGAGTCTCGTAGTTCCATTCTTTTGGAAACTATTTTTGTGTTTTTGTTTTGTTTTGAAAACGCGTCAAAACGGATTTTAGATTTCTTGTAAAACTTTAAAAGGACTAGTTTAGAAAATAGTGAACTTCTTTGCAAGTTATCTAACTTTTTGTATTAAAAATGAATTTGAGTACAGTATTGAAATTCAGGAGAGTTGTGGGAAGACGTACCTGATACGCTTGCAGAAGAAGTGAGAACCTTGCCTTGATTGCTCCTTTCTCTCTCTAGAATTTTCTCTATCTAGACTTTTTCTCTCTAGACTTTCTCTTTCTACAACTTTCTCTTACTAGCCTTCTTTCTTTCTAATTTTGTCTCTCTTAAAATTCTTTAAAAGAAAAGACTCTCTAATAATTTTGACAGAATTTCACCTTACTAAAAACACTAGCAAGTGTTGATGATCCTAAATGAGAGCCCAAGGGTCCTATTTATAGCAAAATCCCACCAAAAAACGCTTCAAAAGAGGCCAGCCGCAGGGGGTGCGGCTAGGATTTGCGGTTGGGGGACCAGTCGTACGGTTGGCAGGAAACCATACGGTTGGGAGGCTACGGTTAGGGGGACTAGCAGTACAGATGGCAGGCAACCATACTCTTTGCAGGTCGATCCCCATCCTAGTAAGCGAAGTGGCAACATTGGTCGTATCAGACTCCCGGCGGATCCAAAGTCAGAGTCTTTCCTAACAGTCCTCTATATGCATGATGACTCTAAACTAATGCAAGATGCTCGTTTTATAAGAAAACCAATATTCACATGAGAGTCGTGAATTGGGGTGTTCACATCCGTATTATATTTTCTCTCTTATTATTATTCTCGTCGAGAAGGTAAATAAGTTCTCTTCTAGTATTTGAATAAACTTATTGCCAAGTTATAAAATAATCTACTGTTTTCAAAGCAAAAACCTTAATAAAATCATTTGTAAAACCAGAAAAGTAAGAACACTGTCGCCCAAATAAAATTAGGTTTTAAAAGCCCGGACCGATGAAACTTACTTAGGAATTAATGTCGGTCATGTCCCGTCTTCCCCATAGACTGCGATATCCGACAGAATTCTCCTTAATGAGTTCGATTCCATATTAAATTAGTTCCGATAAGATCTAGACTTTTCCAAAGTAATCAAAAACAAAGAAAACTCGACATTATTATCTGAGAAAATAATATCGAAATCTCTCTTTCCAAAACCTAAGCTTTGACAGTTATATTGCATTTTCAAAACTAAAACAGTCGGATCACTGAACACAAAGATTTTTATCCCTTTCCTTGTTTTTTCCAAAATTAGGTTTTTTTAAGAAGTAGTAGATTGTCAGTAATAGCATCCAAGTTTTTCAACATAAAATAAACATATAAAGACCACTAAAGACCGAAAGGGCGGAACGGGTGCTTAACACCTTCCTAATTCGTAACATAGTTCCCGAACCCTATAGAATCCTGGTTTCATAGACAAGCGTGTAGAGAAAGGCTTATTTGTAGCCTTTCCTCTTACACAACCTTTTGTCCGTTTCCTCGTAAAACGTACTGTGACTCTAAACGAACCCTCTTACATCTAGAAATAGGATAGAGGGACACCCGATATGAATCATCAATAGACAAAAGCAAATGGAACGACGGAATCCTTTCCGACATTTTAGACCCCCACACACGGGATATAGACCTGGAGGTCGCATTTGCGGATTCTCACAATAAGCAAATGAGAACAATAATGAATGCCACGTGCCAAATTCTTAGGAAAAGATTGTATTTGTTAATATAGAATAATTGTTTATCACTATTAATTTTATAAAGATGCATGTACAAAAATTTAATGACAGGTATATGTTATGTTATGTAGTAAGGATATTATTCGAAATGTGGGTATTGAATTAATTAACACAATTATCATAAACAATGTTCGAAATAAAAATTGTTAAGTAAAATATCATGCAATATAAAGAAAACTTCTATTAAGAAACAATAACATATATAACGTGGAGTAATTGTGAATAGTGTAAGTTTTCGTAGGTTGTTCTTCATTTTTTGACTCCTTTGGTTAGCCCTGCAAAACATATAAGTCATTATTAGGTTGAATGTATAGGAAGTATATTAATTTTTAATGTAATAGAAATAGTTATTTTATATAATTGGCACTTACTCCCTTGTGCATATTCTTTTGCTTTGGTGTTGTAATTGGTTAGCATAATTTGTGATGTCTGCTAAGTCATTTTGGATGTAATTAATAGTGATAAACAAATATATATATATATATATATATTTATAAGTTTAAGTCTTCATCATTCACTAAAACAGTACCTCTCCATCAATATATTAAGAGGAAATTTGAATATTAAGTATGAAACTTCCAAAGTAGGAAAATAAGTAGATATAACTAACCTTGAAACAAAAAAAAACGGCGAAGGAGTAGAATAAAATAATCTTTGATGAATACCTTGAACACTTCAAAAACATTCAGAAGGGAAAGAAGTTATGAGGATACAATTGGAAGGAAAATCAAAACTAAATTGTTTAACATACATTGAAAAAAAAAATATTACCTTGAGAAGTTTTGGATCGAAAAATCATATGCAGCAAATTAGTATTCCAGGGAGCAAATTTTATATGGTTACTGGAATAAATATTATTAAATAGTAAGCAATAATAATGGTGATTTTAATAGGGTTTTAGTGGTGATTAATTACCTTAAGAAGAGCCAACAAATATAAAGATGAGCAATTAATGAGAGATAGTGGACAAATATAACACCAAAAAAATAAGGAAAAAAATGGAGAGAAACCGAAATTACAACCCCATTTAATTGGGATTTAAATTTGCGAATTTAAGAGTGATATGAGAGATAAAATAGCAAGAGAGTAAGAATAGGAAGAGTTTTTTTATTTTTTGATTTTAAATATTAAATTATAAGAGATACAGAAAGATAGGGTAATTTTAAGAAATCTATAATCAATAATATTTTTAATTTTTTTGAAAGCAATATTATTTTAAATATTAGATATTTCTAATTGTTCAGATCTTAAAAAAATAAAATCAATTTAGAATTTAGAATTATGGATATATAAATTATGAATATTAGAAATTAGATATTACAAAATGATTTAGAAGTTAGATATATGAATTATGGACAATATGAAAGATTACAAAAGCTTATTACAATTTAATAGGGATTTAAATTTTCGAATTTGAGAGTGATATGAGAGATAAAACAGCAAGAGAGTAAGAATAGGAAGGGTTTTTTGGTTTTTTTATTTTAAATATTAAATTATAAGAGATACAGAAAGATAGGGTAATTTTAAGTAAACTATAATTAACATTATTTCTAATTTTTTTTGAAAGCAATATTATTTTAAATATTAGATATTTCTTAATTGTTCAGATCTTTAAAAAAATAAAATCAATTTAGAATTTAGAATTATGGATATATAAAATTATGTATATGAGAAATTAGATATTACAAAATGATTTAGTAGTTAGATATATAAATTATGGATAGTATGAAAGATTACCAAACCTTATTGCAATCAAATTTTTAAAATTAAATTGACTGGAGAGAGAAAGAGGAACAATTAATTCCACCGATAAAAAAAAAACCCCAAATAAATAAATAAACAGTTAATCTACATTCAATAAATACAAATCAATGAAATTTAAAAACTATAATAAGATATAATTAAACTCACCACTAGGATTCCATATTGGTTTATCCAAAAAACCATCCGACAAACGTTTCACCGGTGATTTGCGTAATTTCATAAATTTGTCACCAGAATCCTTCGCAATACCCTTAAATTATATACCAATCGATGCACTTAGTATGGTCAATGGCGACACCAGTATAAAATGAGTAAACTCATGTGTAGATCGATGCAATTAGTATGATCACTGGCAATATAGATAGATAATGTGTAAATCATATGTAGATTGATGCAATTAGTATGAGCAATGGTGACATCCGTAAGAAATTAGTAAAATATTATATCAATCGATGCAATTATTAAAGGGTCATTTGGGTTTTAGATACCATTAATTTAGCATAATTGGGCTTTGGTTACCAAGTTTTCAATAATTGAACTTTGGATACCATTTTACAATATTCCGTGAGTCAAACATGTTTGACTGTTAACTTATGTTTTTTGTAACCAAAATACCCTTATTTAACATCATACCATATGACCATCGATGCTGCTGACTTTGAAATCCCCCCCTCATTTACAGTCTTATCCAGAACTTAACTTACCCACACACTACACAAACCTCATTGCAATTTAAAAAAGTCGAAAGCCATTAAAAAAATCAAAACTTTTTAGCTGCTAAACTATGTTTTGTATAACAAAAACCAACTGCCCACGTGCAATACTCCATTTCCAACTTTCCACTACTTACCTACACACACTCCTCCAACCTAACCAGCAATTCAAAAAAGTCAAAACCCAATTCAAAAAAGAATTCAAAACTTTTTAGTTCCTAAGCTATATTTTGCATCACATGCAACACCCCCATCTTTTACAATTATGATCAAGTAAAACCCAAATAAAATCAAAGGTTTTCTCAAACCCATCTCCATCTCAAAAACCCCACATGCACAAACACAAATTTCATTAACCCTAAAATTTTCCAAAATTCACATACCCAATATGGAATTATACCAAAATTTAAATGGAAATGAAACCCGTTCATAAAGAAGATTACGTCAGTGAACCCAATTCAATTGTTAAACAATCAATCATTCCATAGGCAAGTAATCCACGCTAGTAAACTAAGATC
This sequence comes from Lonicera japonica, assembly GCA_021464415.1. Taxonomy (NCBI): domain Eukaryota; kingdom Viridiplantae; phylum Streptophyta; class Magnoliopsida; order Dipsacales; family Caprifoliaceae; genus Lonicera; species Lonicera japonica. Next base: position 38,551,596 of record CM038466.1, on the reverse strand, counting down.
ACTGTGAAAATTCTGAAGATTCCAAGAACAACATCGCAAAACTAAACCCTGGATAAAAAAGAAAGAAATTGAAAATCATGTAAAGATAAACGTGATTTTGTTTGAGCCTGGGATTCCACACCTTAATCCTCACCTTCGTTCAAGTGATTTTGTACAGAATGAAATGAGTCGCAACAGCAATTTCAATCAGTTAAGGTTTTTCGTTCTAGGGTTCTACTTTCCCCATTTCTCTTCTTTATCTCTCTTGATTTCTTTGTTTTGAATTTTGATTGTGATTTACTGGTGATATTGGTTTGTTTATGTGTGTGACAAATGACCCATTATTAAAACTGAAATCATACGCCGATCGACATAATTAGTACCCTAAATGGGGACTAATATAGAAAACGATTAAAAATCGACATTTGAGGATTGAGTAGAAGTACTAAACTCACCATTGAGGGACTGCTAAGGCTTTCATTGATGCATCGACGAAGCGATTTCCAATTCACGGGCGAGCACGTCTTTGAAGGCGGTGGTGGCGTTGAGCAGATCGGAGATGAGAAACTTCCAACGATCATCGGCATTTTGTAGAGCGGCAAGGATACAGAAGAATTAGTTAGGTATTATAAGATGAAGATGATTATGGTGATAGTGATAGATTTATTCAGATTCGATTATTTATACATTCCATACTAGTTTGCAGCCTGCGCGATGCGCAGACAATTTTCTAGTTATATATATATTTTTTGTATTTGTTAATATAGAATAATTGATTATCACTATTAATTTTATAAAGATGCATGTACAAAAATTGAATGATAGGTTTGTGTTATTTTATTTATTAAGGATAATGTTCAAAATGTTGGTGTAGGTCGGAAAATACCCTAGACGGGGGGGGGGGGGGGGTGAATAGGGTTTTAAAAACTTAATGCGGAATTAAAACGTTTTTAAAATATTTAAGCAAAGCAACTTAGTTAAATAAGTTTATCAAGGAAAACAATCAATTAAATAATCAATCCCAAGAATAAGCAATAATATGAGCAACTTCAATCAATTAATATAACAAATAAATAAAGAGATTGAGTAAGAAAGATTGAACCAATTTGAAGTCGAAGATTTTTTTTCACACGGTTCGGCTTGTTCCCCCTACTCCGCGCTCGGTTAGTTCTCCGAGAATTTCCACTATAACCGATCTCCTTCCGGGTGAAGATCAAACATCTACAAGTGTATTCTTCTCACAGACTCTTACAAGTATTGAAACACCCTCAATACTCTCACAAGAAATCCCTCTTGCTATTCTATGAGATACACCTCTCACAAATATGATTTGAATAAGTTTTGGTGGCTAACACCAATGTACAATATCTCTCTTGTGTATAACAAAATACAAATGAAGCTTACACTAAGAGATATCAAATTTGATCAAAGTATATAGCTCAAAAATAAAGAATTTGATCAATAAGATGAATTGAATACTTGAATAACTTTGTATATATGTAAAATAAGTTTGTAGAATGATTCAAGTGTGTTAAAACATGTATAAGACATCATATATATAGCTTGCAAAACCATATGGCCGTTGGGGATGATTAAGAGAGGTTTTGGCTCCAAGGTATACATTTTCAAACTTTCCAACAGCTAGTTTTGACAAAAAAATTCAAAAATTATTTTGTTAATTTCTCTCAATTAGACCGTTGGATCATGCTCAAATTTTAGTCAAAATTTTCAGGAGATTTTGTCAAACCACTGTTAAAATTTCAAAATGATCGGAGTCCGGGAAGGCCTCCATCTTACCGTTAGATCAAAACTGGACAAAAATTGAGCGAATTTTAAATGTAAAATAAAAATATTTTTGCAATTTAACAATTTAGTTTCAAATAAAATTCTAATGATTTTTGAACCTCAAAGATATGTTTCTAAGATACCTATTTTTATTAGAGCTTAAAATATGATCATTTAAAATTAATATGAATTTATTTTGAAACTCGGTTTTTGTAAAATGATGTTTTTCAAATAAATTCAATTTCAAGCTAGTTTGAATCAATCTTTAAAATATGCAAGAATATGTTTGAGCTATAGCGATTTGATCAATAAAGTATCTTTACATAAAATCGAAGCACTCACTCAATTTAATGATAATTCGAGTCTTCGTGATGCTTGATTTTTTTGTGCGTATCTTCACTTGTTTGATGTCCTTGATCCTTTCTTGATTTTGTATAGCACATGTATATCACTTGAGTTTATTTCTTGTGAGTAGAGGCGTTTGTAAAGCTTGTGTGAGATTTTGATTGCTTCGGTTTGAAGTTACACTTGGTCGGAAGATATATCGGTTAAAATTGCTATCATCATTGGAACAACCAAGTTAAATAACACTTTATTAACTTATTGTAATTATCAAAATAAGATTAATTGACTTTAAGCTCAACAGTTGGGATTGAATTAATTTACACAATTATCATAAATAATGTTCGGCATCAAAATTGTTAAGTAAAATATCATGCAATATAAAGATAACTTATATTAAGAAACAGTAACATATATAACGTGGAGTAATTGTGAATAGTGCAAGTTCTCGTAGGTTGTTCTTCTTGTTTTTAACTCCTCTGTTTAGCCCAGCAAAACATATAAGTCATTATTAGGTTGAATGTATGTGAAGTATATTCATTTTTAATATAATAGAAATAGTTATTTTTTATAATTGGCACTTACTCCCATGTGCAAATTCTTTTGCTTTGGTGTTATAATTGGTCAGCATAATTTGTGATGTCTGCGAAGTCATTTTGGATGTAATTAATAGTGATAAACAATTATATATATATATAAGTTCAAGTCTTCATCGTTCACTAAAACATTACCTCTCCATTAATATATTAAGAGGAAATTTAAATAAATAATCTTTGATGAATACCTTGAACACTTCAAAACCATTCAGAAGGGAAAGAAGTTATGTGGATACAATTTGAAGGAAAATCAAAACTAAATTGTTTAACATAAATTGAAAAAAAAAGTATTAGGTTGAGAGGCTTTGGATCGAAAAATCATATGCAGCGAATTAGTATTCCGGGGAGCCAATTTTATATGGTTACTGGAATAAATGTTATTAAATACTAAGCCATAATAATGGTAATGTTAATAGGGTTTTAGTGGTGATTAATTACCTTAAGAAAGGCCAACAAATATAAATATGAGCAATTAATGAGAGATAGTGGACAAATATAAAGACAAAAAAATAAGAAAAAAATGGAGAGAAACCGAAATTACGACCCCATTTAATATGGATTAAAATTTATGAATTTAGAAGTGATATGAGAGATAAAATAGCAAGAGAGTCAGAATAGGAAGGGTTTTTTGGTTTTTTTATTTTAAATATTAAAATATAAGAGATACAGAAAGATAGGGTAATTTTAAGTAAACTATAATTAACATTATTTCTAATTTTTTTTTGAAAGCAATATTATTTTAAATATTAGATATTTCTAATTGTTCAGATCTTCAAAAAAATAAAATCAACTTAGAATTTAGCATTATGGATATATAAAATTATGAATTTGAGAAATTGGATATTACAAAATGATTTAGTAGTTAGATATATAAATTATGGATAATATGAAAGATTACCAAAGCTTATTACAATCCAAGTTTCAAAATTACATGGACAGGAGAGAGAAAGAGGAACAATTAGTTCCACCGATAAGAAAAAACCCAAATAAATAAATTAACAGTTAATCTACATTCAATAAACACAAATCAATGAAATTTAAAAACTTTAATAAGATACAATTAAACTCACCTCTAGGATTCCATATTGGTTTATCCAAAAAACCATCCGACAAACGTTTCACCGGTGATTTGCGTAATTTCATAAATTTGTCACCAGAATCCTTCGCAATACCCTTAAATTATATACCAATCGATGCACTTAGTATGGTCAATGGTGACACCAGTATAAAATGAGTAAACTCATGTGTAGATCGATGCAATTAGTATGATCACTGGCAATATAGATAGATAATGTGTAAATCATATGTAGATTGATGCAATTAGTATGAGCAATGGTGACATCCGTAAGAAATTAGTAAAATATTATATCAATCGATGCAATTATTAAAGGGTCATTTGGGTTTTAGATACCATTAATTTAGCATAATTGGGCTTTGGTTACCAAGTTTTCAATAATTGAACTTTGGATACCATTTTACAATATTCCGAGAGTCAAACATGTTTGACAGTTAACTTATGTTTTTTGTAACCAAAATACCCTTATTTAACATCATGCCATAAGACCATCGTTGCTGCCGACTTGAAATCCCCCCTCATTTACAGTCCTATCCAGAACTTAACTTACCCACACACTACACAAACCTCATTGCAATTTAAAAAAGTCGAAAGCCATTAAAAAAATCAAAACTTTTTAGCTGCTAAACTATGTTTTGTATAACAAAAACCAACTGCCCACGTGCAATACTCCATTTCCAACTTTCCACTACTTACCTACACACACTCCTCCAACGTAACCAACAATTCAAAAAAGTCAAAACCCAATTCAAAAAAGAATTCAAAACTTTTTAGTTCCTAAGCTATATTTTGCATCACATGCAACACCCCCATCTTTTACAATTATGATCAAGTAAAACCCAAATAAAATTAAAGGTTTTCTCAAACCCATCTCCATCTCAAAATCCCCACATGCACAAACACAAATTCATTAACCCTAAATTTTCCAAAATTCACATACCCAATATGGAATTATACCAAAATTTAAATGGAAATGAAACCCGTTCATAAAGAAGATTACGTCAGTGAACCCAATTCAATTGTTAAACAATCAATCATTCCATAGGCAAGTAATCCACGCTAGTAAACTAAGATCACTGTGAAAATTCTGAGGATTCCAAGAACAACATCGCAAAACTAAACCCTGGATAAAAAAGAAAGAAATTGAAAATCATGTAAAGATAAACGTGATTTTGTTTGAGCCTGGGATTCCACACCTTAATCCTCACCTTCGTTCAAGTGATTTTGTACAGAATGAAAGGAGTTGCAACAGCAATTTCAATCAGTTATGGTTTTTCGTTCTAGGGTTATACTTTCCCCATTTCTCTTCTTTATCTCTCTTGATTTCTTTGTTTTGAATTTTGATTGTGATTAACTGGTGATATTGGTTTGTTTATGTGTGTGACAAATGACCCATTATTAAAACTGAAATCATACGCCGATCGACATAATTAGTACCCTAAATGCGGACTAATATAGAAAACGATTAAAATTCGACAATTGAGGATTGAGTCGAAGTACTAAACTCACCTTTGAGGGACTGCTAAGGCTTTCATTGATGCATCGACGAAGCGATTTCCAATTCACGGGCGAGCACGTCTTTGAAGGCGGTGGTGGCGTTGAGCAGAATCGGAGATGAGAAATTTCCAACGATCATCGGCATTTTGTAGAGCGGCAAAGATACAGAAGAATTAGTTAGGTATTATAAGATGAAGATGATTATGGTGATGGTGATAGATTTATTCAGATGCGATTATTTATACATTCCATATTAGTTTGCAGCCTGCGCGATGCGCAGACAATTTTCTAGTTAATATATGTATTTTTTGTATTTGTTAATATAGAATAATTGATTATCACTATTAATTTTATAAAGATGCATGTACAAAAATTGAATGATAGGTTTGTGTTATTTTATTTATTAAGGATAGTGTTCGAAATGTTGGGATTGAATTAATTTACACAATTATTATAAATAATGTTCGGCATCAAAATTGTTAAGTAAAATATCATGCAATATAAAGATAACTTATATTAAGAAACAGTAACATATATAACGTGGAGTAATTGTGAATAGTGCAAGTTCTCGTAGGTTGTTCTTCTTGTTTTTAACTCCTCTGTTTAGCCCAGCAAAACATATAAGTCATTATTAGGTTGAATGTATGTGAAGTATATTCATTTTTAATATAATAGAAATAGTTATTTTTTATAATTGGCACTTACTCCCATGTGCAAATTCTTTTGCTTTGGTGTTATAATTGGTCAGCATAATTTGTGATGTCTGCGAAGTCATTTTGGATGTAATTAATAGTGATAAACAATTATATATATATATAAGTTCAAGTCTTCATCGTTCACTAAAACATTACCTCTCCATTAATATATTAAGAGGAAATTTAAATAAATAATCTTTGATGAATACCTTGAACACTTCAAAACCGTTCAGAAGGGAAAGAAGTTATGTGGATACAATTTGAAGGAAAATCAAAACTAAATTGTTAAACATAAATTGAAAAAAAAAGTATTAGGTTGAGAGGCTTTGGATCGAAAAATCATATGCAGCGAATTAGTATTCCGGGGAGCCAATTTTATATGGTTACTGGAATAAATGTTATTAAATACTAAGCCATAATAATGGTAATGTTAATAGGGTTTTAGTGGTGATTAATTACCTTAAGAAAGGCCAACAAATATAAAGATGAGCAATTAATGAGAGATAGTGGACAAATATAAAGCCAAAAAAATAAGAAAAAAATGGAGAGAAACCGAAATTACGACCCTATTTAATATGGATTAAAATTTATGAATTTAGGAGTGATATGAGAGATAAAATAGCAAGAGAGTCAGAATAGGAAGGGTTTTTTGGTTTTTTTATTTTAAATATTAAAATATAAGAGATACAGAAAGATAGGGTAATTTTAAGTAAACTATAATTAACATTATTTCTAATTTTTTTTGAAAGCAATATTATTTTAAATATTAGATATTTCTAATTGTTCAGATCTTCAAAAAAATAAAATCAACTTAGAATTTAGCATTATGGATATATAAAATTATGAATTTGAGAAATTGGAAATTACAAAATGATTTAGTAGTTAGATATATAAATTATGGATAGTATGAAAGATTACCAAACCTTATTGCAATCAAATTTTTAAAATTAAATTGACTGGAGAGAGAAAGAGGAACAATTAATTCCACCGGTAAAAAAAAAAACCCAAATAAATAAAAAAACAGTTAATCTACATTCAATAAATACAAATCAATGAAATTTAAAAACTATAATAAGATATAATTAAACTCACCTCTAGGATTCCATATTGGTTTATCCAAAAAACCATCCGACAAACGTTTCACCGGTGATTTGCGTAATTTCATAAATTTGTCACCAGAATCCTTCGCAATACCCTTCAATTATATACCAATCGATGCACTTAGTATGGTCAATGTCGACACCAGTATAAAATGAGTAAACTCATGTGTAGATCGATGCAATTAGTATGATCACTGGCAATATATATAGATATTGTGTAAATCATATGTAGAATGATGCAATTAGTATGAGCAATGGTGACATCCGTAAGAAATTAGTAAAATATTATATCAATCGATGCAATTATTAAAGGGTCATTTGGGTTTTAGATACCATTAATTTAGCATAATTGGGCTTTGGTTACCAAGTTTTCAATAATTGAACTTTGGATACCATTTTACAATATTCCGTGAGTCAAACATGTTTGACAGTTAACTTATGTTTTTTGTAACCAAAATACCCTTATTTAACATCATGCCATAAGACCATCGATGCTGTCGACTTGAAATCCCCCCCTCATTTATAGTCCTATCCAGAACTTAACTTACCCACACACTACACAAACCTCATTGCAATTTAAAAAAGTCGAAAGCCATTAAAAAAATCAAAACTTTTTAGCTGCTAAACTATGTTTTGTTTAACAAAAACCAACTGCCCACGTGCAATACTCCATTTCCAACTTTCCACTACTTACCTACACACACTCCTCCAACGTAACCAACAATTCAAAAAAGTCAAAACCCAATTCAAAAAAGAATTCAAAACTTTTTAGTTCCTAAGCTATATTTTGCATCACATGCAACACCCCCATCTTTTACAATTATGATCAAGTAAAACCCAAATAAAATTAAAGGTTTTCTCAAACCCATCTCCATCTCAAAAACCCCACATGCACAAACACAAATTTCATTAACCCTAAATTTTCCAAAATTCACATACCCAATATGGAATTATACCAAAATTTAAATGGAAATGAAACCCGTTCATAAAGAAGATTACGTCAGTGAACCCAATTCAATTGTTAAACAATCAATCATTCCATAGGCAAGTAATCCAACGCTAGTAAACTAAGATCACTGTGAAAATTCTGAGGATTCCAAGAACAACATCGCAAAACTAAACCCTGGATAAAAAAGAAAGAAATTGAAAATCATGTAAAGATAAACGTGATTTTGTTTGAGCCTGGGATTCCACACCTTAATCCTCACCTTCGTTCAAGTGATTTTGTACAGAATGAAAGGAGTCGCAACAGCAATTTCAATCAGTTAAGGTTTTTCGTTCTAGGGTTATACTTTCCCCATTTCTCTTCTTTATCTCTCTTGATTTCTTTGTTTTGAATTTTGATTGTGATTTACTGGTGATATTGGTGTGTTTAAGTGTGTGACAAATGACCCATTATTAAAACTGAAATCATACGCCGATTGACATAATTAGTACCCTAAATGGGGACTAATTTAGAAAATGATTAAAAATCGACAATTGAGGATTGAGTCGAAGTACTAAACTCACCATTGAGGGACTGCTAAGGCTTTCATTGATGCATCGACGAAGCGATTTCCAATTCACGGGCGAGCACGTCTTTGAAGGCGGTGGTGGCGTTGAGCAGATCGGAGATGAGAAATTTCCAACGATCATCGGCATTTTGTAGAGCGGCAAAGATACAGAAGAATTAGTTAGGTATTATAAGATGAAGATGATTATGGTGATGGTGATAGATTTATTCATATGCGATTATTTATACATTCCATATTAGTTTGCAGCCTGCGCGATGCGCAGACAATTTTCTAGTTATATATATATTTTGGGGCTTTTAGTTATAAGGCCAATAGTTCCTTTCTCTATCTACTCAAGGACGCATATTTTTGGCCAATTGTTTGAAGGCCAAAACTTTTATCAAAGGACGACATTTTGATTTTAGGACAAAACTTTTTTAAATTATATAACAAAATAAATTAGATAAAAATATAGGATGAATACCATTTATGCCCTCTAGCTATAACAAATTCAAACACTTAAAAAACGGAAACTAAAATTCAAATTATCTATAATTACAACAAACATTAAATGTATATGATAAGTCAACCCATTCAAAAATATTCAAACAATAACAAGTTAATCCAATTATGCCATCTAGCTATAATAAAATCAAACACTTAAAAAACGGAAACTAAAATTCAAATTATCTATAATCACGACAAACATTTAATGCATAGGATAAGTCAACCCATTCAAAAATATTCAAACAAGAACAAGTTAATCCATCAAAAATTCAAAATTAAATACATGAAGAAGCATCTAGCTATAATAAATTCAAACACTTAAAAAACGGAAACTAAAATTCAAATTATCTATGATCACGACAAACATTAAATGCATAAGATAAGTCAACCCATTCAAAAATATTCAAACAACAGCAAGTTAATCCATCAAAAATTCAAAATTAAATACATGAAGAAGCAGCAGCCATATAAACGAAGAATAGGCATCGCAGACATTTTATACAACAAAGAACAGGCATATAGACATTATAACAGACATTTTATACAATAAAGAACAGGCATAGCAGACATTTTATACAACAAAGAACATGCATTATATCAAACACATATAGACATTACAAAATCAATAGATATTATAAATCAAACAGGCATTTTTCCTCTAAGGTGAAAATTATATCAGACATTATAAATGAAAAGATATTTACACAGATGAAAAATTAAAATTATAAATTTTCTTAGAAAATTAAATCAAAACAAGGAAAAGGTGAAAAACATTCAATCTTTTTATACCTTGAATGTCATAAAATTCATCTCTTTGGAGCTTCTAAAATTCATTACCCACAAACCCCTCAAATCCTCCTCCACCATGTCCAACTCTCCAAAACCTAAAAAGTTGCCCTAAAACCCACACAAAATACGCAATTACTTTAGATTTGTGTTCCGTCGATCTAATTGGAATCGAGATGAGAGATGCCGACCGATTGCAGGAAGTTGAAAAGGATTGATAAGATATAAGAAATGCAGTAGGCAATGATGGCTACAAGTACAAGGAGGATTAGTATGGATTCTGATGAGATGTAGCTTAGTTGGATGTGTAGCTCCATCTTTTCTTGAATATAGGAACATTTATGATTGGGATAAAGGAACGGGTAATGATAAGGATGGGGGAGTCAATGAATAGCATTATTTCTTATTATTAATGATGGGGATGGGGATGGGGGATAATGCTTGCAATTCATATATTTATTAATTTATTAGAAATATTAATTAGTTAGTAGCAATTATCAATTAATGCATTAGCATTATTACTTTTACTTTCTTCTTAATATTTATATGTTGAAAATATGAAATATTAAATAATATATAAGAAGGGTAACATTGACAAAGTACATGAAAATAATAATATAATTATAATTAAAAATATCAAAAAATAAAATGTCCTTTAGGCATAAAATCGTCCTAATTCCAAAAGATCGGATCTTAAACAATAACTCAAAACTTCTTGTCCTTGAGTAGATTGGTTCAAAAAATACTGGACCTGTGACTAATTTTCCAATACATTTTTTGTATTTGTTAATATAGAATAATTGATTATCACTATTAATTTTATAAAGATGCATGTACAAAAATTGAATGATAGGTTTGTGTTATTTTATTTATTAAGGATAATGTTCGAAATGTTGGGATTGAATTAATTTACACAATTATCATAAATAATGTTCGGCATCAAAATTGTTAAGTAAAATATCATGCAATATAAAGATAACCTATATTAAGAAACAGTAACATATATAACGTGGAGTAATTGCGAATAGTGCAAGTTCTCGTAGGTTGTTCTTTTTTTTAACTCCTCTGTTTAGCCCAGCAAAACATATAAGTCATTATTAGGTTGAATGTATGTGAAGTATATTCATTTTTAATATAATAGAAATAGTTATTTTTTATAATTGGCACTTACTCCCATGTGCAAATTCTTTTGCTTTGGTGTTATAATTGGTCAGCATAATTTGTGATGTCTGCGAAGTCATTTTGGATGTAATTAATAGTGATAAACAATTATATATATATATATAGTTCAAGTCTTCATCGTTCACTAAAACATTACCTCTCCATTAATATATTAAGAGGAAATTTAAATAAATAATCTTTGATGAATACCTTGAACACTTCAAAACCATTCAGAAGGGAAAGAAGTTATGTGGATACAATTTGAAGGAAAATCAAAACTAAATTGTTTAACATAAATTGAAAAAAAAAGTATTAGCTTGAGAGCTTTGGATCGAAAAATCATATGCAGCGAATTAGTATTCCGGGGAGCCAATTTTATATGGTTACTGGAATAAATGTTATTAAATACAAAGCCATAATAATGGTAATGTTAATAGGGTTTTAGTGGTGATTAATTACCTTAAGAAAGGCCAACAAATATAAAGATGAGCAATTAATGAGAGATAGTGGACAAATATAAAGCCAAAAAAATAAGAAAAAAATGGAGAGAAACCGAAATTACAACCCCATTTAATATGGATTAAAATTTATGAATTTAGGAGTGATATGAGAGATAAAATAGCAAGAGAGTCAGAATAGGAAGGGTTTTTTGGTTTTTTTATTTTAAATATTAAAATATAAGAGATACAGAAAGATAGGGTAATTTTAAGTAAACTATAATTAACATTATTTCTAATTTTTTTTGAAAGCAATATTATTTTAAATATTAGATATTTCTAATTGTTCAGATCTTCAAAAAAATAAAATCAACTTAGAATTTAGCATTATGGATATATAAAATTATGAATTTGAGAAATTGGATATTACAAAATGATTTAGTAGTTAGATATATAAATTATGGATAATATGAAAGATTACCAAAGCTTATTACAATCCAAGTTTCAAAATTACATGGACAGGAGAGAGAAAGAGGAACAATTAGTTCCACCGATAAGAAAAAACCCAAATAAATAAATTAACAGTTAATCTACATTCAATAAACACAAATCAATGAAATTTAAAAACTTTAATAAGATACAATTAAACTCACCTCTAGGATTCCATATTGGTTTATCCAAAAAACCATCCGACAAACGTTTCACCGGTGATTTGCGTAATTTCATAAATTTGTCACCAGAATCCTTCGCAATACCCTTAAATTATATAGCAATCGATGCACTTAGTATGGTCAATGGCGACACCAGTATAAAATGAGTAAACTCATGTGTAGATTGATGCAATTAGTATGATCACTGGCAATATAGATAGATAATGTGTAAATCATATGTAGATTGATGCAATTAGTATGAGCAATGGTGATATCCGTAAGAAATTAGTAAAATATTATATCAATCGATGTAATTATTAAAGGGTCATTTGGGTTTTAGATACCATTAATTTAGCATAATTGGGCTTTGGTTACCAAGTTTTCAATAATTGAACTTTGGATACCATTTTACACTATTCCGTGAGTCAAACATGTTTAACAGTTAACTTATGTTTTTTGTAACCAAAATACCCTTATTTAACATCATACCATAAGACCATATGCTGTCGACTTGAAATCCCCCCCTCATTTATAGTCTATGCTGCTTAACCACTACACAAACCTCATTGCATAAAAAAGTCAAAGCCAAAAAAAATCAAAACTTTTTAGCTGCTAAACTATGTTTTGTTTAACAAAAACCAACCGCCCACATGCAATACCCATTTCCAACTTTCCACTATTTACCTACACACACTCCTCCAACCTAACCTGCAATTCAAAAAAGTCAAAACCCAATTCAAAAAAGAATTCAAAACTTTTTAGTTCCTAAAGTCTATTTTGCATCACATGCAACACCCAATCTTTTACAATTATGATCAAGTAAAACCCAAATAAAATCAAAGGTTTTCTCAAACCCATCTCCATCTCAAAAACCCCACATGCGCAAACACAAATTTCACTAACCCTAAGTCCCAAAAATTTTCAAAATTCACATTCCCAGTATGGAATTATACCAAAATTTAAATGGAAATGAAACCCTTTCATAAAGAAGATTTCATCGTTGAACCCAAATCGATTGTTAAACAATCAATCATTCCATAGGCAAGTAATCCACACAAGTAAACTAAGATCACTGTGCAAATTTCGAAGATTCCAAGAACAACGTCACGAAACTAAACCCTAGATAAAAAAGAAAGAAATTAAAAATCATGTAAAGATGAACGTGATTATGTTTGAGTCTGGGATTCCACACCTTAATCCTCACCTTCGTTCAAGTGATTTTGTGTAGAATGAAAGGAGTAGCAACAGCAATTTCAATCAATAAATGTTTTTCGTTCTAGGGTTCTACTTTCCCCCATTCTCTTCTTTATCTCTCTATATTTCATTGTTTTGAATTTTGATTGAAATTTACTAGTGATATTGGTTTGTTTATGTGTGTGACAAATGACCCATTATTAAAGTGAAATCATATTCCGATTGACATAATTAGTACCCTAAATGGCGATTAATATAGAAAACGATTAAAAATCGACAATTGAGGATTGAGTCGAAGTACTAAACTCACCTTTGAGGGACTGCTAAGGCTATCATTGATGCATCGGCGGGGCAATTTCCAATTCACGGGCGAGCACGTCTTTGAAGGCGGTGGTTGCGTTGAACAGATCGGAGATGAGAAATTTCATTTTTCTAGGGGGAATTAGATATTATAAGATGAAGATGATTATGGTGATGGTGATAGATTTATTCTTAATCATCCATATTAGCTGCGCGATCGCAGACAATTTTCTAGATATATATATTTTGGGGCTTTTAGTTGAAGTTCCTTTCTCTATCTACTCAAGATTTCGGCATCGGAGATTTTGATTTTAGGACAAAACTTTTTTAAATTATATAACAAAATAAATTAGATAAAAATATAGAGATACCATTTATGAGAAATTCAAACACTTCAACTAAAATTCAAATTATCTATAATTACAACAAACATTAAATGATATGATAAGTCAACCCATTCAAAAATATTCAAACAATAACAAGTCCAATTATGCCATCTAGCATTTCAAACACTTAAAAAACGCAAAATTCAAATTATCTATAATCACGACAAACATTTAATGCGGCAAAAATACAGAACAATTAATCCATCAAAAATTCAAAATTAAATACATGAAGAAGCATTAGCTATAATAAATTCAAACACTTAAAAAACGTATTATACGATGAAAACATTAAATGAAGATTAACCCATTCAAAAATATTCAAACAACAGGTTAATCCATCAAAAATTCAAAATTAAATACATGAAGAAGCAGCAGGCATAGTGATAGATTTTATACAACAAAGAACAGGCATTCATTATAACAGACATTTTATACAATAAAGAACAGGCATGCGACATTTTATACAACAAAGTTATATCAAACACATATACATTCCATATTATAAATCAAACAGTTTTTCCTCTAAGGTGAAAATTATATCAGCATTATAAATGAAAAGATATTTACTGCAGAAAATTAAATCAAAACAAGATGAAAAACATTCAATCTTTTTATACCTTGCATAAAATTCATCTCTTTGACAATTTTCTACATATATACCCTAAAACCCACACAAAATACGTATTTAGATTTGTGTTCTGATCTAATTGTATTTGTTAAAATAGAATAATCGTTTACAAGGAGGATCACTATTAATTTTATAAAGATGGGATAAAGGAACATGTAAGGATGGGGGAGTCAAAACTTATTTCTTATTATTAATGAATGATAGGTATATATTTATTAATTTATTAGTATTAATTAGTTATGTTATCAATTAATGTAGTAACTTTTACTTTCTTCTTAATATTTATATGGATAATATTAAATAATATATAAGTTCGAAATAATAATATAATTATAATTAAAAATATCAAAAAATAAAATGTCCTTTAGTAAAATCGTCCTAATTCCAAAAGATTCTTAAACAATAGAATTCTTGTCCTTGAATTAAAAAATACACAATTTTCCAATACATTTTTTGATTTGTTAATATAGAATAATTGATTATCAAAAATAATGTTCAAAAATTGGAATTTGTGTTAAATTTTTTCGAAATAAATTAATTTACACAATTATCATAAATAATGTAAAATATAAAATATCATGCAATATAAAGATAACTTCTATTAAGAAACAATAACATATATAACGTGGAGTAATTGTGAATTGTTTAAGTTTTCGTAGGTTGTTCTTCTTTTTTTTACTCCTCTGGTTAGCCCTGCAAAACATATAAGTCATTATTAGGTTGAATGTATATGAAGTATATTAATTTTTAATATAATAGAAATAGTTATTTTATATAATTGGCACTTACACCTTTGTGCATATTCTTTTGCTTTAGTGTTGTAATTGGTCCGCATAATTTGGCATTCTGTTAAGTCATTTTGGATGTAATTAGTAGTGATAAACAATTATTTATGTAAGTTCAAGTCTTCATTATTCACTAAAACATTACCTCTCCATCAATATAATAAGAGGAAATTTAAATATTAAGTATGAAACTTCAAAAGTAGGAAAATAATTAGATATAACTAACCTTGAAATGAAAAAATGGTGATGGCATGGAATAAAATAATCTTTGATGAATACCTTGATAACTTCAAAAACATTCAGAAGGGAAAGAAGTTATGAGGATACAATTGGAAGGAAAATTAAAACTAAATTTCTTAACATAAATTGAAAAAAAAGTATTACCTTGAGAAGCTTTGGATCGAAAAATCATATGCTGTGAATTAGTATTCCGGGGAGCCAATTTTATATGGTTACTTGAATAGATGTTATTAAATACTAAGCAATAATAATGGTGATTTTAATAGGGTTTTAGTGGTGATTAATTACCTTAAGAAAGGCCAACAAATATAAAGATGAGCAATTAATGAGAGATAGCGGACAAATATATAGCCAAAAATATAAGAAAAAAATGGAGAGAAACGAAAATTACAACCCCATTTAATATGGATTAAATTTTTTGAATTTAGGAGTGATATGAAAGATAAAATAGCAAGAGGGTCAGAATAGGAAGAGTTTTTCGGTTTTTTTATTTTAAATATTAAATTATAAGAGATACAGAAAGATAGGGTAATTTTAAGTAAACTATAATTAACATTATTTCTAATTTTCTTTTGAAAGCAACATTATTTTAAATATTAGATATTTCTAATCGTTCAAATCTTAAAAAAATAAAATCAACTTAGAATTTAGAATTATGGATATATAAAATTATGAATTTGAGAAATTGGATATTACAAAATGATTTTGTAGTTAGATATATAAATTATGGATAATGTGAAAGATTACCAAAGCTTATTACAATCCAATTTGCAAAATTAAATGGACAGGAGAGAGAAAGAGGAACAATTAGTTCCACCGATAAGAAAAAACCCAAATAAATAAATTAACAGATAATCTACATTCAATAAACACGAATCAATGAAATTTAAAAACTATAATAAGATATAATTAAACTCAACTCTAGGATTCCATATTGGTTTATCTATAAAACCATCCGACAATCGTTTCACCGGCAATTTGCGTAATTTCATAAATTTGTCACCAGAATCCTTCGGAATACCCTAAAATTATATACCAATTGATGCAATTAGTATGGTCAATGGCGACACCAGAATAAAATGAGTAAACTCATGTGTAGATCGATGCAATTATTATGATCACTGGCAATATAGATAGATAATGTGTAAATCATATGTAGATTGATGCAATTAGTTTGAGTAATGGTGACATCCGTAAGAAATTAGTAAAATATTATATCAACCGATGCAATTATTAAAGGGTCATTTGAATTTCGGATACCATTAATTTAGCATAATTGGGCTTTGGTTACCAAAGTATTCTATAATTGAACTTTGGGTACCATTTTACACTATTCCGTGAGTCAAACATGTTTGAATGTTAACTTATGTTTTTTGTAACCAAAATACCCTCATTTAACATCATACCATATGACCGTCGATGCTACCCACTTGAAATCCTCTCCTCACCTTACAGTACTATCCAAAACTTAACTTACCCACACATTACTCAAAACTCATTGCAATTTAAAAAAGTCAAAAGCCATTAAAAAAATCAAAATTTTTTAGTTGCTAAACTCTACTTTGCATAACAAAAACCAACCGCCCACATGCACTACTCCATTTCCATCTTTCCACTATTTACCTCCACACACTCCTCCAACCTAACCTGCAATTCGAAAAAGTCAAAACCCAATTTAAAAAAGAATTCAAATCTTTTTAGTTCCTAAACTCTATTTTGCATCACATGCAACACCCCATCTTTTACAATTATGATCAAGTAAAACCAAAGCAAAATAAAACCCCTTCATAAAGAAGATTACGTCACGGAACCCAATTCGATTGCTAAACAATCAATCATTTCATAGGCATGTAATCCACACAAGTAAACTAAGATCACTGTGCAAATTCCGAAGATTCCAAGAACAACGTCGTGAAACTAAACCCTAGATAAAAAAGAAAGAAATTGAAAATCATGTAAAGATGAACGTGATTTTGTTTGAGTCTGGGATTCCACACCATAATCCTCACCTTCGTTCAAGTGATTTTGTGCAGAATGAAAGGAGTAGCAACAACGATTACAATCAATTAAGGTTTTTCGTTATAGGGTTCTACTTTCCCCCATTCTCTTCTTTATTTCTCTAGATTTCTTTGTTTTGAATTTTGATTGTAATTTACTAGTGATATTGGTTTGTTTATGTGCGTGACAAATGACCAATTATTAAAAGTGAAATCATATGCCGATCGACATAATTAGTACCCTAAATGGCGGTTAATATAGAAAACGATTAAAAATCGACAATTGAGGATTGGGTCGAAGTACTAAACTCATCTTTGAGGGATTGCTAAGGCTGTCATTTATGCATCGGTAAGGCGATTTCCAATTCACAGTCGAGCACGTCTTTGAAGGCGGTGGTGGCGTTGAACAGATCGGAGCATTTGTCTGAGGGAATTAGATCTTAATCTATGCTTCAGAGGAGTTGAAGTGATTTCGGCATCGGAGATTGGAGATGAGGAATTTCCAACGATCGTCGGCATTTTACAGAGTGGCAAAGATACAGAACAATTTGTTAGGTATTATAAGATGAAGAAGATTTTGGCGACAGTGATAGATTTATTCTGATGCGGTTATTTATACATTCCATATTAGTTTGCAGGCTGCACGATGCGCATACAATTTTCTACATATATACGTATTTTTGGTATTTGTTAATATAGAATAATCGTTTATCACTATTAATTTTATAAAGATGCATGTACAAAAATTGAATGATGGGTATGTGTTATGTTTTGTAGTAAGGATAATGTTCGAAATGTGGGGATTGAATTAATTAACACAATAATCATAAATAATGTTCGGAATAAAAATTGTTAAGTAAAATATCATGCAATATAAATATAACTTCTATTACGAAACAGTAACATATATAACGTGGAGTAATTGTGAATAGTGTCAGTTTTCGTAGGTTGTTCTTCTTTTTTTGACTCCTTTGGTTAGCCCTGCAAAACATATAAGTCATTATTAGGTTGAATGTATATGAAGTATATTAATTTTTAATATAATAAAAATATTCCTTTTATATAATTGGCACTTACACCCTTGTGCATATTCTTTTGCTTTGGTGTTTTAATTGGTCCGCATAATTTGGCATTCTGTTAAGTCATTTTGGTTGTAATTAATAGTGATAAACAATTATATATGTAAGTTCAAGTCTTCATTATTCACTAAAACATTACCTCTCCATTAATATAATAAGAGGAAATTTAAATATTATGTATGAAACTTCAAAAGTAGGAAAATAATTAGATATAACTAACATTGAAACAAAAAAATGGCGATGGAGTGGAATAAAATAATCTTTGATGAATACCTTGAACACTTCAAAACCATTCGGAAGGGAAAGAAGTTATGAGGATACAATTTGAAGGAAAATTAAAACTAAATTTCTTAACATAAATTGAAAAAAAAGTATTACCTTGAGAAGCTTTGGATCGAAAAATCATATGCAGCGAATTAATATTCTGGGGAGCCAATTTTGTATGGTTACTAGAATAAATGTTATTAAATACTAAGCAATAATAATGATGATTTTAATAGGGTTTTACTGGTGATTAATTACCTTAAGAAAGGCCAACAAATATAAAGATGAGCAATTAATGAGAGATAGTGGACAAATATAAAACGAAAAAAATAAGAAAAAAATGGAGAGAAACCGAAATTACAACCCCATTTAATATGGATTAAAATTTTTGAATTTAGGAGTGATATGAGAGATAAAATAGCAAGAGAGTCACAATAGGAAGAGTTTTTTGGTTTTTTTATTTTAAATATTAAATTATAAGAGATACAGAAAGATAGGGTAATTTTAAGTAAACTATAATTAACATTATTTCTAATTTTTTTTAAAGCAATATTATTTTAAATATTAGATATTTCTAATTGTTTAGATCTTAAAAAAATAAAATCAACTTAGAATTTAGAATTATGTATATATAAAATTATGAATATGAGAAATTAGATATTACAAAATGATTTAGTAGTTAGATATATAAATTATGGATAATATGAAAGATTACCGAAGCTTATTACAATCCAATTTTCAAAATTAAATGGACAGGAGAGAGAAAGAGGAACAATTAGTTCCACCGATAAGAAAAAACCCAAATAAATAAATTAACAGTTAATCTACAATCTATAAACACAAATCAATGATATTTAAAAACTACAATAACATATAATTAAACTCACCTCTAGGATTCCATATTGGTTTATCCATAAACCATTTGACAATCGTTTCACCGGCGATTTGCGTAATTTCATAAATTTGTCACCAGAATCCTTCGCAATACCCTAAAATTATATACCAATCGATGCAATTAGTATGGTCAATGGCGACACCAGTATAAAACGAGTAAACTCATGTGTAGATCGATGCAATTAGTATGATCACTGGCAATATAGATAGATAATGTGTAAATCATACGTAGATTGATGCAATTAGTATAAGCAACGGTGACATCCGTAAGAAATTAGTAAAATATTATATCAATCGATGCAATTATTAAAGGGTCATTTGAGTTTCGGATACCATTAATTTAGCATAATTGGGCTTTGGTTACCAAAGTATTCTATAATTGAACTTTGGGTACCATTTTACACTATTCCGTGAGTCAAACATGTTTGACTGTTAACTTATGTTTTTTGTAACCAAAATACCCATATTTAACATCATACCATATGACCGTCGATGCTACCCACTCGAAATCCCCTCTTCACCTTACAGTCCTATCCAAAACTTAACTTACCCACACACTTCTCAAACCTCATTGTAATTTTAAAAAGTCGAAAGCCATTAAAAAAATCAAAACTTTTTAGTTGCTAAACTCTATTTTGCATAAAAAAAACCAACCGCCCTCATGCAATACTTCATTTCCAGCTTTCCACTATTTACCTACACACACTCCTCCAACCAAACCTGCAATTCAAAAAAGTCAAAATCCAATTCAAAAAAGAATTCAAAACTTTTTAGTTCCTAAACTCTATTTTGCATCACATGCAACACCACATCTTTTACAATTATGATCAAGTAAAACCCAAATAAAATCAAAGGTTTTCTCAAACCCATCTCCATCAAAAAAACCCTACATGCGCAAACAAAAATTTCATTAACCCTAATTCCCAAAATTTTCCAAAATTCACATACCAAGTATGGAATTATACCAAAATTTAAAAGGAAATGAAACCCCTTCATAAAGAAGATTACGTCATTGAACCCAATTCGATTGCTAAACAATCAATCATTCCATAGGCACGTAATCCACACAAGTAAACTAAGATCACTGTGCAAATTCCGAAGATTCCAAGAACAACGTCGCAAAACTAAACCCTAGATAAAAAAGAAAGAATTTGAAAATCATGTAAAGATGAACGTGATTATGTTTGAGTCTGGGATTCCACACCTTAATCCTCACTTTCGTTCAAGTAATTTTGTGTAAAATGAAAGGAGTAGCAATAGCAATTTCAATCAATTAAGGTTTTTTATTCTAAGGTTCTACTTTCCCCCATTCTCTTCTTTATCTCTCTAGATTTCTTTGTTTTGAATTTTGATTGTAATTTACTAGTGATATTGGTTTGTTTATGTGTGTGACAAATGACCCATTATTAAAAGTGAAATCATATGCCAATCAACATAATTAGTACCCTAAATGGAGATTAATATAGAAATCGATTAAAAATCGACAATTGAGGATTGAGTCGAAGTACTAAACTCACCATTGAGGGACTGCTAAGGCTATCATTGATGCATCGGCGAGGCGATTTCCAATTCACGGGCGAGCATGTCTTTGAAGGCGGTGGTGGCGTTGAACAGATCGGAGCATTTTTCTGGGGGGAATTAGATCTTAATCTTCACTTCTGAGGAGTTGAGGTGATTTCGGCATCGAAGATTGGAGTTGAGAAATTTGCAACGATCGTCGGCATTTTGCAGAGCGGCAAAGACACAGAGCAATTAGTTAGGTATT
Source organism: Lonicera japonica (assembly GCA_021464415.1). Lineage (NCBI taxonomy): Eukaryota > Viridiplantae > Streptophyta > Magnoliopsida > Dipsacales > Caprifoliaceae > Lonicera > Lonicera japonica. Next base: position 38,529,961 of record CM038466.1, on the reverse strand, counting down.
TTAAGATGAAGAAGATTATGGCGATGGTGATAAGTTTATTCGGATGCGGTTATTTATACATTCCATATTAGTTTGCAGCTTGCACGATGCGCAGACAATTTTCTACATATATACGTATTTTTGGTATTTGTTAATATAGAATAATAGTTTGTCACGTTTAATTTTATAAAGATGCATGTACAAAAATTGAATGATAGGTATGTGTTATGTTATGTAGTAAGGATAATGTTCGAAATGTGGGGATTGAATTAATTAACACAATTATCATAAATAATGTTCAGAATAAAAATTGTTAAGTAAAATATCATGCAATATAAAGATAACTTCTATTAAGAAACAGTAACATATATAATGTGGAGTAATTGTGAATAGTTTAAGTTTTCGTAGGTTGTTCTTCTTTTTTTGACTCCTTTGGTTAGCCCTGCAAATGATACAAGTCATTATTAGGTTGATTGTATGGGAAGTATATTAATTTTTAATATAATAGAAATAGTTATTATATATAATTGGCACTTACTCCCTTGTGCATATTCTTTTGCTTTGGTGTTGTAATTGGTCCGCATAATTTGGCATTCTGTTAAGTCATTTTGGATGTAATTAATAGTGATAAACAATTATATATGTAAGTTCAAGTCTTCATTATTCACTAAAACATTACCTCTCCATCAATATATTGCGAGGAAATTTAAATATTAAATATGAAACTTTTAAAGTAGGAAAATAAGTATATACAACTAACCTTGAAACAAAAAAATGGCGATGGATTGGAATAAAATAATCTTTGATGAATACCTTGAACACTTCAAAAACGTTCAGTAGGGAAAGAAGTTATGAGGATACAATTGGAAGGAAAATCAAAACTAAATTGCTTAAAATAAATTGAAAAAAAAAAGGTATTACCTTGAGAAGTTTTTGGATCGAAAAATCATATGCAGCGAATTAGTATTCCGTGGAGCCAATTTGATATGGGTACTGGAATAGAAGTTATGAAATACTAAGCAATAATAATGGTGATTTTAATAGGGTTTTAGTGGTGATTAATTACCTTAAGAAAAGCTAACAAATATAAAGATGAAGCAATTAATGAGAGATAGTGGACAAATATAAAGCAAAAAAAATAAAAATAAAAATGGAGAGAAACCAAAATTACAACCCCATTTAATAGGGATTTAAATTTCTGAATTTTGGAGTGATATGAGAGATAAAATAGCAAGAGAGTCAGAACAAGAGGAGTTTTTTGATTTTAAATATTAAATTATTAGAGATACCGAAAGACAGGGTAATTTTAAGTAAACAATAATTAACATTATTTCTAATTTTTTTAAAGCAATATTATTTAAAATATTAGATATTTCAAATTGTTCAAATCTTTAAAAAATAAAATCAATTTAGAATTTAGAATTATGGATATAAAAAATTATGAATATGAGAAATTAGATATTACAATATGATTTAGTATTTAGATATATAAATTATGGATAATATGAAAGATTACCAAAGCTTATTACAATCTAATTTTCAAAATTAAATTGACAGGACAGAGAAAGAGGAACAATTATTCCCCCGATAAGAAAAAACCCAAATAAATAAATTAACAGATAATCTACATTCAATAAACACAAATCAATGAAATTTAAAAACTATAATAACATATAATTAAACTCACCTCTAGGATTCCATATTGGTTTATCCATAAACCATTTGACAATCGTTTCACCGGCGATTTGCGTAATTTCGTAAATTTGTCACCAGAATCCTTCGCAATACCCTAAAATTATATACCAATCGATGCAATTAGTATGGTCAATGGCGACACCAGTATAAAACAAGTAAACTCATGTGTAGATCGATGCAATTAGTATGATCACTGGCAATATAGATAGATAATGTGTAAATCATATGTAGATTGATGCAATTAGTTTAAGCAACGGTGACATCCGTAAGAAATTAGTAAAATATTATATCAATCGATGCAATTATTAAAGGGTCATTTGAGTTTCGGATACCATTAATTTAGCATAATTGGGCTTTGGTTACCAAAGTATTCTATAATTGAACTTTGGGTACCATTTTACACTATTCCGTGAGTCAAACATGTTTGACTGTTAACTTATGTTTTTTGTAACCAAAATACCCTTATTTAACATCATACCATATGACCGTCGATGCTGCCCACTTGAAATCCCCTCCTCACCTTACAGTCATATCCAGAACTTAACTTACCCACACACTACTCAAACCACATTGCAATTTAAAAAAGTCGAAAGCCATTAAAAAAATCAAAACTTTTTAGTTGCTAAACTATGTTTTGTATAACAAAAACCAACCGCCTACATGCAATACTCCATTTCCAACTTTCCCCTGTTTACCTACACACACTCCTCCAACCTAACCTACAATTCAAAAAAGTCAAATCCCAATTAAAAAAAGAATTCAAAACTTTTTAGTTCCTAAACTCTATTTTGCATCACATGCAACACCCCATCTTTTACAATTATGATCAAGTAAAACCCAAATAAAATAAGAGGTTTTCTCAAACCCATCTCCATCTAAAAAACCCCACATGCACAAACACAAATTTCAATAACCCTAATTCCCAAAATTTTTTAAAATTGACATACCCCGTATGGAATTATACCAAAATCTACATGGAAATGAAACCCCTGCATAAAGAAGATTACGTCATTGAACCCAATTCGATTGCTAAACAATCAATCATTCCATAGGCAAGTAATCCACACAAGTAAACTAAGATCACTGTGCAAATTCTGAAGATTCCAAGAACAACGTCGCGAAACTAAACCTTGGATAAAAAACAAAGAAATTAAAAAGCATGTAAAGATGAACGTGATTTTGTTTGAGTCTGGGATTCCACACCTTAATCCACACCTTCGTTCAAGTGATTATGTGCAGAATGAAAGCAATAGCAACAGCAATTTCAATCAATTAAGGTTTTTCGTTATAGGGTTCTACTTTCCCCCATTCTCTTTTTATCTCTCTAGATTTCTTTGTTTTGAATTTTGATTGTCATTTACTAGTGATATTGGTTTGTTTATGTGTTGACAAATGAGCCATTATTAAAAGTGAAATCATATGCCGATCGACATAATTAGTACCCTAAATGGCGATTAATATAGAAAACGATTAAAAATCGACAATTGAGGATTGAGTCGAAGTACTAAACTCACCTTTAAGGGACTGCTAAGGCTGTCATTGATGCATCGGTGAGGCGATTTCCAATTCACGGGCGAGCACGTCTTTGAAGGCGGTGGTGGCGTTGAACAAATCGGAGCATTTTTCTGGGGACGGGGGGGGGGGGGGGAATTAGATCTTAATCTTCGCTTCTGAGGAGTTGAAGTGATTTCGGCATCGGAGATGAGAAATTTCCAACGATCGTCGGCATTTTGCAGAGCGGCAAAGATACAGAACAATTAGTTAGGTATTATAAGATGAAGAAGATTATGGCGATGGTGATAGGTTTATTCGGATGCGGTTATTTATACATTCCATATTAGTTTGCAGCCTGCACGATGCGCAGATAATTTTCTACATATATACGTATTTTTGGTATTTGTTAATATAGAATAATAGTTTGTCACGTTTAATTTTATAAAGATGCATGTACAAAAATTGAATGATAGGTATGTGTTATGTTATGTAGTAAGGATAATGTTCGAAATGTGGGGATTGAATTAATTAACACAATTATCATAAATAAAGTTCGGAATCAAAATTGTTAAGTAAAATATCATGCAATATAAAGATAACTTATATTAAGAAACAGTAACATATATAACGTGGAGTAATTGTGAATAGTTTAAGTTTTCGTAGGTTGTTCTTCTTTTTTTGACTCCTCTGGTTAGCCCTGCAAAACATACAAGTCATTATTAGGTTGAATGTATAGGAAGTATATTAATTTTTAGTATAATAGAAATAGTTATTTTATATAATTGGCACTTACTCCCTTGTGCATATTCTTTTGCTTTGGTGTTGTAATTGGTCATCATAATTTGTGATGTCTGTTAAGTCATTTTGGATGTAATTAATAGTGATAAACAATTATATATGTAAGTTCAAGTCTTCATTATTCACTAAAACATTACCTCTCCATCAATATATTAAGAGGAACTTTAAATATTAAGTATGAAACTTTTAAAGTAGGAAAATAAGTACATATAACTAACCTTGAAACAAAAAAATGGCGATGGAATGGAATAAAATAATCTTTGATGAATACCTTGAACACTTCTAAAACGTTCGGAAGGGAAAGAAGTTATGAGGATACAATTGGAAGGAAAATCAAAACTAAATTGCTTAACATAAATTGAAAAAAAAGTATTACCTTGAGAAGCTTTGGATTGAAAAATCATATGCAGCGAATTAGTATTCCAGGGTGCCAATTTTATATGGTTACTAGAATAAATGTTATAAAATACTAAGCAATAATAATGGTGATTTTCATAGGGTTTTAGTGGTGATTAATTACCTTAAGAAAAGCCAACAAATATAAAGATGAGCAATTAATGAGAGATAGTGGACAAATATAAAGCCAAAAAAATAAGAAAAAAATGGAGAGAAACCGAAATTACAACCCCATTTAATAGGGATTTAAATTTCTGAACTTAGGAATGATATGAGAGATAAAATAGCATGAGAGTTAGAATAGGAAAAGTTTTTTTGTTTTTTTGATTTTAAATTTTAAATTATAAGAGATACAAAAAGATAGGGTAATTTTAAGTAAACTATAATTAACATTATTTCTAATTTTTTTTGAAAGCAATATTATTTTAAATATTAGATATTTCTAATTGTTCAGATCTTAAAAAAATAAAACTCAATTTAGAATTTAGAATTATGGATATATAAAATTATGAATATGGGAAATTAGATATTACAAAATGATTTAATAGTTAGATATATAATTTACTAGAAATTAGGTAGAAGGTCTTGTTATACATTGAATTTTATGAAAAATCCAGTGAATAATATTTTTTTGAATGAAGGGCCTATTTTGCTTTAGTGATTAGTATAAGAGGCTTATTTTATTTTATATTTTAAATGAAGGTATTTAAACAAATTTAAATACTATTTAATTAATAAAAAATATGTTATGTATTACCTAAATTACCCCCTTGTTATTTTTATGTAGTCCCAGTTATACCCTTCTAGGTTTGAAACGTATTCATATTCACTCGCGCGAAAACTGTGAGCCGCGAAGCCTTCAATCGTGATTCTGAGCGTGGATCTAGGTTTTCAATCGCAATTGTATCAAGCTGTAGTCATTTTGTCTAACTCGTTCTTGAGTGATTCAATGGATTTCAAAGGTTTTTCAAGGTAATAATTTGTAGCTTTTTGATGTTTTTCTTTGTTTTAGCTTATTTTAGATAGGTTTGATTTTCGTTTTACTGTTAGTGATGTTCATTGGATTGATTTTCGTCCGATGTTATATTTGATTGTTGTTGTGAAAGTTAATAGGTTTTTCTACGGTTTTTGTAAGAGCTGCAAACTTCAGTTTAAGATTAGTTATCTTCATTATTAGGTTGAGTTCGTTCAATGATATCTATGATTATTGTTGTGAAAGTATGGACTGCAAATTTAATATTGCAGTGAAATAGAGAAACTTTGCAGAGAAAATTGTATTGCAATGTATGAACTTTGCACCAAAAATATGGACTGCAAAGTTCATATTGCAGTGAATTGTGGACTGCAATATGAACTTTGCACCAAAAATATGGACTGCAAAGTTCATATTGCAGTGAATTATGGACTGCAAAGTTCAATTTGCAGTGAAATATGAACTGCAATATGGACTTTGTAACAAAATTATGGATTGCAAAGTTCATATTGTAGTTAGATGAGTAATAGGTATTTAGCAAAATAGAGTTTGATGCGATGTTTATCCGTTCTTATTTAGCAAAAGCCTATTACAATTCAACAGGGATTTAAATTACAACCTTATTTAAAAGGGATTTAAATTTTCGAATTTAAAAGTGATCCGAGAGATAAAACAGCAAGAGAGTAGGAATAGGAAGAGTTTTTTGATTTTTTGATTTTAAATATTAAATTATAAGAGATACAAAAAGATAGGGTAATTTTAAGTAAAGTATAATAAATATTATTTTTAATATTTTTTGAAAGCAATATTATTTTAAATATTAGATATTTCTAATAGTTCAGATCTTTAAAAAATAAAATCAATTTAGAATTTAGAATTATGGGTATATAAAGTTATGAATATGAGGAATTAGATATTACGAAATGATTTAATAGTTAGATAGATAAATTATGGATAATATGAAAGATTAAAAAAGCTCATTACAATCCAATTTTCAAAATTAAATGGACAGGAGAGAGAAAGAGGAACAATTAATTCTACCGATTTTAAAGATTGGAATTCAAGAGGAGAGAAATTGTGTGAGAGAGAAAATAAGGTGAATTTTAGATTTCTAGGTGAGAAAATAGGAGACAAACGAAAATAATTATGGGGAGGGAAAAAGATGAGCAATTAATGAGAGAGTGGACAAATATAAAGCCATCAAAATAGGAGAAAAAAAGGAGAGAAACCGAAATTAGAACCCCATTTAAGAGAATTATGGATATATAAAATTATGAATATGATAAATTAGATATTACAAAATGATTTAGTAGTTAGATGTATAAATTAAGGATAATATGAAAGATTACAAAAGCATAATATGAAAGATTACAAAAGTTTATTACAATTCAATAGGGATTTAAATTACTTTTATCAAAAAAAATTACTACCCCATTGAATAGGGATTTAAATTTTTTATAATTTAATATAATTATATTATTTTTTAATTTTGATTATCAACATATTTAGTTAATATTTACTACTTATATTTTGTATTATTTTTACCAACTGAGCTTTATTATATATAGAAACCGAGTCCATCATATTATTTTCTTTAATTATCTCCACCTTGCATATTTGTACTAGATTCAAAGTATATTGTTTTTACAAACTGAACTTTATTATTATATATAAAAACCGAGTCCATCATATTATTTGCTTTAATCATCTTCACCTTGTATATTCTCTTTTAAATGTAATTAAATTACCACTAATACCATATTAAAATCACCATTATTATTGCTTAGTATTTAATGATATTTATTTTAGTAACCATATAAAAATAACTCCCGAAATCCAAATTCGACTCATATCAATTTCCAATCAAAAGCTTTTCAATGTAATACTTAATTTCAATTTATGTTAAACAATTTAGTTTTGATTTTCCTTCCAACTGTATCTTCCTAATTTCTTTGCCTTCGTAATGTTTTTGAAGTGCTCAAGCTATTCAACAAAGATTATTTTCTATGACTCCATCGACGATTTTTTTTTCAAGGTTAGTTATATCTACTTATTTTCCTACTTAATATGTAAATTTTTGCTTGATATATTGATGGAAAGGTAATGCTTTAGTGAATAATGAAGACTTGAACTTACATTGTATTATATATGTAAATATATATATATATATATATTGTATGAATTTTATTTAGTAAAAAAAAATATTCACATAATTAAGTAAAATGCTTTTTTAATACCCCGCATTTTGAAAGATTATTTGCCTTAGAAATAATTAGTTTTCCCAAACAATTTATGTAAGCCAGATAATTTTGGGTTCACCTCCACGTAATTTCCTCAACAAAGTGGGAGAGGGTAGTTGATTTTCTATATTTAATGGAAAACATAGTAGAATGCCACGTCCAATTCTTGGGAGAAAAAAGAAAGAGAAGATATATAATAATAATAATAATAATAATAATAATAATAATAATAAGGGTAAATTACCAAAAAATACAATGTACTTTACCCGTTTTTACAATTTGGGTAATATACAATTTTCTCGACATTAGAAACATTGTACTTTATTATTTTTTTCATTTTGGGTAATATTTTGGGTGTTATTATTACCCAAAATGAAAAATAAAGTACAATGTTTCTAATGTCGAGAAAATTGTATATTACCCAAATTGTAAAAACGGATAAAGCACATTGTATTTTTTGGTAATTTACTCTAATAATAATAATAATAATAATAATAATAATAATAAGAAGAAGAAGAAGAAGAAGAAGAAGAAGAAGAAGAAGGAAGAAGAAGAAGAAGAAGAAAATCAAATTGGGTACCAACCATTGATCAACTGAATACAGCCCCAAAAAAGACCTAGAGTACCTGTATTTATCCAAAAAAGGATACCACAGTAGAAGTCATTTTTTATTAATAGAGCAATTTAATTTCAACTATCTTGAAAATAATATCCTATTAATTGACATAACTCTAACCTCTAAATGTTCATAATCTTTTGACATATATTTCATTTCAATTTAATCTTCTAAATACAGTAACAATCTTAATTCTAACTATTCATTTCTTAGATCTTATGGGGCCTTCTTTTCTCATATCTAGTTGCTTCAAAACTCTTTTGAGTTTTTTCTTGAAAGATTTAAGCTACCTCGAGCTGTATATGGTTGTAATATAGAAGACAAATATTACTCATCCTATGTCAACATCAAACTTCATAATGGAGATGATGACATTGTGACTTATTGGGGTGGATTGTGCGAGACAATAGTAATAGCATAACAAAGGGCAGCACAAGCAGCAATAGAGTTTTTGAAGCTTTATTTTAAATTTGAGGTTCAAGATGTTAATTTTGGAGACATGCAAGACTACAAGTACAAATATGAGCGATTTTACGATGCTATGAAGAATTAAGACAAGAGAATCTTAAAGTTAAGAAAAAGATCGACAATGAGGACGTCAATTCAACAAACAGTGGAAACACTTAGAATTGAGAGATATTCTCACACTACACCAGAATGGCCCTTTTGTAATGGAGTTAATCCGTTAGAAAAAATGTTTCTAACACATAAAATCCGTTACTAATTAGGCGTGGGAAACACTTTAGTAACGGATATATCCGTTACTAAAATTAGTCAAAATCCGTTACAAAAAATAGATTTGTAACGGATTAAATGCATTACTAATCTGTTACTTATGATGATTTTAGTAACGGATTTACTCCGTTACAAATATTGAACAATCGTTACAATGGCACGTAGGAGTAATTAAATCTTTAATGGTTTGTAACGAAATAAAACCGTTATTAATGATAAAACTGCTACGTATTTGTAACGGTTTATAGCCGTTACAAAGTGTAGATTAACTTATATACATATATGTTTAGCTGGTATCCCTGTACATCATAATACAAATTCCTGTAACTGTAGATGCAACCAGTTTTAGCACGATAATTTTAGCAGCACAATACAAATTCTTATATAATGACCGAATAGCATCATACAAACCAATATTCATCCAAAAATCAACAAACCAATATTTATCTAAAAACCAATAAACTAATAATTTTACAAAAATATATCCGTCCACAAATAAGGTAACAAAGATGTCCAACCATACATATTTAGATACAGGAATAACATAATTAACCTGTTTGATTCCTAGTTGAGACAACATAAGTGTTAAAACCAAGAGGTGGTACATATGTTGTAAAGGCAAGCGGATATTTAGGTGTGGCACTGGGGGATCTACCCAAATATGCTCTGACATGATAAGTTTCTTGTGCTCAAATAGGCATTGGCTAGAGGAAGAAGTTGTGATTCAATTTCTCTTCCACCAGAATCCAAAACTATTATTCCCTTAGATGAAACTTGTAGCAAGATCGATTTGGAGTTACTTTTTAGACGTCAACCAGCCTTAGCCAAATAATGAGGACTGCAGTTGATATCACAGAAGAAATCCAAATTCTGATTCATATGATGCCTACTAAAAGAATTAAGTTACACAATTGGTAAGGGAGTATATATATATAAATAAAGTAAAATAATAACAAATGTACACTAGGATTAGAAAATCATCTTTACATGGAACAAATATTATCTATGATCCTGGTTAATGCTCTGCAAAAGATTCCTAACTTCTATTCACATGCAAGAAGATATGAAATAAGGCAAAGTAGTAAAAATCACAAGAATTCGAACTACCTCTCTCTTTCATCCTAAAGGATTGTAGATAATTACAGCCTACAAAGAGAAGGGAACATAATTAATAACTTTGATAACATAAATCAATAATATCTTAAGAGCGACAAGATAATAAAAAAAGATAGATGAATTTTATTCTCACCAAGCTTTTCTCGTTTGACAATGCAGCTTCTGATGGAGGACAGTAGCTTATATTGAGAAGAGGACACTAAACAAAAACTTTTAAACCGAAGCATAATTTAAATAAACTAAAGGAGTTTGTAATTCATGATTAGTTTCTTTTGTTTTTTTTGTATATAAGAAACATGTGCTTTTATGATTATGTACAAGGTCTTTACTATACGTCTTACAATGAGGAACGATAAAAACAAAGAATATATATATATATATATATATCTCTAGAAGAGTAACACATGTTGTGTTTGATAAAAAAAAGTGGTGTGATTCTTTATAAACTGCATATCTTTATAAACCTGTCAGTGGGTAGTATAACGCATTGCCTTAAGGTCATAAATTACAAGTTACAATACTATAAGTAGTATGTGGTTTCACCTATAGAAGTCGAAGTTCACATGTTAAAACTACAAATAGTATGATTCTTCCTCCACAGAAACAAGAAAAAATTTGTATTCTGTTGAAAAGTTTAGCAAGAAAGAATTACGCGGAAAGGCTAGAATACATGTGTTACCAGCTGAAATTTGGAGCCATAACTCTTATAGTTAGCACATGAATTTTTCAACAAAGCTAGTGATGATGCAACTACCGTCTGCACAGTGGATATGGAGTTGATGCAGCAAAAAATGGAAAACAAATAGACCACTCAAAATTAATGAAATGTACTCCAGATATAACTTATCTTACTTGTGCGTAGCCCATTAAAGGGTTAAAAAGTGTGATTTTTCACACGAAGAGCTCAAATTCAATATAGCATATATAACTAGCAAACACACACACACCATTTAACTATAGAACAAGATACCTACTTGACAAGTCCTTCCTCTAACTTTTCTTGCTCCTGAACAAACCACTCCACAGCCAAACCTATGTCGTGCTTGAGTCCCGCACAGAATCAAGAAGTGCGCAGCAAATTAGCACCGTGCAAAAAATTAGCATCAAAGTATAGCAAATTAGCACAAAAGTGCAGCAAAAATACTAAGTAAACCAGCAGCCAAAAAGTCCCCAGATTTAGTCCACTTTGAGCAGCAAAATACCTTCTTAATTGGTCAAAAAAATAAAGTCAACAAACAACTAAAACCAAGCAATAAAATTCAGTGTAATGCTGCCAAATCCAAGCTAAAACAGAATATATAACTCCCCCCAAAATAGTATATTCAACCTTCAAAATAGTCATTTAAGAGCAACACTAAGTTTCAACAACTGAACAACTAATTGCAGCAATTACTAGACCAATTTTCGATAAATCGGTCAAGAGGTGGACTTGATACATAATTTTCATTCTGGACTAATTCATCCAATTTTATTTTTCTTTCTTAAATAAGTATTTATTGTGCTAATCTTTGAAACAATAACATAACATGAAAGTTTGATGATATCAATCAAATGTATATGAGAAATTGCCCATATAAAATTCAGTGTAGATAATACAAATATTAGTTAAATAAGACTGATCATAACTTAGTCTTTGCACTGCTACCAAGTAATCATCAGAGACTTTCATAAATTTATAAATTTATATAATTAAAGAACAAGGAGAATAAAAATGAATTCAATTATATATTAAAGATGAAATTACAAGGCTCAGGCATATTGAAAAGCCTGGATTTGGATATAAAAGGTACTTGAAAAAACAAATGAACTGTCACATATCAAGTGTTACACAATAGTTACACTAACATCTCACATATCAACAATTCAATTGGGCCCACTGCATTGGATTTTGCCACTGGAAGGAATTATTTTTGGTTTTAACAAACTAAATAACTAACCATATGTACTAAGTTTTTGAGGGCCGAGTATAAACATATATACTCGTTATTTAAAGGCCGAGTAAGGCATTGTCAAGTTTATACTTGGTACTCAAGAACTAGATAACGTGCATCTTACTCGGTTGTCAAGGACTAAATGAAAAATGAGTATGCTACCAAGTATTTTGTACGTGGGTGTAAATATCAACACCCGTCATTTTTACTAATAGGAATTATTATTTGGAGAATATGAAAAATACTTCAATGGCCTTTTCCTCCATAAATTACTATTAATGTAAAATTAATGATAAATTAATTTTTAATGTAAAATTACTATTTCAAATTATAAGGGCCGAGTATAATCATAAATTAATGATACTCAAACTTTTAATGTACAATTACTTTTTTCAATTATAAGAACAAACAAAAACTTAAATCCAAACAAAAACTTAGCATAAGAAAAAGGCAAATCATCATGTATCAGTGACTAGTTTGTATCAAAAAGGAAAAAAAATATATCAGAAATCTATATGCACAAAAATTATCATTATTAACATCCCAAAATTAACAAATTATCATTGCAATGAATGTAGAAGTACGAACTCAAAAATTTCATATACCTAAGTCATTACGACTAATCCATTCTAATAGTTTATGGACCAAAAATAAAAAAGGCAATTAAGTGCAATGAAGAAAATAAAAATCCCCATTTTTTCCTAAATCATCATCACCAAGCCCTAGATTGGATGGAGAAAGCATAAACCCTTAAATATATAGGTATACATAGAGTGAAATTGAACTCACCAGTCACCAATATGAACCCTAGCTTACAGTCGATGCAATCGCGAGAGAGATGAACCGAGCTGAAATCTCCACAACCGATCCAGCTAGGGCTTAGGTTTGTTAAGCTTTAATATTGTTGGTGAGGCGGAGGGAGATGGCGAGAGAGAGATTTCCCAGGGACAGTGAGAGCTACCATCGATGTTGACATTGAGGCGGAAGGAGATGGCGAGAGAGGGGTTTCAGCGGGATGAGGAACCTAGGGCTTTTAAGTGTGAGCGAGGGAGATGTGTTAAGGAAAGTAAGTGAAAATTTTGGAGTTCACTTTTTATTTTTGGTTTTCAATTCTTTTAATAAAAATTTAGCGGGATGAGTGAAAAAACAAGCGGGATGGAATAAGTAACGGATTAGTAACAGTTGATCCATTACTAAAAAATTCAGTCTTTTTACATATTTTAAATGGAGGGTTAAAATAATATTGGTGGCATTAGTAATGGATTTTTTTCTCAGTAACGGACCAATCACGTTACACCTTTGTAACGGATTTAAAATGTTAGAAACACCAAAAATTGTTTGTTACTAATATTGCGAAATGGTGTAGTGTCAATTAGATTTAAGAGTTGTAATAAATAAATGTATCAATAATAAATGTAATTATTATTATTAATTTTTTGCTTTAATTGTACGTTATGGCACTATCTTTTATTAATTATTATGCCATTATCTTATTTTTCTGTTTTTTAATAATAATAATTTTTAGCCGAATCAATGATATATTATATAAATATTTAATAATATCATTTATTACATTCATTATGCCATTTCCCAATTAATTGTATGTTATGGCACTATTTTCTATTAATTATTATGGCACTATCTTATTTTTACGTTTTTTAATAATAATATTTTTTTGTTTTCCATATCTTTCCTCTTTAGCCGAATCAATGATTTATTATATAAATATTTAATAATATCATTTAATACATTCATTATGCCATTTCCCAATTAATTGTACGTTATGGCACTATTTTCTATTAATTATTATGCCACTATCTTATTTTTACGTTTTTTAATAGTAATATGTTTTTCCTTTCCATATCTTTCCTCTATGAGTTACGCAGTTTCAAAATTATATAGATATTATCGTATTTAATTATTATGGCACCATCTTATTTTTTCGCTTCTTAGTAATAATATTTTTTTGCTTTAATTGTACATTATGGCACTATCTTTTATTAATTATTATGCCACTATCTTATTGTTATAGTTGCTATAGTTGTGGTAGATCAGCCTGCTAAAAATTAGAATATTACATATATTCTTAATTATTTTATTTAGTATATCATAAATTCAATAGTTGCCATGATAATGAAAGTTCATGCGTATTATAATTATTATGATAAAGTATTTTCATATAGTATCGAAAAATGTGACCATTATAGATCTTGGTTTTGAAATCTAATTCATAATTCTGAAAAATAACTAATATGGATGTACTCATAATTGTGTAATATCTTCTTTATTATTTATTAAGATGGTCGACCCAACTCAACCTGAATTTGATATTTTGGACTCAGAAGGATTTGAGTACCATCGGTGGGTTTCCGATGTAGAAACCCCTTTTGTGGCTAAAGAATATTCTGCCACACTTGCTGACCCCAAAGACCCCACAGAAAACGGACCGTCTGATAAGGTGAAAGAAAATGCATTAATGTTTATAAGAAAACATATTGCCCCAGCATGCGCTGGGAATACCTTCAGTTGAAGACACCTAAAGAATTATGGGATGTCCTTGAGGGACGTTTTGGGAACATTTATGACACTTTGCTCTTAGAATTGATTTTTCAGTGGAATGAAATCCGCTTGCTTAACTCTAAAAATGTTAACGACTTCAACAAGGACATGCTGTGCCTAAAAGCACGTCTTAACTTCTGTGAAAATGATCTCACAGAAGATTATATGATTCAAAAGACCCTTTTTATTTTTCCTACTTCAGCACTTATACTAGCGAACCAGTATAAGCTCGAGTATGATAACAAAAGAATCACAACATTCAATAAGTTGACCAACCTACTACAAATGGCTGAAAGGCATAATGAGGTTCTTTTGAATAACAATGCCAGGCCCGTCAGGATAAAGAGAATTCCTGAGGTCAATTACGGTAAAATGAACAGTGAAAAGAACCCCAATGCAAAAGGGGCTGGACGTGCTAATCCCTACTCACATGGCAACAATGCACAACGTGAAAATGGATGTGAGAGTCGTGGTATGGGTCGTGGAAGTTCTTCTAAAGTATGGAGAAGAAAGGGTGCTATTGGACCTAGTCGTCAAGAAACTAAGATGAAAGATACACCTAAAAACCCTCCAGTCAAAAAGGAAAGAGTTAGCGATGCGCCATGTTATAAGTGTGGAGTTGTTGGGCACTGGTACAAGAACTGCCATGCAAGCGCTAAAGTAGCAATGAATCACAAGAGATATCGAGAGTCTAAAGAACAAGAATATCATTTTATGAATGAAGAAGGTAATGACGATAATGTCAAATTCACAATCGTAGACTTTAGTAGCAAGAAGGACTTTCCTTAGTCAATGGATGTACTTGATTTTGACTGATCTGCTTTATTCACTTTATTTTTCAAAAATAGTTGAATAGGCAAATTGCCTAATTTTTAATAAGACTATGGTTTTGTCTTAAAGTTTATGTTGATTGGATGAATTAAATTTCTAAACAAGATACTGGATTGATTACTGTTAGTTTTATTCGAATTTTATTCTAAAGTAATTGAATTTGATTGTTTTGTTACTACATCGTTCGAAATTTATACTCGATTTCATTACTGTAAAAATGGATTCAAATTCCAGATGATTTACTTATTCCTTTAAGCAATGACCCTATTGAAGATATTGTAACAAGTACTTATCCAAATATAAAGAACAACTACAAAGACACAGAATACCTCAGAAAAAGAGCTATCCTAATGCCGACAAAAGATACAGTTGACGATATCAATTATTTTATTCTCAATTCCCTTCCTGGACAAAAAAGTACATACCTTAGCTCAGACTCTGTTTGTAAGGCTTCATGTACTGAAAATGAACAAGACATGCAATTCCTAGTTGAATTCCTTAATACACTACGATTTTCGGTTATTCCAAACCACGAGTTAGAGTTAAAAGTTGGAACTCCAATCATGTTGTTAAGGAATATAAACCAAAGTCCAGGACTCTGTAATGGTACTCGATTAATCGTAACATGGGTAGCAACATGGATAATTGAAGGGAGAATCATAATAAGATCAAACATTAGAGAAAATGTGTTCATTCCTAGAATCGTTATGTCTGCATCACAAAAGAAATTACCATTTATTTTAAAGAGACGACAATTTCCAGTTCGAGTATCATTTGCAATGACAATAAACAAAAGTTAGGGATAAACTCTCGAACACATAGGTGTATACATACCCAAGTCAATTTTTAGTCATGGCCAACTTTATGTTGTTGTCTCACGTGTGACGTCTTGAAATGGACTCAAATTCCTCATAAAGTATGATGACGAACAACTTTATAACTACACCAAAAATATTGTGTACCAAGAGATATTTGGCACATTAGATGAAGGTAGATTAATTATATGTTTATTAACTGCTAAATTTCTTACCTTTACTATAATTTTACAAATGATTCAATTGCAACGACCTAATACAATTTGTTAATTCTTTTTTTAGCCCAAAATTCGCAACAATGGCAAACAAGTGCACCTCTTTGACGGAAATCGGGAAAGAAAAGCAACATTGCACAATAAGAGTACGAATGACAAGAAAATTGGAAGCAGTAAATTTCAAAGCCAATGATGAATTGATCTTTGTGGAAATGATATTACTAGATGAATATGTAAGTTGACATTTTCAATTAATCATTTTATTATTATATACTAAAAAATGAATGTATATAATACTTATTTTCAGGACAATCATATACATGCGTCGGTTCCAAAGAGCTTGGTTCCAAAATTTTCAACTACACTAAAAGAAGGAAACATTTTTGACATTTCAAACTTTGCTGTCATTGAAAATAAGGGTTCCTTTCGGCCGGTCAAAAATCCATACAAACTCAGCTTCACTTACACCACGTCAGTGAAAGAAGTTGCCGATGATAACACAATCAAG
The DNA here is from genome assembly GCA_021464415.1 of Lonicera japonica. Lineage (NCBI taxonomy): Eukaryota > Viridiplantae > Streptophyta > Magnoliopsida > Dipsacales > Caprifoliaceae > Lonicera > Lonicera japonica. Next base: position 38,513,060 of record CM038466.1, on the reverse strand, counting down.
CTCCATAAGTTTGAATTAGTAGATATAACCGAGCTACCCAATCGTCTTCAAGACGACACTTATCTTACTGGTTAGAGACTCTGAACTTTGAAATTAACATTGTAATAAGTTATAACAAAAATTCTCATTTTTACAAATATGTTGAAACATATGTCTTTGGTGAGCTTACTACAATCACACCAATTAAAGATCAAAAGGTTAAAGCCAATATAGTCAAGAAAAAGGTAATTGAGGTTTAAAATGCAAGGTGATGATTTATATTTAAATTCAATAATTAGTATTACAAGTTCTTTTATTTTTCATAATCATTAATATCTCAAATACAATTACAAATAATGACCAAAAATTAATCTAGCCAAAACAAGGTCAAGATCACACTTTAGGGGGACAAAGCAAACTAAATACTTGATTAGGTGTGCGAGGAAAATTACAACCCGCTGATCATGATTGTCACATCAACACCAGTAAAAATGTTTAGAGGTAATAGCAATATAAATAATAACACTCTAATACATAAGAAATTAAATTTGAAAAGCTAACATGCAATTATCTTCTATTACCACACAGGCGAAATTTACCTCTCCGCAACAAATTCAAGCAAGTTTTACATAAACCTTGATATTCCAGAAGCCGACGAATTACAAAAGTCTACTCAAGCATTAAATTGTTTTAATTTTTTAAATTTATTTCAACTTCCAACCACACACAACTAAATAGTTTTTCAAAATAGAATGGGATCCGAAAAAAAAATGGTGGAACAAATTTGCATGCCAAAAATTGACAAAAAAGAGGAGAATGGTGCTTCGTTAATGACATTAACAATATCAAAGATACTAGCACTTCGATCAGAAGATGACTCCGAGGTAATTATATTTCCTTAACTACTTTCAATACAATAATGAATAAGCACTATGATTGTAACAGTTGCTATGAACATATCTTTTATGTAGAAATTGATGGTGACTTGCATCGGTAAGATAACGGGGATTGTTGAAAATATATGATGGTACTGCATTTCTTGCAAACACTGTAGCAAGAAACTAAAAAAAGATGGGAACTTATTTTGGTGTGACACCTGTGGTATCGAACCCAAATTACCAATACCAAAGTAAGTACAAAATATTACACATAATTACATATATATATAAGATTCAAATAATTTAAACACAACTTCTTCTTCTTTTTTTTAACAGGTTTTGAGTGGAAGTAACAGTCGAGGACCCAACAGGGTCAGTAAATTTTGTCCTTTTTGATAAAATTGTTGAAAATCTAATATAGTTACCGGTAAATGAGTTATGCCAAAATATCAAAGAGGTATATAGTGCAAATCATGTCCAAATTATCATACTATAATATTATCATTAAAAAAATTTGATCTAAACTTGATACAACAATTTGTGTAATGAACAGGAAGTAGAAGAAATGCCAACAATTCTTAACAAAATTGTTGGCACAGATTATGTCTTTCAATTAAGACTCAATTCTTTCAACTTAGTTCGAGGGAAGCAAAATTACACTGTTCTCAAAATAACAAATTCAAGCTCTAACAACTCGCATGTTCCAAGAAAGTTAATATCCATATTTATTTACAAAACATATGTCGCACTAAAACTAAACTGCAAAAATGACACAGGGAAAAACAAAAAATAAAGACACCTCATGCTCCACATTAACTAAGGAGTCCAGCAACATACAAACTAACTTAGCGAACAACACGAGTTATGCTGACAAAGTACAACACCAAAGCAAAAGAATATGCACAAGGGAGTAAGGGATAATTATATAAAATAACAATTTATATTATATTAAAAATTAATATACTTCCTATACAATAAACCTAATAATGATTAATATGTTTTGCAGCACTGAATAGAGGAGTCAAAAGAAGAATAACACCTCACGGAAACTTACATTATTCACTATTACTTCACGTTATACGTGTTACTCATTTAAACAATTTCTATTCTGAACATTGTTTATGATAATTGTGTTAATTAATTCAATGCACACATTTCGAACATTATCCTTACTGCATAACATAACAAATAACTATCATACAATTTTTATACATTCATTTTTATAAAATTAATAGTTATAAATAATTCTTCTATATTAAGAAATACCAAAATGTATATATATACTTACAAAATCATCTATGCGTCGCGCATGTGGCAAATTAAATATACATAAAGGGTATCTCAATGGGAAAAATTATTGAATTATTGTCTTACTTTTGATTTTTTTTAATATATTTTCTTTGTAATTATAATGAATTTTGTGCATATTTTACAAGTTTGTTGGGCAAAATGATTGCGCAGATTACTATTGTGATCTCCTAGATGTGCATATAAAGGAGATAAAAAGCTTAAATTTGCATTTTCTATCTCTATTTTCTAGCAATTTACGGTACATACATCTTATGGTAGTATAGGAAAATGTTTTGATCCAAGATAATTCTTTCATTTACGAGTTGTAGGTCGGAAAATACCCTAGCGGGGGGTGAATAGGTTTTTAAAACTTAATCGGATTTTTAAAATCGTTTTAAAAATATTTAATGTCAATATCAATTAAGCAAGCAAGATACAAAGGTAATTCCAATCGCAAAGAAGATATAGCAATATATGATAGAGGAAGAGATAGAAAGATAAAACCGATAAAAGTCGAAGACTTTTTGTCCACGCGGTTCGGCTTGTTAGCCCATACTTCCGCGCTCGGTTAGTTCCCCGAGAATTTCCACTAATACCAATTTTCTTCCGGGTGAAGATCAAACATCTACAAGTGTATTCTTCTCAAACACTCTTACAAGTATTGAATCACTCTCAATACTCACACAAGAATTCACTCTTGCTAATCTATGAGATACACCTCTCACAAATATGATTTGAATAAGTTTTGGTGGCTAACACCAATGTACAATAGCTCTTAAGTGTATGAAGATTACAATTTAAGCTCACACTAAGAGATATCAAATTTGATCAACAATATTTAGCTCAAAATAATGATGATTGATCAAAAGTAATGTTCTTGAATCTTTGAATATTGAATATAGATGAAGAGAATAGTGTAAGAATGATTAAAGAGTATTTAACTATGTCTTAGATGGTGTATATATAGTATAGGACAACATATGGCCGTTTGGAGGGAGTTGGTAGAAGTTTGATGCCAAAAATGGTAAAAAAATCTGAAATCCAATGGCTAGTTTTTGGACCATCAGTCGATTGAGAAAGGCTCATCAGTCGACTGAGCACTGTTCATCAGTCGACTGATGAGCACTGACTGGCAAGCCAAGAATGCAATTTTTACACTTTTGTAAATAAGCTTTAAAACCAATTTTAATGCTTGGGGAAGGTAAGATGTAGGTTCCTAAGACACATATTTTCGTTAGAGCTCCAAATAAGATCATTTAGAATTTAATATGAATTAAATAAAAAATTGGTTTTTGCCAAAGAGGGTGTTTTGAAGAGATCTTGAAAAAGCTTTGTTTTGATCGATTTACTTGTGTAAAAATAAAGTGTATGAGCTATATTGAGAATCAAATATGAATCTTTACATAGGGGACATAAGCACTCACTCAAATATAAAATAACGAGTCTTCGAGAGCTTTGTTTGTATCTTCGTTTCGTTTCTTCCTTGGGTCATTGTTCTTCATACAAGTGCCATTGATAGTGCATTGATCATAGTAGTTGTGTGAGGTGTGAGACATTGATAGCGCAAAACTTTATAGGTGTATAGACTTGGTTCCACGTGTGATCAATTCATTGTGGCTATAACTTAAAACATTAACTTAGTTAAATTACACATGATTAACGTTATTGTTATTATCAAAACAAGATTAATGACTTTAAGGTCAATAATCTCCCCCTTTTTGATGATGACAATAAATTAATGCGTGTTTGCGATTAAGATCATAAGTTGAGTTTTCTAAAGGGAAAACTCCCCCTCAAACTATGCATAGAATATAATATAACAAGCATGCATAATCAAGATTTCAAACCATTGCAAGATCATATATAAAACTTTAAACTTACTAATGTTCAACTAAAAATAAAATAAAATACTAGAGTTAAAACCATATTAAAAACCAATAATAAAAGCATAAAACTTGAGTATAAAACTTGAGTTGATAGAAATTCATAGAAAAGCATAATTAGATAAGCATACTAGGCAAAGTGTGTACCAAACACTTATTATTTCTCCCCCTTTGTCATAATCAAAAAGAAGTAGAGAAAGATCACTCGTCGGGATCTTCTTGTGGCCATTGACCCCATCCTTGATTGCCATGCCACGGATTCCATGGTGGAAAGACATAGTCGGGGTGGTAGTGGAGGAATGCGGCTTCGTGTGCTCATTGCCTTTCCTCAATACGGTTGAACCTATTGTCCATGGTCACCGAGAGATTTTGGATGGCTTGCAAAATGGCTTCATTTGGATTAGGCGAGTGAGTAGCTTGGTGGGAACTAGTGGGAGCTTGTGAGGAAGTTCCTTGAGGAGGTATGTTTTGTTTCATGGGCTCGGTTTGAGCCAAATTCTCATCATCATCACTATCATCGTCCTCATTAACGTCAAGAGGATCATTCGAAACCTATTCCCCGTTTTCTATGTGATATTCCATTTGACGAATAGTCTTGGCACTATAGGTTTCATCAGACGTAGGAATAATGATTTTTGTCTCATCCTCGAGGCGAATGTCGTAGAATTGAAATAGTCGTGTGAGTGCCATAGCATATACCAATCTTTGTTTCTTGCGGTTGGTGATATCAAGGAGATGATGGAACATGAGATCGGCATAGTCAAGCTTGTGTCCCATTAAAATTCCCCATACCAAAAAGGTGTCCAAAGCATTTACCGAAGCCCGGCAACCTCGTCTCGGAACAATGGAATACCCGAGTATAGAGTGGATAAGTCAGTTTTGCAAGGTAAGCATAGATGCCTTGATTTCGAGTCCCGCACCACTGTTGTGATTCCTAAAGCGTCTTTTAAGAATTGTAGACAAAGCTGTGGATTTCTTGAACCCAAGAAGATTACCAAAATTTGACGGTACGTCCGTCACATTTTTCGTTGAAAAACCGAAAATTCGACTAAGATCCGCCTTTGTGAAACTAATCATCCGTCCATTTAAGAGAGTGTTAAGACGAAGCTTGTTGGGACAACCGGAATCAAGTGTGGGGTGGTGAAGGTTAGCATAAAATAATCTAACTAAACGAGGATAGACATTCTCACGAATCGTTAGGAAATTTATGATGCCTTGTCTACGAAAAAGTGCAGTAATATTAAGTCCATATGAGGAGAATAATTCAATGTTCAATTGTTTACTTTCAACAATGGTGCGAATAGCATAGTCGGAGTTGAAGTTTGCTTGGACTTCGTTGGAGATAAACAATGGTGACAGTGGAGCTTGTGCCGGAATGGGCGATGATGTACCTTCTTGCGGTACTGATTTGCGAGGGCGACGAGAGCGAGGTCCTTGAGACATATCTAGAGAGATGGGGTGAAAGATATAGGTTTTCGAAAAGTTAGGGTTTGATGAAAAAATTTGAAATTTTGGGGGTAAAAATTTGTTTTGAGTGGAAGAAAAATGTAAGAAATTGGTAATATGGATGAAGTGAGATGAATTTGTAAAGAAATTTGGTATAAGATAGAGTTTTGGGTGAAATATCAACAATGGAGGCTAGGGTTAGGATTAGAGAGAGAATGAGATGGATTTGAGTAATTTGGGGTGGGATAAGTGTGGTTTGTGATTGATTTGATGTAGGATAATGAAGATTTTTGGTTTAAGTGGTGTTTTGGTGAAGATTTTAGAGGTCTAGGTTGATTTGTGAAGGTTTGAGGTGTTATTGGAGAGGGAGAGCTCGAAATAGATAGAGAAGGGAGTGGGGAAAAAACAGGGGTTAAAAGAACTGCTCTCAGCCAAGCATCAATCAACTGATGAAGGCCCTTCAGTCGACTGATTAAGGCTTAGTCGACTAACCATTAACCCTTAGTCGACTGATCATCCAATTTTGCCTAGATTTGCACATTTTGCTCTTCTAGACCATGTGGAACTTGAATTTGCAATTTTAAGCAAAATTTATACTATAAGAAAAATATTAGTACACAATATAACATGTAAATGAAGTACTAGATACTTGGATGCTTATTACGCAAAAATTAATCAATTAACATCATAGTTTTGTAAGCTTTTAGAAACAAGCTAAAATGATCAATATACACAGATATTTTGGTTAACTAGATATCACATGCTCTAGTCATACCAAGTTCACGTCGAATAGTGCAAAAGCGATCGTCGAGAAGTGGTTTTGTGAAAATGTCCGCAAATTGCGATTCGGTGCCAACGAATTCAATATCAACATCACCTTTTTGCACATTATCACGAATAAAATAATATCTTATCTCAATGTACTTAGTACGTGAATGTTGTATGGGATTTTTGGTCAAGCTAATAGCAATTGTTATCACATTTAATGGGAATGTGGCTAAAACTAATTCCAAAGTCTTCTAGTTGTTGTTTAATGTAAAAAGTTTGTGCACAACAACTTCCAGCCGCCACATATTCGGCTTCGGCCGTTGAGAGAGCCACCGAATTTTGTTTCTTGCTTGACCAAGATACTAGTGCGTGTCCTAGAAAATGACAAGTACCACCAATGCTTTTCTTATCAATTTTGCAACCGGCAAAATCCGCATCGGAATAACTTACTAGGTCAAAGGAGTTTTCTCCTGGGTACCACAAACCCAAGGAATTAGTACCGGAAAGATAGCGAAATATCCATTTAACGAAAAGTAGGTGTGATTCTTTAGGACCCGCTTGGAATCGTGCACAAAGACATACACTAAACATAATATTTGGCCTAGAGGCTATTAAATACAATAAACTACCTATCATACCTCGATATTTCTTGATGTCCACACTCTTACCTATCTCGTCTTTGTCGAGCTTCAAAGTTGAACTCATAGGAGTGCTCATGGATTTTGCTTCTTCCATGTCGAACTTCTTCAAGAGTTCCTTCACGTACTTCTCTTGATTGATGAAAATGCCTTATTTGCATTGCTTCACTTGTAATCCAAGGAAGTAATTCATTTCTCCCATCATGCTCATTTCGAATTCCTTTTACATACATGTGGAAAAATCTTTACAAAGATTCTCGTTAGTAGAACCAAAAATTATATCATCAACACAGATTTGTAAAAGTAGCATGTCATTGTCATGATTTTTGATAAATAAGGTAGTGTCAATTTTACCTCTAACAAAACCTTGTTAATCAAAAATGAACTCAATCTATCATACTATGCTCTAGGTGCTTGTTTTAAGCCATACAATGCTTTAGATAATTTAAACACATAGTCCGGATAAACATGATTTTTAAAACCGGGAGGTTGTTTCACAAAAACTTCCTATTCAATAAAACCATTCAAGAAAGCACTTTTCACATTCATTTGATACAATTTAAAGTTCTTAAAATATGAATAAGCAAGTAGCATGTGAATTGTTTCTAGACGTGCAACGAGTGCATATGTTTCCTCATAGTCAATACCCTCCTCTTGATTGTATTTTTGGGCAACAAGTCTAGCTTTATTTTTAACAATTACACCATTTTCATCCTTTTGTTACGATAAACCCATTTAGTACCTATAATGGTGTGATCATTAGGTTTGGGAACAAGTGTCCACACTTTGTTTCTCTCAAATTGATTGAGCTCTTCTTGCATAGCCATCATCCAAGATTCATCTTGTTCGGCTTCATTTATGTTTTTGGGCTCATATTGAGAAACAAATGCCACATTATTGCATACATTTCTTAAGGATGATCTAGTCATAACCCTATGTAGACACCCCGATCCGTGACCCCCGCAAGAACCCTAACGACTATCGGGAACTACTATTTTTGGGTCCGAGACCCACCCGAGCACCCGAAACTACCCCAGAAGGGTTTGTTGGCCAACAAACCTACTTTTAAGAAAGATTGTCGCACGACATATCACATTGTCGCGCGACAATCATCTTTATGTCGCGCGACAATCCCTCCTGTCACCAGACCATCCACTCTCTGACACATCAGTATGTCAGAAACATCCCTTCAGCCGTTTATCGCGCAACAATCACCTCTATGTCGCGCGACAATCCCTCCTGTCACCAGACCATCCACTCTCTGACACATCAGTCTGTCAGAAACATCCCTTCAGCCGTTTATCGCGCGACAATCACCTCTATGTCGCGCGACAATCCCTCCTGTCACCAGACCATCCACTCTCTGACACATCAGTTTGTCAGAAACCATCATTACAGCCATTTATCGCGCGACATATCACATTGTCGCGCGACAGATGCCCTTTTTTGGGACATGTCGCGCGAAAATCTCTCCCGAGCAGTATAAATAGTCCAACATCCCCCAAGGATTAGGGGCAGCAATTTGAATCTGAGAATTCTGGAGTTATAGTCTGATTTTATTCTATCAAGCATTTTCTACTATCGTCTTATTTCTGAAGGATTATCGAATCTATTCTCGGCACTCGACGTGTCCTGTCTCTGGAATCGAATTCTCGGAAATATCTGAATAAGAAAAAGATTATTATCGCCCGAAATCTCTCCGCCGGATTATACTTTCTTTCTTATTATTATTCTCGTCGGGAAGGTAAAGAAAGTCTCTTCTAGTATTTAATGTTAAATGTCTGTGTACTTGTTTTATTTCTGTTGTTTTGTCCACGTTTTATTTGAATAAACTTATTGCCAAATTACAAATAGTCTATCGTTCTCAAAACAAAAGACCCTGATAAAACCTTTTGCAAAAAACCAGAAGAGTAAGTACATTACCATCCGGATAAAATCCTGTTTTCAAAACCCGGACTAGTAAGACTTACTTAGGAATTAAAAACTCGGTATTTCCTATCTGTTTCATAGATTGTGATACCTCTGGTAGAACTCCCCTCAAGAGTTCTAATTCCATATTGAATTAGTTCCAATAAAATCCGAACTTTTACAAAAGTAATCACCATATGAGAAAACTGGCATTATCCGAGAAATAATACGGGACACTCTTTTAAAAACAAAGGTTTTGCCATTCGTACTTACATCTTTCAATAAATAAAAACGTCGGATCTCGGAACACAAAGGTTTTTTCGTGCCTTTTCCCGTCTTCCCCAAAATTAGGGTTTTCACTTAGAAAGTAATAGACTGTCAGTAAAAGCATCCAAGTTTTTTTCAACATAGAATAAACATATAAAAGACCACTAGAGACCGAAAGAGCGGAATGGGTGCTTAACACCTTCCCAAACCGTAATATAGTTTCCGAACCCTATAGAATCCTGGTTTCGTAGACAAACGTGTAAAGAAAGGCTTAACTGTAGCCTTTCCTCTTACACGACCCTTTTTGTCCATTTTCTCGTAAAACGTACTGGCGACTCTGAATGAACCCTCTTGCATCTAGAAATAGAACATAGGGACACTTGATGTGAATCAACGAAAATAACTCTTAGCAAAAGGAACGACGAAATCTGTTCCGACGTTTTAGACGCCCAACACAAACGGGGACGGGACCCGGGGGTCGCATTTGTGGATTCTCACAGTGGCGACTCTGCTGGGGACTGTTAGAAAATTAGACTCTTATATGTGGACTTTTGTTTATCTGTCGAAATACTTGCTTTTACTTCTTTCCCTACTTGTGTTAATTAATTGAGAGGAAATCTTTTTTCTAAAAAATGAGAGTTTTTCAAAAAATATGTAATAAAGATAAAGATATTTGTGAAACCAACCTTTCGAACTTTACACGCACTTTCACAAATCATGCATTGGTTCTACGAGTGTGAATTTACCCCAAACCTTCGGAAGTATTATAAGTGAGTAGGGAGTTGGCTTGCTTGGGCCAACATAAACCGAAAGCATTTACTTCCACTCTCCTTGGCCAAGTACGCCCCTGAGGTATATCGAGTGACGAGAACACTCACGTACCCGGGAAGTATATCAAAAGGCTCTTGCACGTACCCGCCCTTGGGGTATATCGCAGGTCTTGCCAAATAGGAGGGAGCCTGAAGCCTTAACCATTCGTACACCTGCGCTGCATGTAAGATTTAGTCGGCTAAAAACACTTGTCAAACAGCCGTAGGGGATGTACCACCTTACGGCTTACTTTACAACACCTTTTAAAAATTCGGGTCTTTTCTCGGCAATTTTTAGTGGTTCTTTTGGCAAAAATGGAGTCGCACCATAGTCTTCCTTCATTTTCGCCACGTGGTTTCATCTACAGCCGTAAACAACGATAGTCTGGAAGGTTGGGCCGGTCGAGATCATACCGGAAGACTAGTAAGACCAAGCACACCCGAAATGGCCGATGGACGTGAGAACCAAGAGGTGGATCAGAGCCTAGCCGAGGCGTCTGCAGTTCAGCTAACTTTAGCCGAGATGCACCGTTTATTGATGACCGTCAGCATGAATCTAGCAAGTCTCACAAACGAGCAGCAGAGTACCCGAGTTCGAGTAGAAGAATTGTCAGCCGGACGGGCCGCACCACCGGGGTTTGAACGACTACCACCGAATCGAGACCAAAGACAGTCTTCACAAGTACTTCCCCCAGTCCAAGGAACCAATCCACCCCAAACGGGCCCTATCCTAGTCGGTCCCGTTCAAACCAATCCCAACAATCAGAATCAATGGGCCCCGGATTCAGGACCCACTTATCAACAACAAGAGCCACCCATAGTTTGGCCGCAACCCCAAGTACAACCCGGTTTTGACCCCCAATACCAACCATGGCCACAAGTTCCCGCAAGGCCTATTCCGCCTTCAACCCCAGTAGCCCTTCCTAATGAGTACCCTGACATCAACCGACTTCGGACAGTGTATGCAGAATCGGTTATAGCGCGGGAACAGCCCGACGAGGTGTCAAAAGAGAGTGAAGAAATGAAGAAGCTGAAAGAGCAGATGAAGGTTCTGCAAAGGGGGGTTTCTCTGATAAAAGGGGCAGACGAGATTACTGATATGAATGCCTTCTCCCTTTACCTAGAAGCAAGATTACCTTAGGGATTCAAGCTCCCTTCCATCACCAAATTTACCGGGACCACACCCCCCAAAACTCACCTCCAATCCTACATCAGATCCATGCAAGTATCCGATTGTGGAGAGCCGGAGTTGGCCCAGGCCTTTCATATGACTCTCACAGGGGCCGCCCTGAGATGGTTTTTCGATCTAGAGAGACATCACATGAAGACTTGGGGAGATATCGTCAAGGAATTTATGACCAAATACGGGTCCAACGAGAATTTAGAAATTACCCGTCAGCACCTAGAGATGGCCAAGCAAGGCGAGAAAGAGAGCTTCAGCGACTTTGTCACCCGCTGGAGAGAAATGGCCTCACAAATGTCCAAAAGGCCTGATGAAGAAGAGCAGTTGGAAATCATACAGAGGAATTTCACTCCAGCTGTACTAAGTTGCATGGGAAAGCATGTATTCCCACACTTCAGGGCCCTGTTGAGAATGGGGTCACAAGTAGAGGAAGAATTGGCCAAGAAAGCAGAAAGCGACGCCAAGAAATCCTCATACACAGGGAAGAAGACGACCACTTCAGCCGTAAACCAGCTAAGCTCGTATCCCTATCAACAAAACCCATTTCAACAGCCATAACAAACACCTCCAATAAGTTGGCCCGCACAGGGAAACTCTCCGAGCACCGAGGACAGGAGAAGGAGAAACTTCTGTACCCTTCCCACTTCCCTGATCAAAAGCCTGGAACTACTCCGAAAGGCCGGACTGATCACTCCACTCAACCCGCATCCTCCACCAAACCCTATTCCCCACACCTGGAAAATGAACGAGAATTGGGCGTACCATTAAGCTGCGGGCCATGACACAGAACGCTGCTTGGCCCTTCGCCATCGTATCCAGGACCTCATCGAAGCCAGAACCATTCCCGCACCCGGCGGGCCCAATGTCACCAACAATTCCCTTCCTAACCACGCTCCACCTGCGGGAATTAACGCCTTGACTACTGATGAAGAAGGCTTTGACCCCGTCCGTAGGACTCATTCGAGATGACCCAGCCCATAAGGCACCCGTTGTGTTGCCAGCAAAGGCTCAAGTGGCGCCAGGCCTCAATCCGATAATCGACCAATGGATGGCCAAAATGAACTTCCTACCCGGGCAGGGTTTAGGAAAGGCAAATCAGGGGATCTCACAACCACTTGCAATCAAAACCAATCCCAAAAAATCTGGGATAGGATGGACCCAGGAGAGGAAGAAACAGCCGTGGAAACCCCGAGGCCCCCCTAAGGAGACAATCTGTATGACAGAAACCTCCCCCGAGACTTTCAGTTGGTCGGAAGAGACAGAGTCATCAGAAACTTCAGAGAGATCAGACCCAGCATCCCTTTGGATCCAATAAATCACCCGTTCAGGAAGGGTATACCAGCCACCACCGATGGATGCCGAGAAATCATCACCTCCCCGAGAAATAGGAGAAGATCGAGTGCTGGAACAGTTGAAGAAAACTCAGGCACACATCACCATTTGGGGCCTCTTGGTTGCCTCCAAACCTCACAGGACCGCCTTCATCAAACTCCTAGATGAGGCTGTCATATCACCAGACTCCACACCAGAACAACTGCCCAATATGATTGGGTTCCTTACAGTCCAAAGAAGTCTGTCATTTTTAGATGAAGACTTATCACCATTTGGAAGGAAACACAGTCTGGCCCTCCATATCACTGTCCGGACTCGAGGAAAGATCCTGCCACAAGTCCTCATCGATAACGGGTCAACCATAAACGTCTGCCCCCTAAAGACCGCTAGATGTCTGGGTATCTTAGACTCAGAACTTTTCCCGTCAGCTGTGACTGTTAGAGCCTATGACAACACCAGGAGAGCCGTTTTAGGTTCTCTGAAGCTAGATCTCATGGTTGGTCTCGAAAACTTTTCGGCCGACTTTCAAATCATAGACATTCCCTCCAGTTTTAACCTCCTGTTGGGAAAAGCATGGCTACATGACATAGGAGCACTCCCCTCCTCCTTACACCAGAAGATCAAGATACCGTTCGAGGGGAATGTAATCACCATCCAAGGAGATCTTGAAAGGACCTTGGCGGATCTGGAGTTGCCCGTATTAGGCATCGGGAGCCAGAGCATACAGTTGGGAGGCTTTTCTTACGAGCCTCAGGTACAAGCTCTCACCACCCAGAGAATCAAGTATCTACCCCCTGACAATATCCCCGGTCTCAGCACCAAGATCACAAATATGCTGAGAATGATGAAATATTTACTTGGATCCAGTCTAGGAATAGGACAGCCGGGATTACTTCGAGCCTTAGAACCAAAAACGAGGTACGAAAAAGAAGGGTTGGGGTACCAACACACCAAGGAAGACGACCAAGAGAAAGGGAGCCGGGGGCATCAGTATCCGAGTTTTAGCTCTCTGAATGGGTTTTTCGTCAAAAAAGGAGACGACTTCCCCTTTTGCGGCTTTCAAGAGCCTTGGAGAAACAGCGACGGAGAGAATCTGCCAGGATGGAAAATCTTCTATGAAGAGGACCTGTATATCAAGGAAGACGTCATACACAGCTTCTCTACCAAGTTGACAATCGGGCCGAAGGAAGAAAATGAAGACAATGAAGAGGAAGAGATGATAGGAGATCTCTTCGACGTCATGGATCTAGGGGATGAGGAGCCAAGGGACGACTCCATACACTTAATACACGCTGATCCGGATTGCCAGGAAAAGGGGGGACAGGGTGAAATTGTAAGGATGAGAGATAAGAGTGAGGGTAAGGCTAGGGAGGAGTCACTCCTAGATTTACTTTTAAAACTTGTACCTGTAAACACTATTATCAATAAAGAAGACTTTGTTTTGCGTTATCCTGTTAATTCTAATTCTGTAATTGTTTATATGGAGTTAGAAAAACTAAACGAACACCCTGAACGGGAGGAGCAGCGTATACAGAGCGAGGAAGGAGACACTCTTGTGATTAACCTCGGGACAGAAGAGGAAAGAAAAGAGGTCCGTATTGGGGCAAGTTTAAATGAGACAGAAAGAGAAGAATTCACACAAACTCTGAATGAGTACGTGGATGTCTTCGCCTGGTCCTATGCAGATATTCCAGGTTTGAACAGCCAGATAGTCATGCACGAGATACACACCAAGCCAGAATTTAGGCCCGTCAAGCAGAAGTTGAGAAAACTTACGCCAGAATGGTCCCTGAAAGTAAAAAAAGAAGTGATGAAACAACTGAGTGTGGGGTTCTTGCGGGTAATCGAGTACCCTTCGTTGTTGGCCAACATTGTACCCGTCCCAAAAGCAAATGGGAAAGTCCGCATGTGCGTAGATTACAGAGATCTCAATAAAGCTTGCCCGAAAGACGATTTTTCATTGCCCAACATTGATTTGATAGTGGATAATACCGCTAACCATGCCTTGAAATCATTCGTGGATGGTTTCGCCGGGTACAACCAGATCAAGATGCATCTGGATCACCAAGAGAAAACATCATTTATCACACCATGGGGGACATACTGCTACACCGTTATGCCATTCGGGCTGAAGAATGCAGGAACAACATATCAGAGGGCAGCAACTGCTATCTTCCACGACATGATTCACAAAGAAGTAGAGGTGTATGTGGACGACATGATAATCAAGTCGAAAGAGAGAGAAGGCCATGTACCAGCCTTACGAGCCTTCTTTGACCGACTCCGCCAGTATCAGATGAGACTCAATCCGCAGAAATGTGTGTTCAGGTAACCAAGGGGAAACTCCTGGGCTATGTCGTCAGTAAGAAGGGGATCGAGGTAGACCCTGCCAAAATTCGAGCTATCCAAGACATGCCCGAGCCTCGTACCGAGAAAGAAGTCCGGGGATTTTTGGGTAACTTACAGTATATCAGCAGGTTCATCTCTCAACTTACATAAACTTGTGAACCCATCTTCAAACTCCTGAGGAAGTTTTCACCAAGAGAATGGGACGATCAGTGCCAAGAAGCTTTTGACAGGATTAAGGATTACCTCTCCAACCCCCCAGTATTAGCCCCACCACAGACCGGACTGCCACTAATCTTATACCTGACCGTCATTGATTCGGCTGCAGGAGCCATGCTAGCCCAACATCTGACCGATACACGGAAAGAGCAGGCCATCTACTACATCAGCAAGAAATTGTCTCCATTTGAGATAAACTACACGCCGTTGGAGAAATCATGCACCACTCTCGTCTAGGTAACACAGAAATTACGGCATTACATGCTGGCTTTCCCGATCATCCTGGCATCACGAATTGATCCGTTGAAATACCTCTTCGAGAAACCAGCTCTTTCGAACCGTATGGCAAAATGGCTATTCTTGCTCTCTGAATTTGACATCACCTATATAACCCAGAAGGCAGTCAAAGGCAAGATCATAGCTGATTACCTGGCCCACAATCCGATATTAGGGGACATGCTAGAAGAAGCCAAATTCCTGAACGAAACTATCATGAATGTCGAGATCGATGAAGACTGGAAATTGTACTTTGACGGGGCCGCCAATCGAAACGAAAACGGGATAAGCATCCTGTTAGGTCTCTCCAGACCAAACTCACTCCTCGATATCGTATCGTCTGGACTTCTTCTGCACCAACAACATGGCCGAGTACGAAGCCTGTATAATCGGATTAGAGATCGCGCTCCAAAGGGGCATAAAGAGAATACAGGTATACAAAGATTCAGCATTAGTGGTCCACCAAGTTCTGAAGGAATGGAAGATCAGAGATGAGAAATTAGTCCCTTACCTCTCCCGACTGGAGGATGTCGCAGGAAGGTTTAAGCATGCAGAGTTTTACTATGTCCCCCGATCACATAACAGTTTTGCTGACGCACTAGCAACCTTGGCATCTATGATCGATATCCCGGAGGGGATGGAGGAAATAACTCTTACAGTGCAAAAAAATTTCGAACCAGCACACTGCATGGCCATTGAAGTAGGGAATGAAAAGAATGGGGACTCAACCACTTGGTTTTACGACGTCTGGAACCTGTTGAAAAACCATCAGTACCCCGAGCAAGCAGACAAGAGAACCTGGGTTACACTCAGAAGACTAGCATCAAGATTCATACTTTGCGCCGGGAGGCTATATAAGAGAAACTATGACGGGGCCCATCTCCAATGTCTCACTGAAGAAGAGTATGTCAGAGTGATGGACCAGATACACGGGGGCAATTGTGGACCTCACATGAGCGGCCATACACTTGCTCGCAAAATCATCAGCAAGGCTATTATTGGTCTACCCTGCAGAACGACTGCGTTAATCACGTGCGCCGTTGCCACAAGTGCCAAATCTATGCTAAGTCTCAAAAACTTCCCCCGAAAGAGCTGTACAACATGACCGCTCCCTGGCCTTTTGCAACCTGGGGAATCGACATCATTGGGAAGATTTCACCCAAAGCCAGCAACGGCCATGAATTCATATTAGTAGCCATCGACTACTTCACCAAATGGGTAGAAGCCGAGTCTTTCCAAATCCTTGATGCTAGGAAGGTTGCCCGATTTATCAGAAGGAATATCATCTGTCGGTATGGGGTCCCGCACGAGATCATCTCGGACAATGGCACTCACTTCGAGGGAGAGGCTAATTCAGTCATGGAGGAATACGGTATTACCCGACACAAATCTTCGCCATATAGACCGCAAACCAATGGGACAGTCAAGGCCGCCAACAAGAATCTAAAGAATATCCTAAGCAAAATGACCGACACCTATCGAGACTGGCCAGAGAAATTGGCATATGCATTGTGGGGATACCGCACCACCGAGAGGGTCTCCACCGGGGCAACCCCGTTTTCCCTTACACACGGGATGGAAGCAGTTCTCCCTGTTGAGTTAGAGGTTCCCTCTCTCAGAGTAATGCTAGAGAATCAAGTCAATGAACTGGAGTGGGTCCAGGCGTGTTATAACGAGCTAGCCCTACTATATGAGAAGAGATTAAAAGCCGCATACCACCACCAAGGGTATCAGAAGAGAATCGCTCGGGCGTTTAACCAGAAAGTGAAGACTCGGGGCATCAATGAGAACGACATTGTGTTGAAAGAAATTCGAGAGCCGGCCAGAGACCCAAGGGGTAAGTTCAGGCAGAAATGGACAGGGCCATAGATCGTCAAAAAGATTGATACGGGGGGTGCCGCTATACTCACTGACTTAGACGGACAGTTACTGCATTCACCAGTCAACATAGACCAACTGACGAAGTATTATCAATAGGCATAACATGTTTAGATAAGAACTACGTAAACCTGAGCCCCAACTCAAACTTTTGTTATCTTGAAAAATCAAAAGGGGAACGTAGGCAACCTGAGAAGTGACTTTAGGCCCGGTTTCAACTTTGTAAAAGAAATTTATTTTCCATAGACATTCCTTCGTACATTATTAAAAAGTGGTTCAAAACACCGAAGGTTACAAAGGAGATACAACATACAAAAGGAATCTAATCTCTAGGGGTTGGCCACACCAAGTCCTCGGTGGCCAAATCAATTCGAGCCTCGTCCAGGATCTGATACGCGAGAACAATGTTCTCCTCTGTAGGTTCAGAATCCATGAACCGGAACCACTCCATTTGGAAAGGATCATCAATCAGCTCTTCTTCTAGAGATTGCCAGCAAGAGCGGATAATGTCAGCCCGGAGGGGCCGAGTAATACCAAAACGGGCATAGTTGAACTGCCGAGTCAGCCGAGCACGCCACATCCTCTCCACTAATAGAGAGACATGCTGGGTCACGAACTTAGACGCAGAAGAGAAATTGTTCAGACAAAAGGGGACGTCCTGAGGAACATTGAACTGCCAAAGAAGACGTCCCGGGAGATAAAAAGAGGTGAACCAGAGCCCACGGAGCCGAACGTAGTTTTGACCCCCTATACTAAGCACCATCGCCCGCAACTTCCATCAAGGGATGTTCCACCGAATGGCACAAAAGTTCTCCGAAAACCACACCGTCCAATCAGAAGAAGACATGGTCAAAGCACCGAAGAGAGGACGACGAAAAAAGTGCGTCGGGTTGTCAAGCCGGACTCCGTTGAAACCCACCGATTGGAAATGCTCCAACAGCCACAAGTATAGCAAGCGCGAACTCCCCCTGAAGAAGGGTGAAGCCCCCCCTTTGAACATCATCTAGGCCATTCAGAGTCTCTGCAAGAACAATGGGCACTATGGACTCCCCATTTCTAGCATAGTAGATCAAACTCAGGATAGTCGGATCAACACGGGAAGAACCCGTCACCAGTAACATATCAGAAACAAACAGATCAAGGCCGCCACAGTACGCCCCACGCCGTAAGAGGCTCTCTCTTCGTAACGATGAAAGAACCTCACCATTTTATGGAGATCAAGGAGTCCGTCGGTAATAAAACCATCACAGGCCGCCTGGGGAATGGCTAACAGAGCAATCAACATGTCTCGGGGATCGATTTCTTCTATAGGAACTGCCATCGGGAGACGAACGTCAGAACGTAACAGCCAAGAAAACTCCTCATAGGTCGGACAGAGCTCATCAAGCCCAAAACGGAAAAGATGATCCTCAGGGTTCCAGAAATGCAAAGCACCTAGCAAGAAGGAAAAATCTACAGGACGATGGCACTAGCCCGCCAAAGGACTGAATGCACCAAAGTTCAGGCCGTTTTCGGAAGATATCAGAGCATCTCGGGCTTCTACATAAGAAAAGTCAGAATTGGTGCAATAAGAAGACATTTTTGGAAAGTGTGGGGATGAAGGAAGGAAGATGGGAGTATTTATAGTAGAAAAAGAGGGTCCTATGCCTGTTTTTCGCGCGACAAACCCATGTCCAGGAGGGATTGTCGCGCGACAATCCCCTTCAGGGTCACCCTATTTTTGTTCTTCTTACACATAAGAGTCATTCTTGCCAAAAGAATCACTTTTGGATGCCTTCTTGTGCTCACTTTATTCTTTTTGCAGGGACCCTAGGTACTACCGCATTACAAGGTATGGCTCCTAAGTTTTAATTTATTTAAAAATTATCACAGATAAAGGAAAACATGTATACCATCAAGCACGAATAAGATTTCTTTCATAAAAAAAAATAATAATAATAAAAGAACAATTTTCAAAACTGAATTTATGTCTAAACATGTCTAAATAAATACATATCTGTCTGAGCTAACAAAGTGCAGAAAGGAAAAGCTAATCTACTCGAGCGCGCTTCGACATGCTCCCATTATCACCCGAGCCCTCCTCGGGAGTAAGGTCAATCACCGGGATGCCCTGAGTAGGAGGAACTACCGCCGGGGAAGGCCCCGTCGACTGGGCAGGAGCCGTGGGACGGATCACCGAGGACCGAGAGCGCCTGGAAGTCCGACTACTACTCCTTCGAGACTCCGTCAGGGCACGAGAAGAAGTCAGGGGATCCTCCGGCCGTAAAAAAATGTCAATAGCCCTCTGATAGTCCCGCAGGTATGCTCGAGGGTCTCGACCGACGTACTGGAGCAGGTTTCAGTTGTAGAGATGCTGGGCGTGCCAAGCCCTCAGATCCGCCACCCGTACACTCACCCGCTGCAAAAGATATAAGAAAAGGGAATCAGCACAGTCGAAATAAATAAATATATATATAAAAGTATCAAGAGAAGTTAAAGTAGGTACCTCGTCACCAGGGCGAACCTCCAAAAAGTCAAAAGCGTCCTCAGGAAGAGGATACTCAAGAACAGTATATCGATGTGAACCGGCGCCGACATAAAAGATATCTCTGGGAAGCAGGGGAAGATCTACCGAAGGAATGGACGAGCCCGCTAGAATATCAGCAGAAGTGGACCCCCCCTCCTCACGAATAGGGAACAAAAGAGGGCGAGAAGATGAGCCACCGAGACCTGGAGATCGGGCTGGAGGGCCCATAGTAGTCGGCGGAAGAGGGGTCAGTGTAGCGTAGGTACGGACACCTGGAGGATCCACCACAGCTGTCGCTCTCAAAGGCGGGACCCCACTAGAAGGAGTAGCCGCCGCAGCAGGAGGGGTCCGCCCAAACTGCTCATAATCTGCCCCAAGGTCTGCAGGCTCCCAGGACCGCTCAGAAAATCCTGCTCTCCCCTCGGTAGCCTCGGCAGCATCGATAAGAACCTCTGGAGACACAGAAGGGCCGGTAGGAAACTCAAAGCCCTCAGCTCGCTGCTGCTCCATGGGTGTCGTCTGAGGCGACTGCTCAGGAATCGCCGCTGTCCCACCTCCCTCGCCGCCCTCGGGTCTATCATCACCACCCTCAGGCCTACCATCACCTCCCTCAGCAGCAGTAGGAATGTCCCTCTCCCCCTCCGGGTCCTCATTCTCGGAATCTAAAATATTGTCCCTCTGATCGGGGACAGGTGGCAGGTGACCCGGAACCAACCTAGCTAGGTGGGTCTGCCCTCGTATATAATGGGGATCGCCTCCCAACGCCTGATATCTCTCGTAGAAGACCCGTCCCCGAGTCCCCTTCGGCTCCCTCATCAAGTAACGGGCAGCGAAGGCAGCATAGTCTCCCTCCTCAGTGAACATCTAAAAGCCAAGACCGTCAACCAAAGTCTGCACCATCACCGGGTTGATCTCACCCGTCCGCCTCATCAGAATCGGAGGAAATAGTGGGACACGGGGCCACTGGGCCGGTGTATGCTGACGAATAACTCTCTTGCCCAAGTAGAAATGAAGGCCGTACTCATCCCTGATAAGCCGCCGGGTCCTCGAAGGCGGTCAGAGCGCGGCCATATCCGAAATGAGCACCCAGATCACCCCAGGGGGCCCACTCAATCTACAAAGAGAATAAAAATTTCATTTTAGTTATTTATATTCCATTTTTACAATTTATTTAAAAGAAAGAATACTAAGATATTTACCTGCTCCTCCAGCATGGTCATGGACGGCAGCAGCTCCGGTCTCCCGAGTCCGGTATACATAGGGAGCCCTGTAGTTTCCCGCAATGAATCGACGGAGAAAAGGGAACTGATCCTCATTCTCGACGAGGAGATCCACCTGGGCACGACCTAGACGGGTATACGCCACGAACCAACTCTGAGGAAGAGACGAAAAAAATATATCAGCAACAACAGATAACAAATATAAAGGACTGAAGCAAAGATAAGGGAACAAAGTGCATACCTCCCACAACAAAGAAAAGCCCTTGAGGTTCAGGGCTAGATGGCGAGAAACCTGGTCCATGGCATCATAGAGGACGGCAAGGATGAAACCGCCCCAATCGTAGTCAAACATGGCACTGAAATCCCGGAGGTAGGGCAGCCACCAGAGATGGGCCGTGTCCCCCCCACGGGCCTCAAACAGGTCATGGAGCGTCAGTAAAAGAAGGACGCGGGCATACTGGCGCGCCTCCTGACGAGTCATCGGCACCCCCGAAGCAACTAAACGAGCTCTCTCTGTGGCTAGCCACGTAACCAAGACAGCCCGAGGAATCGTATCATCGGAACTCCGTCGCTCCGGGAACCATCCTAATGCACCAACAATGCCCTCTGCTGTCAGACGCAAAAGGACATCGATCTGAATAGGGACCCCCCTGAAGGAATCCCGGTCAAAGCAAATAGATCGAGGGGGGTCATCGTCATCTCCCCCCAGCTCCAATAAAAGGTGTGAGTAGTGTCCCAAGAGTGACAGGCCAGTGCCAACACCAAGACTGCTGCCCGAGATACCCGCTCCAGTAGGGCATCGAAGAAAGAGCCAAAAGGAGTTGCAAGAACCAACTCCTGGACAGGGGCCGGTGCCTGTCGCCACTCCATAGAAATAGTGTTGGGAGAACCCCAACCTCGACCAACCCACTACAGTTAAGAAAGAGAGATGTATATATAAATATAGGGTTATAAAGGGTAAATTATGTAATTTTCCAAACCTGAGGGTACTTTGGTGTAATTATGTGAGATATAGGGTTATAAAGGTAAATTATGTAATTTTTCAAACCTGAGGGTACTTCGGTGTAATTATGTGAGACATAAGGTTATAAAGGTAAATTATGTAATTTTCCAAACCTGATGGTACTTCGGTGTAATTATGTGAGACATAAGGTTATAAAGGTAAATTATGTAATTTTCCAAACCTGAGGGTACTTCGGTGTAATTATGTGAGATATAGGGTTATAAAGGGTAAATTATGTAATTTTCCAAACCTGAGGGTACTTCGGTGTAATTATGTGATATATAGGGTTATAAAGGTAAATTATGTAATTTTCCAAACCTGATGGTACTTCGGTGTAATTATGTGAGATATAGGGTTATAAAGGGTAAATTATGTAATTTTCTTACTTCGGTGTAATTATGTGTAAATTATGTATTTTCCAAACCTGATGGTACTTTGGTGTACATAGGGTTATAAAGGTAAATTATGTAATTTTCCAAACCTGATGGTACTTCGGTGTAATTATGTGAGACATAGGGTTATAAAGGTAAATTATATAATTTTCCAAACCTGATGGTACTTTGGTGTAATTATGTGAGATATAGGGTTATAAAGGTAAATTATGTAATTTTCCAAACCTGATGGTACTTTGGTGTAATTATGTGAGATATAGGGTTATAAAGGTAAATTATGTAATTTTCCAAACCTGAGGGTACTTTGGTGTAATTATGTGAGATATAGGGTTATAAAGGTAAATTATGTAATTTTCCAAACCTGACTTTGGTGTAATTATGTGAGACCAAACCTGAGGGTACTTTGGTGTAATTATGTGAGATATAGGGTTATAAAGGTAAATTATGTAATTTTCCAAACCTGAGGTACTTTGGTGTAATTATGTGAGATATAGGGTTATAAAGGGTAAATTATGTAATTTTCCAAACCTGAGGGTACTTTGGTGTAATTATGTGAGATATAGGGTTATAAAGGTAAATTATGTAATTTTCCAAACCTGAGGGTACTTTGGTGTAATTATGTGAGATATAGGGTTATAAAGGGTAAATTATGTAATTTTCCAAACCTGAGGGTACTTTGGTGTAATTATGTGAGATATAGGGTTATAAAGGTAAATTATGTAATTTTCCAAACCTGAGGGTACTTTGGTGTAATTATGTGAGATATAGGATTATAAAGGTAAATTATGTAATTTTCCAGGGTACTTTGGTGTAATTATGTGAGATATAGGGTTATAAAGGGTAAATTATGTAATTTTCCAACCTGAGGGTACTTTGGTGTAATTATGTGAGATATAGGGTTATAAAGGGTAAATTATGTAATTTTCCAAACCTGAGGGTACTTTGGTGTAATTATGTGAGATATAGGGTTATAAAGGGTAAATTATGTAATTTTCCAAACCTGAGGGTACTTTGGTGTAATTATGTGAGATATAGGGTTATAAAGGGTAAATTATGTAATTTTCCAACCTGAGGGTACTTTGGTGTAATTATGTGAGATATAGGGTTATAAAGGGTAAATTATGTATTTTTCCAACCTGAGGGTACTTTGGTGTAATTATGTGAGATATAGGGTTATAAAGGTAAATTATGTAATTTTCCAAACCTGAGGGTACTTTGGTGTAATTATGTGAGATGTACCTTAAATTATCCAAACCTGAGGGTACTTTGGTGTAATTATGTGAGATATAGGATTATAAAGGTAAATTATGTAGAAACCTGAGGGTACTTTGGTGTATATTATGAAAGGGTAAATTATGCAATTTTTCAAACCTGAGGGTACTTTGGTGTAATTATGAGAGATATAGGGTTATAAGGTAAATTTTTCAAACCTGAGGGTACTTTGGTGTAATTATGAGAGATATAGGGTTAAAAGGGTAAATTGTGTAAATTTTTCAAACCTGAGGGTACTTTGGTGTAATTATGTGAGATATAGGATTATAAAGGTAAATTATGTAATTTTCCAAACCTGAGGGTATTTTGGTGTAATTATGAGAGTTATAGAGTTATAAGGGTACATTATGTAAGTTTTTCAAAACCTAAGAGGTATCACAGGTAAAAGTATGTGTTCACTAAAATCGGACGTTATTTCTAGGGAGGCATACATACTAACATTGTTTAAAATAAATGCAGGAAACGACAGAAATAATAGGACGAATAAACACACAAAGGAAAAGAATTCCAAAGACATACCAGAGATCGTCGACGAATCTCGTGAGAAACTGGCTCCATCAAGAGCCAAGGAACATCCGGGGCTGGAGCAGCCCGGATAGCATCACGGTAGACCACCGCCCGACCGCGGTCCACCCCATCCTCGCCGTACCAATCGAGGTCCACCCAGTCGTCGTGGTGAGGGCTGCAACGAAGAACGCCCTGAGCGTCAGTAAAAGTGACCTCCTCCTGGTCACCCTCCAGTCTGTCAGGATGTGCAGGGTCCATCCGTATATATAGAATATGTAGAAAAATCGAAAGTCAGAAAAGCGGCAGGGCTTCCGCGCTTGAGAGAAGAGAGAAAGAGAGCTAGAGAAAGAAAGAGAAAGGAGAGAATGAGGTGGAATGAGCTCAGCAAGGAGCTTATATAGTGAATAGGATTGTCGCGTGACAAATGGACACATTGTCGCGCGACAAAGATCCAGGCACCGAAGTGTCGCGCGACAATCCCCCCCTTCCCCTGATTTTTTAAACCTCAGTCTCATTTTATCTTCTGCAGGGGCATTTCGGAGGAGCAGTTTTCGAAAAAATTGCTAAAAAACTGTACACCCAGGATAAGAATTCGAGGAAAAGAGACTTCCAAATCATCTCTCCATAAATGCGAGAATAAAATGCCACGGCTAAAAGTAATCTCTGATCTCCCAAAAGGACCGAGACCATGAGAAAAGGCAAAAATATCAAGATAAGACGGGGATAGAAAAAAATTGAAAGAGTAGAAAAGAGAAAGAACCCGCATGAGCACCCAAAGCGAGCGAGAGAAATAGAAATGCAGAGTGACAGGGAGAGCCACACCAAAAGTGACAGCTAGGCCAAAACCGGCTCAGGGCTTCGTTTTGGGTGAGTAAGGCAGGAGATCACGACAAAGGGACAAAAGACTCCTGGTCAAAAACAGAGAAGGCCAGGAAAAATCTTTCCCAAAAAGAGGGAGAAATAAGGGCATCGAAAAACATAATACGATGCGGGCCTACCAAAAGAGAAAACTAAGATGAGAACAGAGATCAGAGATTGAACTTTCAAAACAAATGTTCTTTCAGCACGATAAGGAAGAGATGGTTTTGGAAAAACCTCGAATCATCACTCTGCGGAAAGCAAGAAAAATCCAAAAACTGCCTTCTGAGAGAAGTACCTTCACTCGAGGAAAACATGAGAGTAAAGTTCAGAATGATCCAGGAAAAACGGACATCCGGATAAAGATTAGACCTCGAGAAGCTCTTTTCACCCTCTCGAAAATTTCTCTCTCACTCTAGCAGTCTAAGAGAGACAACAAATGAAACTCACCAAAACACGAACACGAGCCCTCTTCGGAGGCAAAACACAAACACAAGCCCTCTTTAGAGGCAAATCACAAACACAAGCCCTCGCCAGAGGCAAAATTACTCACAAAAGCCCTCCCAGAGGCAATTTTCTTTCTTTTTACAGATTCGAAGTCCTCCCAAAGAGGCACAGTGTAGCAATGGTAGTCCTCCCACCTGAGGCGCGATGGTAGTCCTCCCACCTGAGGCGCAAATGGTAGTCCTCCCACCTGAGGCACAATGGTAGTCCTCCCATCTGAGGCTAGTGGAGCAATGGTAGTCCTCCCATCTGAGGCGAGTGGAGCAAAGGAAAGTCCTCGAAAGAGGCAAAAACATAACAAAAGCCCTCTCCGGAGGCAAAACCAAACACAAAGCCCTCTCCGGAGGCACCCATGAACACTTTTTGCATACACACACTTTCTTAGGGTTCCTGCGGGAGCCATGGATCACGATCTCTTCCAGTCGCCTCAAATCCTTGCAAGCAAGGAGCTTGAGTCAAGAGGGTCTGTAGACACCCCGATCCGTGACCCCCGCAAGAACCCTAACGACCATCGGGAACTACTGTTTTTGGGTTCGAGACCCACCCGAGCACCCGAAACTACCCCAGAAGGGTTTGTTGGCCAACAAACCTACTTTTAAGAGAGATTGTCGCGCGATATATCACATTGTTGCGCGACAATCATCTCTATGTCGCATGACAATCCCTCCTGTCACCAGACCATCCACTCTCTGACACATCAGTCTGTCAGAAACCATCATTACAGCCATTTATTGCGCGACATATCACATTGTCGCGTGACAGATGCCCTTTTTTGAGACATGTCGCGCGACAATCTCGCCCGAGCAGTATAAATAGGCCAACATCCCCCAAGGATTAGGGGCAGCAATTTGAATCTGAGAATTCTGGAGTTATAGTCTGATTTTATTCTATCAAGCATTTTATACTATCGTCTTATTTCTGAAGGATTATCGAATCTATTCTCGGCACTCGACGTGTCCCGTCTCTGGAATCGAATTCTCGGAAATAGCTGAATAAGGAAAAGATTATTATCGCCGAAAATCTCTCCGCCGGATTATATTTTCTTTCTTATTATTATTCTCGTCGGGAAGGTAAAGAAAGTCTCTTCTAGTATTTAATGTTAAATGTCTGTGTACTTGTTTTATTTCTGTTGTTTTGTCCACGTTTTATTTGAATAAACTTATTGCCAAATTACAAATAGTCTATCGTTCTCAAAACAAAAGACCCTGATAAAACCTTTTGCAAAAAACCAGAAGAGTAAGTACATTACCATCCGGATAAAATCCTGTTTTCAAAACCCAGACCAGTAAGACTTACTTAGGAATTAAAAACTCGGTATATCCTATCTGTTTCATAGATTGTGATACGTCTGGTAGAACTCCCCTCAAGAGTTCTAATTCCATATTGAATTAGTTCCAATAAAATCCGAACTTTTACAAAAGTAATCACCATATGAGAAAACCGGCATTATCCGAGAAATAATACGGGACACTCTTTTAAAAACAAAGGTTTTGCCATTCGTACTTACATCTTTCAATAAATAAAAACATCGGATCTCGGAACACAAAGGTTTTTTCGTGCCCTTTCCCGTCTTCCCTAAAATTAGGGTTTTCACTTAGAAAGTAGTAGACTGTCAGTAAAAGCATCCAAGTTTTTTCAACATAAAATAAACATATAAAAGACCACTAGAGACCGAAAGGGCGGAATGGGTGCTTAACACCTTCCCAAACCGTAATATAGTTTCCGAACCCTATAGAATCCTGGTTTCGTAGACAAACGTGTAAAGAAAGGCTTAGCTGTAGCCTTTCCTCTTACACGACCCTTTTTGTCCATTTTCTCGTAAAACGTACTGGCGACTCTGAATGAACCCTCTTGCATCTAGAAATAGAACATAGGGACACTTGATGTGAATCAACGAAAACAACTTTTAGCAAAAGGAACGACGAAATCCGTTCCGACGTTTCAGACGCCCAACACAAACGGGGACGGGACCCGGGGGTCGCATTTGCGGATTCTCACACCCTACTAGATGGCTCTCCAAGAATTTGATCAATATGGTAGTTGGACACAAATTTTCAACTCCTAGGCAAATCATTTGAGTTTTGCTCGATTGTGTTTTCTAACTCCTTAGGAGGAACTTGAGCACTCGAAGTTTCTTCCTTAGATGTATCATTAATTTGAATATCTGAAATCTTTTGGATAATTTCAACATCGTTATCGGAACGTACTATGGGTGAGAAAGGATTTGACTCATCAAATACAACATGCATAGACTCTTGGACTACTAAACTTTTCTTGTTATAAACTCTATATGCTTTACTATTAGTGGCATACCCAAGAAAAATTTCTTCATCGGATTTAGTATCAAATTTTTTCAAGTGATCAAGATCATTCAAAATAAAACACTTGCAACCAAAAACCTTAAAATATGCAATATTTGGTTTCTTGTCATTCCATAATTCATAGGGTGACTTATCTAACTTTTTACGAATGATAGTACGATTAATCACATAGCAAGCGGTGTTGCCGGCTTTTACCCACAAATATTCCAGCAAAGAATGTTCATTTAGCATAGTCCTAGACATCTCTTGAAGAGATCTATTTTTTCTTTCAACAACACCATTTTGTTGAGGAGTTCTAAGTGCCGAAAAGTTATGATCAATACCATGCTCATCACAAAAGTTCTCAATATCAACATTATTGAATTCTTTACCTCTATTACTCCTA
This sequence comes from Lonicera japonica, assembly GCA_021464415.1. Taxonomy (NCBI): domain Eukaryota; kingdom Viridiplantae; phylum Streptophyta; class Magnoliopsida; order Dipsacales; family Caprifoliaceae; genus Lonicera; species Lonicera japonica. Next base: position 38,484,992 of record CM038466.1, on the reverse strand, counting down.
ACATGCACAATAGAAACACCTTTTTCATTTTGAACTTTTCTACAAAATTTAACAAAAACATGTGGAGTTTCACTTTTGTGGGAAAGAAAGAACACCCAAGAAAATCTAATGTAATCATCAACAATAACAAGAGTATACAATTTGCCACCTAAACTAGCAACCGAAATAGGACTAAACAAATCAAGATGCAACATATCAAGCGGTCTACTTGTAATATCCTTTTTAGACTTGAATGAAGATTTGTGTTGTTTATCAAGTTAACATGCATCACAAATTTTATCTTTAACAAATTTGGTTTTAGGCAATTCTTTAACTAATTCTTTCTTAGACAAAACATGAATTAAGTCTATATTAGCATGTCCTTGTCTTTTATGCCATAACCAAGATACATCGTTAATAGCGGATAAACATTTAACATCTTATTGTGATAAATCATCAAGTTCAAGAGTATACACATTGTTAGTTCTATACGCAATAAGTAAAATTGAATCATCACTAACATTCTTTATAATGCAACGATCATATTTAAAAATAACTTCATAACCCTTATCACATAATTGACTAATGCTAAGTAAATTATGCTTTAAACCATCAACTAATAGAACATTATCAATAATGTAGAATGCTTACCCACATTACCTATACCGATGATTTTGCCCTTGGCGTTGTCCCCGAAAGTCACATTCTCTCCTCGCTTGGGAATAAGACTCAAGAAGTTGTTTTTTTCTCCCGTCATGTGCTTTGAGCATCCACTATCCAAGAACCATTTGGATTTGCTACATTTGGCTTTCAAGCACACCTACACCATAACCTTAAGTAACTTCTCCTTTGGTACCCAAAATGTGTTGGGTCCCTTTAGGTTAGCAAACATAATGGTTCCTTTTGGAATCCAAGCAAGTTTCCTCTTAGGGAAACTTTCATTCCTATAGTAACAATGATCCACATAGTGAGTATTTCTACCACAATATGAGCAAAGATGAGTGGGATCATGAGGTGTGTATGTTTTAAAAAAAAATTGTAATCCTTTTGGTTGTCAATTTGGTTATAACCCAAACCGGCTTTGTCGAATACACACCTTTGCATTCCTAATAGTTTATCCAAATTGTCCCTTCCATTGGTGAATTTGGCTAGACTATTAGTTAAATCATCCACTTGATCTTTTAATTTGACATTTTCTACTACAAGTGTGTCTGGAGTTTCTTTTTCCTTTCCTTTCTTCAAAGTTTTGATTTCATTTTTCAAAATCACATTTTCTTTCTCAAAAGTTTCACACTTGCTAGAAATCATCAAATTGTCCTTTTTGAGGCTTGCATACTTTTTAGATAAATTTTTTAATTTACTATGCAATTCCTCAAACATTTCATACAATTAATCATAGTCATTCTCATCATGTGCATCATTATTAATAGAGACATTATCATCGTTAAATGAATCATAAATAGAGTCTACCTCATCGTCATTTTCCATAAGGCAAAGGTTTGCTGTTTCCTCGTCGCTAAAGTCGGCATCGGACTCCCCTAATTCGGAATCACTCCAAGTGCCTTTAAGGGCATGCCTTACTTGTTTGAAGGCTTTGTCCCTCTTGTCCCTCTTCTCCTTTCTTCTAACCGGGCAATTTGTTTTGAAATGCCCCGGTTCATGGCAATGGAAACATTTCTTCACTTCTTCGTTTTCAACTCTTGGTTGAATATATCGATCATTGTTCATTCTTGATGAAGAACCAATGTTGTTTCCTTTTCCTTGAAAGTTTTTCTTCTTGGCTAGAAATTTCATGAATTTTTTAGAGAGAAGAGCCATGTCTTTATCACCACCCATTGACTCTTCATCATCCTCTCTTTAACTTGCTTTGAGAGCAAGAGTCTTTTTGGCTTTTGAATCAACCTCGTCTTCTCTTTCCAATTCTTTCTCATGGGTTTTGAGAGAACCCAAGAGTTCATCCATGCTAAGCGTCTTGAGGTTTTTGGCTTCTTGAATAGCCGTCACTTTGGGTCTCCATTTCTTAGGAAGAGTTCTAAGAATTTTTCGAATCTTGTCCTCATTTGAATATACCTTTCCAAAAAGATCTAAAACATTAGTGATAATAGAGAACCTACTATACATAGAAGCAAGTGATTCATTTGGCTCCATTTTGAAAAGTTCATAATCATGAACGAGCATGTCAATATTGTCATCCTTAACTTGTGAGGTTCCCTCATGAGCAACCTCTAGTTTGTCCCAAATTTCTTTGGCAGTTTTACAACTAGAAATTTTGTTGTATTCATCCATAGTTAATGCATAATGTAGAGAATTCAAAGCTTTAGCATTAAATTGGATTTTCTTAATGTCATGCTCATCATATTCGAAAATAGATTTAGGAGTAACATTACCCCTTTCATCGGTTTTGAAAATCTCATAAGGTTCAATGAGTGTAACCCTCCATTGTTCAAAATCACTAGCTTGAAGAAAAGTACACATGCGATTTTTTCAATAACTATAATTTTTGCCATCAAATAGAGGTGGCCTAGTGGTAGAAGAACCTTCGTTAATTCTAGTTCCTTGATAGATAGACATAATCGTAAACTCTAAGATTGTAAAATCAAAACAATAGTACAACCTCTGATACCAATTGCAGGTCAAAAAATACCCTAGAGGGGGGTGAATAGGGTTTTAAAACTTAATCGGATTTTTAAAATCGTTTTAAAAATATTTAATGTCTATATCAATTATGCAAGAAAGATACAAAGGTAATTCCAATCACAAAGAAGATATAGCAATATATGATAGAGGAAGAGATATAAAGATAAAACCGATAGAAGTCGAAGACTTTTTGTCCACACGATTCGGCTTGTTAGCCCATACTTCCGTGCTCGGTTGGTTCCCCGAGAATTTTCACTAATACCAATCTTCTTCCGGGTGAAGATCAAACCTCTACAAGTGTATTCTTCTCACACACTCTTACGAGTATTGAATCACTCTCAATACTCACACAAGAATTCACTCTTGATAATCTATGAGATACACCTCTCACAAATATGATTTGAATAAGTTTTAGTGGCTAACACCAATGTACAATAGCTCTTAAGTGTATGAAAATTACAATTTAAGCTCACACTAAGAGATATCAAATTTGATCAACAATATTTAGCTCAAAATAATGATGATTGATCAAAAGCAATGTTCTTGAATATTTGAATATTGAATATAGATGAAGAGAATAGTGTAAAAATAATTCAAGAGTGTTTAAATATATCTTAGATGGTGTATATATAGTCTAGGACAACATATGGCCGTTCGGAAGGAGTTGGTAGAAGTTTGGTGTCAAAAATGGTAAAAAAACCAGAAATTCAACGGCTAGTTTTTGGACCATCAGTCGACTGAGCATTACTCATTATTTGCAAAAGTGTAAAAATTGCATTCTTGGCCTGCCAGTTAGTGCTCATCAGTCGACTGATGAGCACTGAACTGGCAGGCCAAGAATGCAATTTTTACACTTTTGCAAATAAGCTCTAAAACCAATGTTAATGCTTGGGGAAGGTAAAACATAGGTTCCTAAGACACCTATTTTCGTTAGAGCTCCAAATAAGATCATTTAGAATTTAATATGAATTAAATAAAAAATCGGTTTTTGCCAAAAAGGGTGTTTTGAAGAGATCTTGAAGAAGTTTTGTTTTGATCGATCTACTTGTGTAAAAACAAAGTGTATGAGTTATATTGAGAATCAAATATGAATCTTTACATAGGGGACATAAGCACTCACTCAAATATAAAATAACGAGTCTTCGAGAGTTTTATTTGTATCTTCGTTTCTTTTCTTCCTTGGGTCTTTGTTCTTCATACAAGTGCCATTGATAGTACATTGATCATAGTAGTTGTGTGAGGTGTGAGACATTGATAGCGAAAACTTTGTAGGTGCATAGACTTGGTTCCACGTGTGATCAATTCATTGTGGCTATAACTTAAAACATCAACTTAGTTAAATTACACATGATTAACGTTATTATTATTATCAAAACAAGATTAATGACTTTAAGGTCAACACGAGTTATTTCCTCATTTAGTTGCAAATGCACGGGCTGCAAAACTCGCGCTAGACCCCCTTCTTATCTAGGATGCAGAATAAAAGGTTAAGGTGTTAATTGGATCAATAAAATGACAAATTTACCCTTCTTTTATATCTAGCTTAACACCACTGTCTACTTCCACCATTCTATCCTCTATAGCCGGCATATTCTAAATGCGAAGTCTTGAAGAGGATCGTTACAATTAGTACGATGTGATTTTGTTTTTCTTGTTATGTAAGACATCAAGTGTGTGTATATATATATGCATATATAATATTTTGATTTTGTTGTCATTTTGCTACAAAATTTTGGAAACCTTTAAAACTCGTCGAAAATCCTTAGTGGCTTGTCTATCACTTGGTTCCCTGACGTGTCCATTTCCCACATGTGGAAAATTTCTTATGGCCAACAATAAATTCAATTTCCCAAATAGAAAATAATCTCACATCTAATATAATGTGAGTACACCTCGTAAGAGAAAAAAAAATTTAAAATTCGTTCGTCTTACCTTAAAAAGACATGTCTAATATAAATGTGAATCATATATTAATGACACAATCCAACGTATAGAAGCGCCAATCCAGCGTATAGAAGCGCGCAACAAACGTAATTGAGCGGTGAAACATAAAGAATACTTGACATTTAGGGGGAATTTAATGAAAAAAAATTTAAAAATTATTTAAAGTATTATTGATATTTATAAAGTTGAAAAAAGAGATGGTAATTTAATGAGATATTAAATTACCATCTTCTTTCAAAAAATAAAAATAAAAATTACCATCTCTTTTTTATTTTTTGAAATTCTATTTTATGGGTGATCAGTATGATTTTTTTTTTCAATGAAAACAGGTAGCTACACTAAGTCATTCATAACTTATTTTTCAGCTTCTTCTAAGATTTAATTATTTTGCTAATTATTATAAATTTATACCACATGAACCCCGGATTTCTCTAACAATAATTTTTTTCCATGCTCAAACATTTACGTTTTTTGGTGGCATTTTGATTACATAATTTTAATGAATCGATTTTATGGAGAACATCAGACACTTTGGAATTAAAACACTAATTTTTTTTTAATATTCAGTATGAATAGAACAGTATTAATTAGGAAACACAATACACTGTTAATTTGAGGTGCACAAAGAATGCAAATTCAGCTTTTGCTACAGAAATAACTTCCCCATTTATTTATTTATTTATTGGGGTAAAATTTGTACTTTAAGGGTGGATAACTTATATGAAAAGCATTTAAATCCATGGGACTTTTTTATATGAAAAAAGTTTAGTAGAAATCAAAAGCTTAGTTATGTTCTATTGCAACCAAAAAAAAATAATAAATATTTATTTGAATCCGGAAAAACAAATATGTGATTTGGTGAAACGTTTTCCTTTTATTTTTCTTACCAATTACCCAAAGAATTAAAATCCCTCGCAAACTAAATAGGTAAAAGAACGTCTCGCAATCATTTATTCTATTTTTTGGCTACTCATAAAAAATATTTATCAATTTAATAATTTTCTAAATTTTCATAAAAGTTAGTTGTTGTTTTTTCTTAATCATTTTTTAACTTTGCATCAAAAGCGCTCTTGCAGCGTAGAGGTAGTTTTTGAATTATATTAAAAATAGCACTAAACTAAGTGGGACTAAGAAAATTAATTTTATGAGAAATTACGTAGTGAAACACACGTATTTAAGTTTAAGCTCAAATGATAAACGACGTGTGTATTCACACAGAACATTGAGTTTTGAGCCCCCTTTTGGCTCCTCTGTAGATTATATTTGCATCAAAAATTTGTTTAAAGGTCCATTTGTGCTTGTATTGATGGGCCTCAATCTAGACTTCAATTATATCCTCCTCCTTTTTTCTCCTTTCTCATACTAGTGATAATTAGAATTAGTGGCACGCTAGATATGTGTGCAATATTATTATATATAGTAATTTTTGATAACATGTATAAATTTGTAATTTTTTTTTTTAACAAATATGATGTTTGGTCAAGTGGTTAGAACTTGTATTTATCATATTTAAGATCATAAGTTTGAATCATTCTCCAAATAATATTTTCCTTTAATATTTGAAAAAAAATTCTCTACTCACGCTTAATTAATAGTATGAATAAAATAAGTAAAACAAACTTGTTGGGAGAGGCCCTGAACCATTTAGGTTGTGCTTGGTAAACCGTTCTCAGTGTGAAATATTTTCACAAAATTAATATATATGGAATATTTTTCATACATGCTACAAATACATACTGTACAAATATCACAGACGATTAAGATAACTTTATTATAATATAGTACATAATATATAAAATAACAACTTAAATATTAATATATATGGAATATGTTTTTTGTTATATTTCCAATATTATTATATATAAAAATTCTAATATCGTGATTATCTAATGTGACAAAAGTATGAAAGAAATATTGAGGAGAGATGATGACAGTAAAAACAGGGAGAGCAATGTGATATAAAACATACATAATATACAAACCATTCATGATAATATTCGTCTTATAAATTACAGTATTCATGCTAGCTAATTTTAATGATGGATAAACATGAAATAGGTCTAATTGATTGTCCTTGATATCTGCATAGTTAATTGAAAATATTTTTTAATAAAACCCTTTAGGCCAGTTTGCAAATGATATACTTATCTAATTTTTTCACTTATAGTGTCAGAAAGTTGATCAACTTACTCAAAGGAAAATCCAAACCTAACAAGTTTGTCACGATTTGATTACGCTAATTATAAGCAAATAGGGGCGGGTCGAATATCTTAAAAAAATAAAAAAATAATCAACTAAATATAAATTTTAGCAAAATAAATAATATATTTTCCTTGTAGAGAAAAGACAAATATGTAATTTTTGAATATTAGATTTATGAATTTTAAAGCGAAATGTAACATACGTTCTAAATTAGTACATGTGGATATACTTCTCAATTTGAATGGTATAAAATTTGTTATATATATGATATATGGATTGAGTATTTTAAGTGGATAAAATACTAATTCCATATTGCCCAGGCCAGTGCTGTAAATTAATTTTCACTAGTGAGAGATCTTTCAAAAAAAAAAAGTTTGTCACGATTTGAATAAAAGCAAACAATATCTTAATAAAAAAATGTAAATAATATATTAGAGAAAAGACCGAAATGTAACATACGTTATATTGAAGAATCTTTAATTTATAAAAAGTATATTAGTCACTAATGATTATAAAACATGAATTATTTTTTTTCAACCTCTATTAATGCTTATAGCTTTGCCTCATATTGCGGAAACAAGTAAGAATACAAATTAACTAAAACCACATATTGGTCGCACATATAAGGATCTGATGCGAATCGTTTGTACACGGAATACACTTTCAACAATGAATTTATGTTGCTCAAAACATCTTCAAATCTTTTGTTGACGAATTTTTTTCAGTAAATGACCTATTTATATATGGACAATCCAAGGTATACCAGATCCCAACCCCATATATATGTTATGGGGAGCCCACAAAGTAAAGATACATATGTTGGAGAATAAATTATGCAGTAATAGTAAGGACCGACAGATTTTGGCAACAATTAGATTTTAATAATCATATGGTTAATAATGTATTCATCAAAGACTTATGGCACAATTTTTTAGTTGATATTACTCTCTATTTGACCATACTAAAAGTATGTCTTTCATTGTTTATGCTGTATCGCATTGAACAATGTTCTATACTTTTAACATTTTCTTTATATCAAATAAAAATCATTGTACGTACTTCCAAAAAAAAAAAATTTATAACTAAAAGTTAAAATAAATACATCTCAATCCCGCTCTTTTAGTGTAGATGTAGTTTTTGAATTATATTAAAAATGACACATAACTAATGGGGAAAGCGCTTATTTAGATTCCAAGTTCGAGTTTTGCCAAAAAGGGTTTGGGTTGAATTTTCTTTGATTGTAATTCAAGGAAGAGACATAAATCTCATTTTTTTTTTTTTTTTTATTTTAAAAAAAAAAAGTTAGACCAAGAAAATTGATGTTATGATAAATTTTGTAATGAAACACCACATATTTGAGTTTAAGCTTGAGTGATAAACGACATGAGTATTCGCAAAGAATGCTCGTATCTGGGTCTCATACCTACCCTATCCGGATGATATTTGGATCAAAAGTTTGTTTAAAGGTCCATTTGGGCCTTTATTGATGGGCCTCAAGCTAGACTTTAAACATGTGCTTTATTTATTTATTTATGTATTATTATTATTATTATTATTATTATTATTATTATTATTATTATTATTATTATTATTATTATTTAACTACAGTAAAAGAAGCACAAGAAAGATGGTAATAGAGGGCCTCAACTATTTAGGCTGTGGTTGGTAAATTGTTTTCAGTGTGAAATATTTTCACAAAAATTAATATATAATGAATATTTTTTATACATATTATACAAGTATGTAATATGCATGCATGATATGCAAGTTTTCATAAAGATAACTTTATTATAATTTAGTACATAATATATAAAATGACAACTTAAGTATTAATTTACTATGCAGAAATTATTCTAGTTTTGACAAGAATGTTTTTTTAAAATTAGTATATAATGAGTATTACAGATAATCTTATATTTTCAATATTATTATATATAAAAATTGTTAATATCTTGATTATTAGTTAAGACTATTATATGAAGTCTACTGGGACGAAGATATGAAAGAAATATTGAGAAGAGATTATGATAAGAAAAAACATGGAAAGCAATGTGAAAGAAGATGAAGATGAAGGGGACAATTAAAACAAATTAAAAAAAATATATAAAAAAATATAACTAAATAAAATAATGCATTTAATATATACGTTATACAGATTAATTAAGTATAACGATCCCTAGGAAGAAATTACTTAGTATCGCTGTGATACTATATCATTGCGCGGTTTTACCAACCAATAGATATTTGACACGTGGAATTCAATTTAATTAACTATTTGTTTACTGCTCGTGATATTTCTCTTTCCTTTTTCACCAAATGTTCGATGTTTATGTGGGATTTGCATCCATCTACTCTTTTTTTCTTTTCTCTGCTAAACAAATTAATTGATTATTCTAGAAACGGCGAGTAGTGAAATGCATATGTAATTGTAAACTTAGAGTGATGACCATGCCGTTGGCATTAACAAGATGTCAGAATGAAAAAGGACAAAAATATTAATTTAATCAAAATCCATGTGTCGAATACATATTGGTCGGTGATATCATGTCAGGAAAACAATATACTATCTCGATGACAATAATTTCTTGCCCCAAGAGATTTCGTCGTTCGACAAGTGTATCTTGTAGTTATCTTTCTATATCCTATCCATCATATATATTGTAGTTATCTTTCTATATCCTATCCATCATATATAAGGTAAGATCAACATATTAAAATTCTAGTTCATTTGTTTCATCTCATCCTATGTTGTTTAAATGTTTTTCCTTTATTTTTTACATATAAAAAATTAGTAGTGTTTTAATTTGATTAGTTTGCCTTATATATATACTAGTTAAACACCGATACAATGCGCGGCTGCTTAATAAATATGCAATTTTAGTAGCGTCTGTCTTAATAACTTTGTTAAATAACTGGCTTAATATGTTGTGTACGGAGAATGAAATATATATTACCTCCGTTTAAAATTGATTTTGCAACATTTACTTTGTTATTTCATATTATGCTTTTGTAATCTTTCATATTATTCATAATTTATATATTTAGCTACTAAATCATTTTTAATATCTAATTTCTCATATTTATAATTTTATATATCCAAAATTCTCTTAACTAGGGTTCTAATTTCGATTTCTCACCTTTTTTTCTCCTATTTTGGTGGCTTTATATTTGTCCACTCTCTCATTAATTGCCCATCTTTTTCCCTCCCCATAATTATTTCCGTTTGTCTCCTATTTTCTCTCATAGAAATCTGAAAATTCACCTTATTTTATCTCTCACAATTTCTCCCCTCTTGAATTCCAATTTTTAAAATCGGTGAAATTAATAGTTCCTCTTTCTCTCTCGTGTCCAATTAATTTTGAAAATTGGATTGTAATAAGCTTTTGTAATCTTTCCTATTATCCATAATTTATATATCTAACTACTAAATCATTTTGTAATATATAATTTCTCATATTCATAATTTTATATATCCATAATTCAAAATTCTAAATTGATTTTATTTTTTAAAGATCTGAACAATTAGAAATATCTAATATTTAAAATAATATTGCTTTCAAAAAATATTAAAAATAATATTAATTATAGTTTACTTAAAATTACCCTATCTTTCTGTATCTCTTATAATTTAATATTTAAAATCAAAAAATCAAAAAACTCTTCCTATTCCAACTCTCTTACTGTTTAATCTCTCATATCACTCTTAAATTCGAAAATTTAAATCCCTATTAAATAGAGTTGTAATTTAAATCCCTATTGAATTGTAATAAGCTTTTGTAATCTTTCATGTTATCCATAATTTATATATCTAACTACTAAATCATTTTGTAATATCTAATTTCCCATATTCATAATTTTATATATCCATAATTCTAAATTCTAAATTGATTTTATTTTTTTAAGATCTGAACAATTAGAAATATCTAATATTTAAAATAATATTGCTTTCAAAAAAAATTAAAAATAATATTAATTATAGTTTACTTAAAATCACTCTATCTTTCTGTATCTCTTATAATTTAATCTTTAAAATCAAAAAATCAAAAAACTCTTCTATTCCTACTCTCTTGCTATTTTATCTCTCATATCACTCTTAAATTTAGAAATTTAAACCCCTATTCAATGGGGTTGTAATTTCGTTTTCTCTCCATTTTTTCCTATTTTTGTGGCTTTATATTTGTCCAATATCTGTCATTAATTGCTCATATTTACATTTGTTAGGTCTTCTTAAGGTAATTAATCACCACTACAACCCTATTAAAATCACTATTATTATTGCTTATTATTTAATAACATTTATTCCAGTAACCATATAAAAATGGCTTCCCGGAATACTAATTCGCTACATATGATTTTTCGATCCAAAGCTTCTTAAGTTAATATTTTTTTTCAATTTATGATAAACAATTTAGTTTGATTTTCCTTTCAATTTTATCCTCATAACTTCTTTCCCTTTTGAATGTTTTTGAAGTGTTCAAGTTATTCATCAAAGATTATTTTATTCCACTCCGTCGCTGTTTTTTTTGTTTCAAGATTAGTTATATCTAATTATTTTCCTACTTTAGAAGTTTCATACTTAATATTTAAATTTTCGCTTAATATATTGATGGAGAAGTAATGTTTTAGTGAATAATGAAGACTTTAAATTACATATATAATTGTTTATCACTATTAATTACATCCAAAATGACTTAACAGGCATCACAAATTGTGCTGACCAATTACAATACCAAAGCAAAAGAATATGCACAAGGGAGTAAGTGCCAATTATATAAAATAACTATTTCTATTATTTTAAAAATTAATATACTTCATAAACATTCAACCTAATAAGGACTTATATGTTTTGCAGGGCGAACCAGAGGATTCAAAAAAAGAAGAACAACCTATGAAAACTTTACACTATTCACAATTACTCCACGTTATACATGTTACTGTTTCTTAATAGAAGTTATCTTTATATTGCAAGATAATTTACTTAACAATTTTTATTTCGAGCATTGTTTATGATAATTGTGTTAATTAATTCAATCCCCACATTTCGAACATTATCCTTACTACATAACGTAACACATACCTATCATTCAATTTTTGTACATGCATCGTTATAAAATTAATTGTGATAAACAATTATTCTATATTAACAAATACCAAAAATATGTAAAGACGTAGAAAATTGTATGCGCATCGCGCAGACTGCAAACTAGTTATATAGAAAGTAAAATGCTATCTTTTCCTAAGAATTTGGTAGGTGGCATTCATTATTGTTCTCATTATTATTGAATTAATTAATTTTCCATTAAAATTAGTTATAAATGGTTAATTCCATAAATGTGGAGTTTTAATTTCTGTGATTAATTATTCTGCATTTGCTAGTCGTGTTTTAATCTAACTTGGTCTTTAAGAATTCCTTAAATGTGGAGTTTTTATTTCCGTGGAGTTTTAATTTGGTCTTTAATCTAATTTCATTTATATATCATTTTTAATGGGTGAATGAGAAATTATCACCCAAAAATATTTTGTTATAACATCTATGTTAAAGGATGTTAGTGGTCAGTAATGAGTATGATGTAACATCCATGAAAATGGGTGTTAGTGGTCACTTATGACCATGTTGTAACATCCATGTTAATGGGTGTTAGTTGCCACTTATGAGGAGTTTACTAGCACTAATTTCATATTTAATGGTTAGTTAATTTTCTCAAGAGTTTTCCCTACATGATAATTATAAATAGCTTCCATCTTCCACACAACACACAGATCATACACTAGTCTTCTCTCTAGTTTTTCATAGAATTCATACGTTCTTTGTGTTCAAATTAGTCAAATTTCGTGTCGTGTTCAGTGGCGGTTCACACAATTTCAGTTCGATCGATATATCATGTGCTTAGATATAATCGATAAACCGTTTTATCCTGAGAGATAGATGTCGATTAGCAACGTTGAAGGACTCCGGTGAGGCGGCACAACTGTTTTAAGGAGATCATGTGATACACGAGACTCGGTTTCAATTTCTGCCCACATATGTAAATCACGTTTTTCGGTATTTAAACAACCTCAAATGCAAAATCTAAATATTATATACACTATATAATATATTAAGGCTAAATATTATATCATTGAAAATATATAAATCACTTATTTATATATTACTAAAGTGAGGTAATATAGAATTAATATAGCTAAATCCATCTTAAAGTAAGGTAATATATTTATCAACTGAAATAATATAACATATTTCAAAAAAAATATATTTTTAAAAATTCATTGATTCAGTTTTAATTGGTTTTGATTTTAACAATTTCTAAAATAAATTTATATGATTAGTATAGCGATTAGTCTCCAATACTGAAATTTGGAGTCGACTCAATGATTTATTATATAAATATTTAATAATATCATTTAATACATTCATTATGCCATTTCCCAATTAATTGTACTGGCACTATCTTTTATTAATTATTATGTCACAATCTTAATTTCCTGTTTTTGAATAATAATATTTTTTTCCTTTCCATATCTTTCCTCTATGATCGAGTTACACAATTTCAAAATCTAAACTTAATTCTAATTACTAGAAATTAGGTAGAAGGTCTTATTACACATTGATTTTTACCAAAAATCTAATGAATAATATTTTTTTGAATGAAGGGCCTATTTTTAATTGGTAATTAGTGTAAGAGGCTTATTTTGTTTTATATTTTAAATGAAGGTATTTGAATAAATTTAAATATCATTTAATTAATAAAAACATGTATATATTACCTAAATTACCCCCTCTTTATGAAATTTGCACAAAAATATGGACTGCAAAGTTCATATTGCAGTAAAATATAAACTGCAAAGTTCATATTGCAGTGAAATATGGACTGCAATATGAACTTTGCACTAGAAATATGGACTGCAATATGAACTTTGCACCAAAAATATGGACTGCAAAATTCATATTGCAGTAAAATATGGATTGCAAAGTTCATATTGCAATCCATATTTTAATGCATATTGGTACTTTTTAGTTTATTTTAAGGGCTGGGATGTCATTTTACAATGAAAAAAAAAAAGACACGTCATATTATCAATAAAATAAAAAATAGGCCCTTTATTTACAAAAAAAATATTCCTTGGCTTTAGTGTGAAATTTTTTCTCTAATAAGACCTTTTTTTTAATTGTCCCTTCTAATTATTAAAATGTAACTGCCATCTAATTATATAGATTTTATGTCCTTTCCATATCTTTCCCCTATGAGTTACATAATTTCAAAATCTAAATATTATATACACTATATAATATATTAAGGCTAAATATTATATCAGTGAAAATATATAAATCATTGATTTATATATTACTAAAGTAAGGTAATATAGAATTAATATAGCTGAATCAATCTTAAAGTAAGGGAATATATTTATCAACTGAAATAATATGATATATTTTAAAAAATTATATATTTCAATTTAAATATTGTTAAACTATTTATATTATATTTATGACTAAAGCCGATAATTTAATATAATTATATTATTTTTTAATTTTGATTATCCACATATTTAGTGAATATGTTCTACTCATATTTATTTTGTATTGTTTTTACCAATTGAGCTTTATTATATATAAAAACCGAGTCCATCATATTATTTGCTTTAATCATCTCCACCATGTATATTTGTACAAGATTCAATGGATATTGTTTTCACCAACTGAGCTTTATTATATATAAAAATCGAGTCCATCATATTATTTGCTTTAATCATCTTCACCATGTATATTTGTACTAGATTCAAAGGATGTTTCCTCTTCTCTTCTAAATGTAATTAAATTACCACTAATACCATATTAAAATCACCATTATTATTGCTTAGTATTTACTAATATTTATTTCAGTTACTGTATAGAAATAGCTCCCGGAATCCAAATTCGCCTTATATCAATTTCCGATCAAAAGCTTTTCAAGGTAATACTTAATTTCAATTTATGATAAACAATTTAGTTTTGATTTTCCTTCCAATTGTATCTTCCTAATTTCTTATATCAATCGATGCAATTATTAAAGGGTCATTTGGGTTTTAGATACCATTAATTTAACATAATTGGACTTTGGTTACCAAAGTTTCCGATAATTGAACTTTGGGTACCATTTTACACTATTCCGTGAGTCAAACATGTTTGACTATTAACTTATGTTTTTTGTAACCAAAATACCCTTATTTAACATCATACCATATGACCGTAGATGTTGCCCACTTGAAATCCCCTCCTCATTTACAGTCCTATCCAGAACTTAACTTACCCACACACACTACTCAAACCTCATTGTAATTTTAAAAAGTCGAAGGCCATTAAAAAAATCAAATTTTTTTAGTTGCTAAACTCTGTTTTGCATAACAAAAACAAACCGCCCATATGCAATACTCCATTTCCAACTTTCCACTACTTACCTACACACACTCCTCCAACCTCACATGCAATTCAAGAAAGTCAAAACCCAATTAAAAAAAAGAATTCAAAACTTTTTAGTTCCTAAACTCTATTTTGCATCACATACCAACACCATATGCAACACTCCATCTTTTGCAATTATGATCAAGTAAAACCCAAATAAAATCAAAGGGTTTCTCAAACCCATCTCCATCTCAAAAACCCCACATGCACAAACACAAATTTCAATTACCCTAATTCACAAAATTTTCCAAAATTCACATACCCAGTATGGAATTATACCAAAATTTACATGGAAATGAAACCCCTTCATAAAGAAGATTACGCCAGTGAACCCAATTCGATTGTTAAACAATCAATCATTATATAGGCAAGTAATTCACGCAAGTAAACTAAGATCACTATGCAAATTCCGAAGATTCCAAGAACAATGTCACGAAACTAAACCCTAGATAAAAAAGAAAGAAATTGAAAATCATGTAAACAAGAACATGATTTTGTTTGCGTCTGGGATTCCACACCTTAATCCTCACCTTCGTTCAAGTGATTTTGTGCAGAATGAAAGGAGTAACAACAACAATTTCAACCAATTAAGGTTTTTCGTTCTAGGGTTCTACTTTCCCCCTTTCTCTTTTTTGTCTCTTTACATTTCTTTGTTTTGAATTTTGATTGTGATTTACTGGTGATATTGGTTTGTTTATGTGTGTGACAAATGACCCATTATTAAAAATGAAATCACATGCTGATCGACATAATTAGTACCCTAAATGGCGATTAATATAGAAAATGATTAAAAATCAACAATTGAGGATTGAGTCGAAGTATTAAACTCACCTTTGAGGGATTGCTAGTGCTATCATTGATGCATCTGCGAGGCGATTTCCAATTCACATGCGAGCTCGTCTTTGAAGGCGGTGGTGGCATTGAATAGATCAGACCATTTTTCTGAGAGGAATTATATCTTAATCTTCGTTTCTGAGGAGTGGAAGTGATTTCGGTATCAGAGATCGGAGATGAGAAATTTTCAGCGATCATCGACATTTTGCAGAGCGGCAAAGATACAGAAGAATTAGTTAGGTATTATGATACGACCCACGGTGATACCGCACAAAACCCGCAAATACAACGAATTAGTTGTGCGAACCTCGACACAGATACACACGAAAACCGTAGCAAATTAAGAACTCGGACCATTTCTACAATCAGATTATGGTGAAAAACGAAGACGCCACAACCTGGTGCGGAATACCGATTGATAAGTCGGATGAACGTCACGGACAAACCGATAAGTTCAAATAGTTCGTGAAGAACCAAAGAGGATTAATATCACTCAATATTATTAATGCTTAAAGTCTTAGATAATAAAAATAATACAATTAACCCCCTTTAAATAGGGTGTAGAAAATACTAATCCAAATAAAGTAAGAAAACTACTAATATAAATCCTAATTGAATAAAGAATCTAAACACAATAAAGAAACTACTAATCTAAATCCTAATTAAATAATGAAAACATTCCTAATTGAATAAGGAAATAATTCTTATAAATAAAAGTACTTTAAATAAAGCTTCTAATTTATTCTAATAGGCCTACACAAGTTGATTTGAGCCTATGTAGCCTTGTCCGCGTCATATTATAAGATGAACAAGATTATGGCGATGGTGATAGATTTATTCAGATGCGGTTATTTATACATTCCATACTAGTTTGCAGCCTGCGCGATACGCAGACAATTTTCTATGTATATATGTATTTTTGGTATTTATTAATATAGAATAATTGTTTATCAATACTAATTTTATAAAGATGCATGTACAAAAATTGAATGATAGGTATCTGTTATGTTATGTAGTAAGGATAATGTTCAAAATGTAGGGATTAAATTAATTAGCACAATTATCAAAAACAATGTTTGGAATAAAAATTGTTAAGTAAAATATCATACAATATAAAGATAACTTATATTAAGAAACAGTAACATATATAACGAGGAGTAATTGTGAATAGTGTAAGTTTTCGTAGGGTATTCTTCTTTTTTTGACTCCTCTGGTTAGCCCTGCAAAACATATAAGTCATCATTAGGTTGGATGTATATGAAGTATATTACATTTTATAATAGAAATAGTTATTTTAATTTAAAGATTAGATTAACTCCCATTTAAAAGTTTACTTCTACGCATCACAATAATATTAAATATTAGATTAACTTCCATTTAATTTTGAAAATTGGATTATAATAAGCTTTTGTAATCTTTCATATTATCCATAATTTATATATCTAACTACTAAATCATTTTGTAATATCTAATTTCTCATATTAATAATTTTATATATCCATAATTCTAAATTCTAAATTGATTTTATTTTTTAAAGATCTGAACAATTAGAAATAGCTAATATTTAAAATAATATTGCTTTAAAAAATATAAAAAATAATATTAATTATAGTTTACTTAAAATTACCATATCTTTCTGTATCACTTATAATTTAATATTTAAAATAAAAAAATAAAAAAACTCTTCCTATTCATACTCTCTTGTTGTTTTATCTCTTATATCACTCTTAAATTCGGAAATTTAAATCCCTATTAAATGGGGTTGTAATTTAAATCCTTATTGAACTGTAATAAGCTTTTGTAATCTTTCATTTTAACCATAATTTATATATCTAACTACTAAATCATTTTGTAATATCTAATTTCCGATATATTCATAATTTTATATTTTCATAATTCTAAATTCTTAATTAATTTTTCTTAAGATCTGAACAATTAGAAAGATCTAATATTGAAAATAATACTGCTTTAAAAAAAATTAAAAATAATATTAATTATAGTTTACTTAAAATTACCCTATCTTTCTGTATCTCTTATAATTTAATATTTAAAATCAAAAAATCAAAAAACTCTTCCTATTCTTACTCTCTTGCTATTTTATCTCTCATATCACTCTTAAATTAAAAAATTTAAATCCCTATTACATGGGGCTGTAATTTTGGTTTCTCTCCTTTTTATTCTTATTTTCTTGGCTTTATATTTGTCCACTGTCTATCATTAATTGCTCATCTTTATATTTGTTGGCTCTTCTTAAGGTAATTAATCACCACAAAAACCCTATTAAATTCACCATTATTATTGCTTAGTATTTAATAACATTTATTCCAGTAACCATATAAAATTGGCTCCCCATAATACTAATTCGCTGCATATGATTTTTTGATCCGAAACTTCTCAAGGTAATATATTTTTTTTTCAATTTATGTTAAACAATTTAGTTTTGATTTTCCTTCCAATTGTATCCTCATAACTTCTTTCCCTTCCGAATGTTTTTGAAGTGTTCAAGGTATTCATCAAAGATTATTTTATTCCACTACATCGCCGTTTTTCTGTTTCAAGGTTAGTTATATCTACTTATTTTCCTACTTTAGAAGTTTCATACTTAATATTTAAATTTTCTCTTAACATATTGATGGAAAGGTGATGTTTTAGTGAATAATGAAGACTTGGACTTATATATATAATTGTTTATCAATATTAATTTCATCCAAAATGACTTAGCAGACATCACTATTCACAATTATATAAAATAACTATTTCTATTATATTAAAAATTAATATATTTCATATACATTCAACCTAATAATGACTTATATGTTTGCAGAGCTAACCAAAGGAGTCAAACAAAGAAGAACAACCTACGAAAACTTACACTATTCATAATTACTCCACGTTATATATGTTACTGTTTCTTAATAGAAGTTATCTTTATATTGCATGATATTTTACTTAACAATTTTTATTCCGAACATTGTTTATGGTAATTGTGTTAATTAATTCAATCCCCACATGTTGAACATTATCCTTACTACATAACATAATACATACATATTGCTACTCTATGTGGCCACGTGGACGGCGGTCTTGACAGCAACAGTTGTCGTAGCCTCGTTCTCTCTTGAGTGGGCGTTCGTCTCGGCGGTGACACCAGACTCTTCGTTCTCTCGGGCCTGTTCGATTGAAGAAGGCTTCGTTAGAGTTCCTTTCGATGATCCGATCGAGGTTTTCTGCTTGCCTGCTCAGCTGTTCAGGAGGTCGGAGATTGACTTTTTAATCCCTCCAATGTTCGCAGTCGTTGTTGTTGCTGGCTCGGCTTATTTGGTAAGAGCATTCGCTTTGTGGGAGGTTGATGAGGAGAGGCAATAAGAGGATTGAAGTTTATGGTACATATGACATGAATATGATGATGATGTAGGAATCCAGATTTGTTAACCGGCCCTCAAATGAAATGAACACTAATATGACTGATTGGTATACATCCTGGCCAATAGGGAAGTGCCACGTGTGTTTTGATGGTGCTCATGTGTGTCAATAGGCGAGTCCAATTTTGTTCGCCATCAGTAAGTGAGGGAGGGTTAACATAATCATTCTTTCTGATCGATAGTTGTATTAAAATAATATAGGCCCCACAATAATTATGAGTGTGCCTGTGAAACAGAGTTCAATATTATAGAGCAGATTTGATATTAATGAAGAATCTTGGGTGTTATAATTGCAGAGGTAAGTTTTGGATTACAATGATGAATACATTTAATTAATTAAATTTTTGTTTCAATATTGTTGTGGGTTGCAATATGATACTTTATTAAATTAAGAGTTTAATTTAATTTTTATATTAATATTAAGTGATGCGAATTAGAAATATCCCTATTGAATTGTAATAAGCTTTTTTAATCTTTCATATTATCCATAATTTATATATCTAACTACTAAATCATTTTGAAATATCTAATTTCCCTTATTCATAATTTTATATATCCATAATTCTAAATTCTAAATTGATTTTATTTTTTTAAGATCTGAACAATTAGAAATATATAATATTTAAAATAATATTGCTTTCAAAAAAAATTAAAAATAATATTAATTATAGTTTACTTAAAATTACCCTATCTTTTTGTATCTAGCTTTATATTAATCATTCTCTACATTTTTTTCCTATTTTTCTGGCTTTATATTTGTCCACTATCTCTCATTAATTACTCATCTTTATATTTGTTGGCTCTTCTTAAGGTAATTAATCACCATTAAAACCCTATTAAAATCAACATTATTATTGCTTCGTATTTAATAACATTTATTCCAGTAACCATATAAAAATGGCTCCCTGGAATACTAATTTGCTGCATATGATTTTTTGATCCAAACCTTCTCAAGGTAATACTTTTTTTCAATTTATGTTAAACAATTTAGTTTGATTTTCCTTCCAATTTGTATCCACATAACTTCTTTCCCTTCTGAATGTTTTTGAAGTATTCAAGGTATTCATCAAAGATTATTTTATTCCACTCCATCGCCCTTTTTTTGTTTCAAGATTAGTTATATCTACTTATTTTCCTACTTTAGAAGTTTCATACTTAATATTTAAATTTCCTCTTAATTAATATATTGATGGAGAGGTAATGTTTTAGTGAATAATGAAGACTTGAACTTACATAGTTTCCTATCCTATCCCACATAATTCCTATCCGACTAATTCTAACTCTTATCCTATCCGGCCTTTATCCTATCCTATCCTATACAATATTTTAGTATAAACAATGTTTAATACAAAAGTAGTATCATTTTTTTTATTTATATAATAAAATTTTGTTGTTAATTAATATAATAAATTGTAATAATAATCTTCTAGTATACACAATGTTTTTCCATTATAATTTGGTAGTAAGTTATTCTCTTTTTTGAGTTATTTCTATTTGTCAGATGTATTTTTTTTAAATGGATATATTGTTCAATAGCCTTTTTATCCTCTTAGGTTTTGAGTTATAAATTAATTAACTAATAATACTAATTAATATTATTTAGCAATATTTATTAGAAATATTTGCGGTTTCTAAGTTATTTCTATTTTTGGAGTCTATTTTAATTTCCTTCTTTTCCTTTCTTTGATAGCACGACAGCTAAATTATATTAATTGATGTGCAACTGTAAGCTTTAATTTCGCGAATATTCGTCATATTTATTCTTTCTAATAAAAGTCATTATTATCTATTTAACGTTATCCTTTTTGTTTCAAAACAAAATTAATATTTTCTGTTAAAAAAAAAAGAGTAAACAGACGTACGTAGTATTTACATAATATATATGTTTTTCAATTTTATAAACTTATTAAAATAAAATTTTCTGATATTCTATGTATTTATTCTTTCTAATAAAAGTCATTATTATCTATTTAACATAATCATTTTCGTTTAAAAAAATTTAAATATTTTCTGTTAAAAAAAATAAGCAAAGTGTATGTAGTATTTTCAGAATATATATGTTTGTCAATTCAAAAAACTTATTATAATAAAATAGCTAGCATGTGCAAAAGGTTAAAACTATTTGTATAATATATTGATGGACTATTTGAATAAAGAAGACTTGAACTTTATTGAAATATATATATGAACGAAATATATATATATATTGAACGAATTTTAATCAGTTAAACAAAGATTCAGAACCCCGCATCTTGAGTTACTTCTAATTTAAGAGTTTGTTTTTTATATATATATATATAATTTAAAAAAAGAATAAAATAAATGAATTTAATAATTATAATCAACCTCTTATAAGTGTTTCAAATTTAATTTAATAATTATAATCAACCTCTTATAATATAAATGAATGTTATTCATTTTAATTTAGTAGTAAATTATTTTTTGTTCTTACATTATATATTTTTTTTAATTATCATCAATATTAATAAATGACAAAGTAAACGGAGGTCAAAGAAGATGAAAAGAAAGAAAATGCTAATAATTTTTATGAAAGAAGAAGAGTGATTAATTAGATATTTCCAAAAAAAACAAAAATTCTTGGCCAACGCTTCAAAAGTTTTGTTACATAAAAAAAACCCATAAAGAAATAAATTAGTCTTCAAAATAGTGTTATTTTAAATAATTTTCTCACTCGTCTTCTATTCATTTTATTTTCTTTCAAATTAAAACTCACCAGAAAAAATCTTGCCCAATGTGTCAAAAGTTTTGTTCATTAAAAAAACCCATAAAGAAATAAAATAGTTTATCAGATCAGTTATCTTTTCAACTCTCAACAAAAAATAGTGTTATTTTTAATAATTTTCTCACTCGTCTTCTATTCATTATATTTTCTTTTAAATTAAAACTCACCATAAATTTTATAAGAGTATATGGCTCCTTATTAATTGATATTAATTAAAAAAGATAATTGTGATCTAATTATATAGATTTACCGCCTCCACCGTCCGATCTTCCCCAATGTTTACTTTAATCATCAGTAAGAATTGGCGTCAGCAATTTTTTCGAGCATTTTTTTTATTGATCTTTTTTAATTATTTGTTGTTTGGGTAAAAAGATTAAGAAATCAAATGCCCAATTCACTTGTATGTCGTTTTGACTTGTGAATATATTAAATAAATACTTTATCCTACTCAAATTAATTAATTCTTACATTCTGATTTTTTTGATTTTTCAAAAAAAATTTAGTTTCAAATATATTTAACAGTTAATAATATAATTTATTTTTATTATGAAATTTAATATAATAATTATATTTTATTAAAAAGTAAGACTCTTAATTTAACATATACTACAAATAAAGTGAACTTTTAACTTGAAATTTTTTATTCCGAGATCTAAACTTAATTATAATTATTAAAATATAATTGTCATATAATTATATAGATATATAGTATCTCCTTTCCATATATTTTTCCTATGAGTTACACAATTTCAAAATCTAACTAAATAATTAGATAATTATTTCCCTTTATAATTTTTCTGTATTTAATAATAATATTTTTTTCCTTTTTTTGGCATTTTTCCCATTTTTATTTCTCTTTATAATCATTTCCCTTTATAAATCGCTCCTTATTAATTGATATTAATTCTAAAATGTAACTGTCATCTAATAATATAGATAGCATCTCCTTTCCATATCTTTCCCCAATGAGTTACACAATTTCAAAATCCAAACTTAATTCTTATTATTAAAATGTAAATGTCATCTAATTATATAGATAGTATCTCCTTTCCATATCTTTTCCCTACGAGTTACACAATTTCAAAATCTATCTACATAATTAGATAATTATTTCCCTTTATAATTTTTATGTTTTTTTAATAATAATATTTTTTTCCTTTTTTTCCCCTTTTTCCTACTGACATTCTCAATAGGAGTATCAATTTATTTATTTGGGTTTTTGTTTGATTAATTTAATAATTATAACCGTCATTCCTAAATTAATGTTATTCATTTTAATTTAGTAGTAAATTATTTTTTGTTCTGAGTTATTTCTATTTTTAGAGTGTATTATATATATATATATATATAATTTAAAGGAAGAATTGAATAAATCGATTTATTAGCAATCAATTAATCACCAACCATTGATATAATATTTGTATTTAATATAGAAATATTAATTTTTTGTAATTGAACAATCATTTGTATTTATTAATTATTAAATAACAAACTTTTTTGTAATCGAAATATATGTATAAAAAGTTAAAAGGAGAATAAATCACCAAACAATCATGATGTTATTCCATCAACAAAGTAAAATATAATTACAAAATTTGGAGTAGAAATAAGAAGCACACCAATAACCAAGCAAGTAATTCATATTATTGATACATTTATTTATTACAACTCTTAAATCTAATTGAAAAAGTAATTCGATCTTTTTCTTAAGTTTAAGATTCTCTTGTCTTAATTATTCATAGGCATCGTAAAATCACTCATATTTTTACTTGTAGTCTTGCATGTCTCCAAAATTAACATCTTGAACCTCAAATTTAAAATAAAGCTTCAAAAACTCTATTGCTGCTTATGTTGCCCTTTGTTCTTCTATTACTATTGTCTCGCACAATCCACCCCAATAAGTCACAATGTCATCATCTCCATTATGAAGTTTGATGTTGACATAGGATGAGTAATATTCGTCTTCTATATTACAACCATATACAGCTCGAGTTAGCTTAAATCTTTCAAGAATTTGACTCAGAAGAGTTTTGAAGCAAATAGGTAAGAAAAGAAGGCCCCATAAGATCTAAGAAATGAATAGTTAGAATTAAGATTGTTATTGTATTTTGGAAGAATAAATTGAAATGAAATATATGTCAAAAGAATTTGAACATTTAGAGGTTAAAGTTATGTCAATTAATAGGATGTTATTTTCAAGATAGTTGAAATTAAATTGCTCTATTAATAAAAAATAACTTCTACTGTGGTATATTTTTTTGGATAAATACGGGTAGTCTAGATCTTTTTTGGGGCCGTATTCAGTTGATCAATGGTTGGTACCCAATTTGATTTTCTTCTTCTTCTTCTTCTTCTTTTTCTTCTTCTTTCTTCTTCTTCTTCTTCTTCTTCTTCTTCTTCTTCTTCTTCTTATTATTATTATTATTATTATTATTATTATTATTATTATTATTATTATTATTATTATTATTATTATTATATCTTCTCTTTTTTTCCCTAAGAATTGGACGTGGCATTCTACTATGTTTTCCATTAAATATAGATAATCAACTACCCTCTCCCACTTTGTTGAGGAAATTACGTGGAGGTAAACCCAAAATTATCTGGCTTCGATAAATTGTTTGGGAAAACTAATTGTTTGTAAGGCAAATAATCTTTCAAGATGCAGGGTATCAAAAAAGAATTTTGTTGACCTTAAAGTCAATTAATCTTATTTTGATAATGACAATAAGTTAATATAGTGTTATTTAACTCGGTTGTTCCAATGATGATAGCCATTAGCCGATATCTTTTCCAACCAAGTGTGACGTCAAACCGATATAGTCAAACTCTCACACAAAGCTCCAAAAATGCTTTCACTCACAAGAAATGAACTCAAATGATCTCCATGTGCTTCACAAAGAATCAAAACCAAGAAATGATCAAGAACATCAAACAAGTAAAGATACGCACAAGAAAATCAAGCATCACGAAGACTCGAATTATCATTAAATGGAGTGAGTGCTTAGATTTTATGTAAAGATACTTTATTGATTATATAGCTCAAACATAAACTTGCATCATTGTTAGATTGATCAAAACCAAGTTTGAATCAAAATCATTTCAAAACATTATTCTTGCAAAAATCGGTTTTGAAATAAATTCATATTAATTTTAAATGATCATATTTTATGCTATAATAAAAATGGGTATCTTAGAAACATATATTTGAGGTTCAAAAATCATTATAATTTTATTTGGAACTAAATTATTAAATTGGAAAAATATTTTTATTTTTCGTTTAAAATTCGCTCAGTTTTTGCCCAGTTTTGATCTAACGGTAAAATGAAGGCCTTCCCGAACTCCGATCATTTTAAAATTTTTACAGTAGTTAAAAAACATCTCCTGGCAATTTTGACTAAAATTTGAGCATGATCCAACGGTCCAATTGGGAGAAATTAACAAAACAAATTTGAATTTTTTTGTCAAAACTAGCTGTTGGAACTTTGACAAATGTGCAATTTTGACCCATTAATTAATTAATCCACTACAAACGGCTATATCTATTTTGGGACTATATATTGGACCTCCTAGACACATTTTGATAAGCTTGAACACTTCTACAAATATATCTTTCATCTATCCAAAGTCAAGCTATTTTATTGATCATTTATATTCATCATTTGAGCTATCTATTTGATCAATCAAGCAAACTCTAGTGTGAGCTTCATATTGTATCTTATACACACTTAGATAGAGTTGTTAATTGGTGTGAGTCACCAAACAATTGTATTAGACAATTTATGAGAGGCAAATCTCATAAGATAGACAAGAAGGTAAATTCTTGTTGAGTGAAATTGTGAGAGGTAAATCTCATAGTTAGCAAGAGGGATTCTTGTGGGAATATTGTGGTCAAGCAATATTTGTAAAGAGTGTAGTGAGAAGAATTACACTTGTAAAGGTTTGATCTTCACCCGGAAGGAGATCAGTTTTAGTGGAAGTTCTCGGGGAACTAACCGAGCGCGGAGTAGGGGTTTCCAAGCCGAACCGTGTGGACAAAAAATCTTGACTTCAATTGGTTCAATCTTTCTTACTCAATCTCTTTATTTATTTGTTATATTAATTGATTGAAGTTGCTTATATTATTGCTTATTCTTGGGATTGATTATTTAATTGATTGTTTTCCTTGATAAACTTATTTAACTAAATTACTTTGCTTAAATATTTTAAAAACGTTTTAATTCCGCATTACGTTTTAAAAACCCTATTCACCCCCCCCCCCTCTAGGGTATTTTCCGACCTACAAATTTTACTTAATTATGTGAATATTTTTTTAGTGATTAAAATTCGTACAGTATATATATATATTTACATATATAATACAATGTAAGTTCAAGCCTTCATTATTCGCTAAAGCATTACCTTTCCATCAATATATTAAGCAAAAATTTACATATTAAGTATGAAACTTCTAAACTAGGAAAATAAGTAGATATAACTAACCTTGAAAAAAAAATTCGTCGATGGAGTCGAAGAAAATAATCTTTGATGAATAGCTTGAGCACTTCAAAAACATTACGAAGGCAAAGAAATTAGGAAGATACAATTGGAAGGAAAATCAAAATTAAATTGTTTAATATTAATTGAAATTAAGTATTACCTTGAAAAGCATTTGATCAGAAATTGATATGAGGCGAATTTGGATTTCGGGAGCTATTTTTATATGGTTACTGAAATAAATATTATTAAATACTACGCAATAATAATGATGATTTTAATACGGTATTAATGGTAATTTAATTACATTTAAAAGAGAATATACATGGTGAAGATAATTAAAGCAAATAATATGATGGACTCTATTTATATATATAATAATAAAGCTCAGTTGGTAAAAACAATATCCTTTGAATCTAGTACAAATATACATGGTGGAGATGATTAAAGCAAATAATATGATGGACTGAGTTTTTTTATATAATAAAGCTCAGTTGGTAAAAACAATACAAAATAAATATAAGTAGAACATATTCACTAAATATGTGGATAATCAAAATTAAAAAATAATATAATTATATTAAATTATCGGCTTTAGTCATAGATATAATATAAATAGTTTAGCAATATTTAAATTGAAATATATAATTTTTTTAAATATATCATATTATTTCAGTTGATAAATATATTCCCTTACTTTAAGATTGATTCAGCTATATTAATTCTATATTACCTTACTTTAGTAATATATAAATCAATGATTTATATATTTTCACTGATATAATATTTAGCCTTAATATATTAAATAGTGTATATAATATTTAGATTTTGAAATTATGTAACTCATAGGGGAAAGATATGGAAATGAGATAAAATTTATATAATTAGATGGCAGTTACATTTTAATAATTAGAATCAAGTTTAGATTTTGAAATTGTGTAACTCATAAAGGAAAGATATGGAAAGGAAAAAATTATTATTATTAAAAAACGTAAAAATAAAATAGTGGAATAATAATTAATAGAAATTAGTGCCATAACGTACAATTAATTGGGAAATGGCATAATGAATGTATTAAATGATATTGTTAAATATTTATATAATAAATCATTGATTCGGCTCCAAATTTCAGTATAGGAGACCAATCGCTATATTAATCATATAAATCAAAAAATGAAAAAATAAGATAATAACTCATAGAGGAAAGATATGCAAACGGAAAAATTATTATTATTAAAAAACAGAAAAATAAGATAGTGGCATAATAATTAATAAAAGATAGTTCCATAACGTACAATTAAAGCAAAAAAATATTATTACTAGGAAAAGGAAAAATAAGATAGTGCCATAATAATTAAATACAATAAAATCTATATAATTTTGAAATTGTGTAACTTATAGAGGAAAGATATGGAAAGGAAAAAATTATTATTATATACCAAAACATTTACAATTTGATTGTTTAATGTACCATAATAATTTTGACCTTATAATTAAGTATATACTATATAATATATTATATATAATTTGATTTATTTATTATATATAAATAAATCTAATTTTGAAATGTTCAATATCCTTAAATAGAGAAATAATTATTGTACAATAATTATATATAAATTAAGAATATAAATTGAGAAAATGGGTTATAAAACCTCACTCTGTAATGTTTTTTGACTATAAGGACGAATTCATATTTAACAAAAATAAAGAGGACTAATTTCATTATTTAATTCTAAATTAAGGACACTTTTGATAATATTGTTTTATATTAAGGATTATTAGAAATATTGATGGACAAAAATACCCCTGATAAAACCTCCGTTAAACCTTCCCTCTTCCAATGCTAGTACGATCCTCCCCTGTTTCTTACCCAACTACCACGATCAAAATTTCATCTCAACTAGACGATCAAAATTTTCTCTCTCTATATTTTCTCTACACTTTCGTTATTGTTTATATTCACGGTCTCAGCTTATTCTTCATTATTGTTCTTGTTTTCGTTGCTCATTTGTGGTATTCCGTCGCTTCAGTTTTTAGTTAAGGTACGCGTTCATTCTTTTGTTAATTCATTGTTTATTTTTCGTTAGTCATTCATTTTTTGATGCTTTGAATCGAGTATTCGTTAAGTTATTTTGTATTTATGTTTTGTGTTGATTTTGAAGTTGAAAACACATTTTTGCATATGGTTCGGTTTTTCATGTGTTTTTGAACTTTTTTTGTTATGAGTTTTGTGTTCATTTGTTGAATTTTGTTCATCTATTCAAATTTGTACGTATATTTTGTTGAACATTTTAGTTTTGTAGCATTTTATTTGTAGCATTGGATGGGTGCTAAATGCATTTAGCACCCCCCGTGAGCAAAGTTGACAGCAAACCAGGAGGTGCTGTGAGCAAAGTTGACAACAAAGCAGGAGGTGGTGTGAGCAGAGTTGACAGCAAACCGGGAGATACTAAATGCATTTAGTACCCCTTGTCAGCAAAGTTAACAGCAAACCAAGAGGAGCTAAATACATTTAGCACCTTCTGTTTGATTATCTTTTATTCACTTTTGGGGGTAAATGATTTTTGGCACTATTCAACTTAAGGACAATTGGTGCTAAATGTATGTTTGAAGTTTTTTTCTTATGAGTTTTGTATTCATTTGTTGAATTTTGTTCATCTATTCAAATTTGGACGTAGATTTTATTGAATATTTTAGTTTTGTAGCATTTTATCTGTAGCAATGGATGGGTGCTAAATGCATTTAGAACCACATGTGAGATAAGTTAACAGCAAGCCAGGAGGTGCTAAATGCATTTAGCACCCCCGTGAGCAAAGTTGACAGTAAACCAGGAGGTGCTAAATGCATTTAGCACCTCCTGTGAGCAAAGTTGACAGCGCACCCCCGTAAGCAAAGTTGACAGCAAACCAGGAGGTGCTAAATGCATTGAGCACCTCCTGTTTGATTATCTTTTGTTCACTTTTGGGGTTAAATGATTTTTGGCACTATTCAACTTAAGGACAATTTGTGCTAAATGTATGTTTGAAGTTTTTTTGTTATGAGTTTTGTGTTCATATGTTGAATTTTGTTCATCCATTCAAATTTGTAAGTAGATTTTGTTGAACATTTTAGTTTTGTAGCATTTTATTTGTAGCAATGGATGGGTGCTAAATGCATTTAGCACCCCTTGTGAGCAAAGTTGACAACAAACCAGGAGGTACTAAATGCATTTAGCACCCTATGTCAGCACCATATAAATTGTTACTATTTTCTATAGAAAATGGTGCTAAAACAGATTTAGGACCTTGATGTGTATTATTGTTTGTGTGCTAACTAGATATATGTGTATATTTATTTTATAATGCCATTAGATAACAGTGGTAATGAAGATTTATATCAATTGTGTTGAAGGGACAATGAATACAAGTACTTCAGGTAGAGCTGTTAAGGAAAAAGGTTTTTCTTCCAAGAGGAAAAGAAAGGAGAATGTATTTAAAAGTAAAAAGAAATAATGTAGACCTGTGAAGAATGGTGGAAAAAAAGCAAAGGGGGATGGAAAATCTCTAGTAAAAAAAAACATCTAGACCAAATGTGTTTAGATGTAACCTCGCAGTCGTTGTTGAGGAAATTAGTAGTTTGAAGGCTCGTGGTGAGATTAAAAACTCTCATATTGAAGCTATGATGAAGACACCCTTTGGTGCTATGTTTAAGGTAATTTTCGATGATAAAATCATTCCAGATCATATTGGAATGATTGGTCAAGTAGGAAAGAAAATTATTTCTGCCTATTCGAAGAAGGATACTGCTTTTTTGATTGCTGGGGAGGTAGTTAAGTTTACCCCCGATGACGTTTTTGTTATATTTGGACTGCCAAAGCACGGCAATAAGATTATCTTACAGTCGGCCGAATCCGTGTGTGGTTCGGAATTTATGCAAAGGCGATTCAAAGGCGAATCGTCGTTGAAAGTTTCGAGTGTTCTATCTGCTGTACGAAGCACGGTTTTAGAAGATGGCGTCGAGGAGGATTTTGGGTGGTGCCTTATAGTCTATATATTAGCAACTGTTTTTTTTGCTAACTCAAATAGGGCACTTGCTTTAAGTTTTGTGCCATGTGTTGAAGATTTGGAGAAGGTAGCTGATTTGTAGTGGGCTACCATTATACATGATCATTTAATGAGAATGGTTAAGAAAAATTACAAAGATCCCATCCGAACCCCCGAGTGTGTTATTCAATTGCTTGTAAGTTCCTTAAATTTTAGAGTAAACTACCCTAATGGCCCTTAAACTATTGGGGTAGTGTCACTTTGGCCCTTAAACTAAAAAACGCGTCACTTTGACCCTTGAACTATTAGCGAGTGTCACTTTGGCCCTTCCGTCTACATGTTCAATTAAATTTGATGGAAATAGGGGGTATTTTGTCATTTCAATTATTTTTTTTAAAAAGTAAATTTAATTAATTTTTTTAAGCAGAAAATTTATAAAAAAAAAAAAGAAAAGAAAAAGAAAAAGAAACAGAGACAGAAAGAAAGAAACAGAGTATATATAT
Organism: Lonicera japonica; assembly: GCA_021464415.1. NCBI lineage: Eukaryota > Viridiplantae > Streptophyta > Magnoliopsida > Dipsacales > Caprifoliaceae > Lonicera > Lonicera japonica. Next base: position 38,453,787 of record CM038466.1, on the reverse strand, counting down.
ATCCCGGCCATTTCTCCGTCATCTCTGGCCACCTCCTCTCTCCGGCCATCTTCTCTCTCTACATCACCACAACCACCATCACCATCTTCTTCTCTCTCTAAACCTTCCTAATTTATCTCTCATACACATAAATACATAGATCCACAACTACCATCACCATACACCTACATGCCGCCGCCGTTGCTGCCACCATAACCACTGCCATCAATTGGTTCCTCTCTCATTTCAATCGGTGCAATCGTTCATCCAAATTTAGGGCTATCATTTCAATTGGTTCTTTTCTCATTTCAATCGGTTCAATCGTTCATCCAAATCTAGGGCTATCATTTCAATCGGTTCCTCTCTCATTTCAATCGTTCATCTCATTTCAATCGGTTACTCTCTCAAACTATTGGGCTTTCTCTTCATCTCATTTGGGTTTTGTCTTTGAGAATTACAAACAAAAAGAGGGGGAAGAAGAGAGAGAGGGGGGAGACAAAGATGAAGAAGATGTAGACGGGAAGAGAGAGAGAGAGAAGAAAAAGAGGGGGTTTGTTGTTGATTTGGTTTTTCTCTCTCTCTTCCTTTTTTATTTATTTTTTACTTAAAAAATTAATTAAATTTATTTTTTTAAAAAAATAATTGAAATGGCAAAAATACCCCTTATTTCGGTCAAACTTAACAGAACATGTAGACGGAAGGGCCAAAGTGACACTCGCTAATAGTTCAAGGGTCAAAGTGGCGCGTTTTTTAGTTTAGGGGCCAAAGTGACACTACCCCAATAGTTTAAGGGCCATTAGAGTAGTTTACTCTAAATTTTATTTATTGATTTTAATTATATTTATCAATTCAATTTTGTGATTTATTATTCTATATTTGTGATATAGTTGCACCTTAAGTTTAGTTATATGTGTGTTAAAATCGTTTAGCACCCAGCCAGTGTGCACATACTAGGGTGCTAAAATACATTTAGCACCATTTGAGTCACCATTTTATAAATTTATAAACATACTAGAGTTTAGCACGTAGCCAGTGTCAACATACTGGGGTGCTAAACGATTTTTAGCACCATTGCAGTGACCACATCTAGGGTGCTAAAAGGTGTTTAGCAGCCAGTTGCTTTACTAAATTCTTTTACCACTATTTGCATTCACGAAAGTGTGAGGTGCATATAATGTGGTGCTAAAGAGGTTTTAGCACTACGTGATTTAGTTATTCTTTCATGCACAAAATGGTGCTAAATCATTGTTTGAATTTCTCTTTTTAAACTCATCATTTTCTATAATTGCAGTATTGGTTTTGTGAACACTACAAAGGTGTTCAACCGTATGATGGGCACAGTGATGTTACGCCAAGGTTTGTTCTGTGGAACATAAACATTTTGAGGCTTATGTTTTATGAATTGGAGCTAGCACATTGGGATGCATCAAAGGTAATGAAAACAAAATTTTTATATGGTCTTATGATTAATTTTTCTCTTTTTTAACATTGTTTTTCTTTTATAATCTAGGTATCCAAAGAAATATGTAACATTTCTGCGGAGGAGGAAGTGTTGTTGAGTCCGCATTATGCGGATAAGGCAAGTAAGGATGTGAAGGCCATAGAGTGGCACACACTAGAACCAGAAGTGGTGAAGGAAGCTGGCGGACAAGGTGACGACAAAGATAATGAAATAAAAGCTTTGAAAAATAAGGTCACGGAGCTCGAATTAATGCTTAAACTGAGCAAACGCAAAGAGCTTATTGATCCAGAGTTTATTTTTTGTGATAAACCAGAATAAGACGACCCTGATTCATATGTTGACCTTGTCTGTTCTGGTGTTCGGGGAGATTTGCAATTTGAGACGCTATCGAAAGAACAAAATATAAGGGAAGAGGATAAAGGTGTGATGTGGCCGAAAATACTTTCGCGCTTAGGAACCCAAGTGTAGGTTGCCAAGTTATAATACTTGGTAAGTCCAAGTGTCGAACAACAAAGATAGTCGGAAAGACGATGTGGTGATTAAGAGTCCATGGCTTTGTTTAAAGAAGTGGATTGGTTGATTTTAATTGTTGATTTTAAAGTTATGCAATAAAAACTAAAGTGATTAATCAAACGATGAGAAAAGGTTAAGGCATTATAGAATTCATTCGCTTTGCAACATTATGTATAATCAATCTCATTCAAAGTTTTCAATGCAATTCTTAAATATTAAGTATCTTACACTTTTCTAAGTAAAAGGGTGTGAAGTAAAAGCAACCCATTCCCATATAAATGCCACATAAAGAAAGGGTGTAAGCAAAACTTAATACAAGTGTATCTCTCCTTTGTATCTTGTAATCAAAGGGTGTGAAGCAAGTGCAACCCATTCCCATATAATGCTCAACTAAGATACAAATCTAAGATACAACAAAATAAAAGGCATAAATTTAAACTAGGCATTTGAGAACTCATTGTTAGTTTCCCCTATGCAATTGACTTGATTATGAAAATGGCCACTTAAAGAGTTAAGCACAATAAATCATAACATTTCATTTGCCTAAGATTGGGAGGTCTAGGTGGAGGATAAAGCATCCGGTATAGACATATTTGATAAATACAAATTGAATCCTTAAGGTGGTTAGTGGAGTTGTTTATGACATAAACTTAAGAGATCCTCTTTGGCAACACCTTAACTAAGAAAATATTGAGTCTCAAAATCACATAAAGTGTAGAAAGCACTCAACATATCATTAAAGCATTCAAGTATTGGAATCTCAAATTTATGGTGTTTCCATGAATATCAAAGACTAGTTATGCTTGGCAATGAAAAGTATCTCATTCATAGAAGGAGTGGACATAGGCTAGGAAGAAATACACAAATGTATCATCTCTTCATTAATGCATGAGAACTATGTATACAAGGCATACAAAGTCAAATCATCTTATGAAGATTATCTTACTAACTTATGAATGGTTGATTAAATGGAGAAGATGAAGGATTCAACAAGTATTTAACAATACTAACAATGGAATGAAAAATGAACTTACATAATTAATGCATTGCAAACTTCATCTTTTAGCCTTAGCAAAGAAATTTACTCCATAATAAATATATAGACAAGAATTATAGAAGTGTATTCCATTTCTCTTCAATGAAGATAATAAATTACAAATTCTAGAGAGAGATTAATATTCAAGACAAGTAAATAAAAATATTAATAAATCCAAGAGTCTAAAGGTCTTCAATACTATAATGGAAACTATATATATAGATAAGTGTGTTGTCTCATTCTCCTCTCTCTACTGAAGATCCAAGAGAAACTATTCCTTTTCTCCATTAGAAAATAGCCACTTTTATATAAGATACAATATTCTAGGAGATAGAGAGCTTGGAGCTAGATGAGCAAAATATGGGAGGTGACATAAAAGACAAAGAAAGCCATCTAGATTAATTTTGGCTTGAGTTAGATGGATCCAAGTGATGGAAAAAATTCATTGATTGATCTAGCAAAAAGCTAGATAGATCCAACTCTTATTATCAACTCTCGATAGATCAAGGAATGAGCTCGATTGATCCAACTATTTGACTTTTCGTTGACCTTTTGCTTTAAAGGCCAAAAATTGCTCGGTTGATCATTCTTCTTTTACTCAATGAATTTCTCAAGATCTAAAGGCAACAAAATAAATACAAAAATGCCTTTCCAAGCAAAGTTAAATACAAAATATGCTACGAGACTAATCGCGAGATAAATTAGCAAACCGAATGGTTTTAGAGAGTTAAACGCGTCAAACGACTCCGAAAATGAGCATATTAATGATAATATTATGCGTTTATCAAGGTGAAGAAAAAAATGTGAGATCGATTATAATAAGGCTTAAAGCAAAATCGAGGAAGGCTAATGTGGATAGTGATTATGAATATTACTATTTGAAGAGAAAGCCAGAAAATGTGAAGGAGGGAGGAAAGAAGGATGAAGAAAACAAGAATAAGAGGAGGAAGAAGAAGAAAGAAAGTGAACAAAAGCAGGATGTGTTAATTGAGAAGGATGTTTCAAAGGATGTTGGGGTTGATATTGAGGAAGAGATGGTGAAAAAGAGGCCAGAGGGTGAAGGTGAAGAAAAGAAGGAGGGTGACTTCCCAACGTTTAATTTGAATATTGATTTGAGTCAGGAATCAGCGAAGGAAGACGATTCCCTGAAGGAAAATTTTGGGAAGGTAGCTGAACAAGATGCACCCGCACTGATTGAAGAACAAGTCATCGATGTTGATGACTTAGCAATTCCAGATGATGAAGTTGTGGAAAAATTCTTACTGCCATCTAGAATGAAAGATTGATTAGGCATTTTAGATGCAAACGAAAGGGAGGTTGTTGAGAAGTTTTTCAAGAAGGCAAATAAATCGTATGTATTATTTTTAATTTCATTGTATTTTGTTTTCTACTGGTGCTAAAACAAGGAAAGTTAGTGCTAAACCAGTTTAGCACCACCTGTCATGTGTGATCCAGAAGGTGCTAAATGCATTTAGTACCCTCTGTCAACAAAGTTTATAGCAAACCAGAAGGTGCTAAATGCATTTAGCACCCCTTGTCAGTACATTTGACAGCAAACCAGTAGGTGCTAAATCCATTTAGCACCCCCTATCAGCATATTTGACAAAAAATAGAAGGTGCTAAATGCTTGTCAGCACATTTGGCAAAAAAATGTGCTAAATGCATTTAGCACCCCCTTTCAACACATTTGACAAAAAAAAGAAGAAGGTGCTAAATACATTTAGCACCCCCTGTGAGCACACATTACAACAAACCAGAAGGTGCTAAGTGCATTTAACACCTCCTGTCAGCACATTTGACAAAAAAAGAAAAGAAAATAAAGTGTTAAATGCATTTAGCACTCCCTGTCAGCACATTTGAGAATAAAACCAAAAGGTGCTAAATGTATTTAGCACCCCCTTTTAGCACATCTGACAAAAAAATAGAATGTCCTAAATGCATTTAGCACCCCCTTTCAGCACATGTGACAAAAAAATAAAATATGCTAAATGCATTTAGCACCCCCTTTCAGCACATTTAGCACCCCCTATAAGCATACTTGACAACAAACCATTTAGCACCTTCTGTCAGAATACATCACAACAAACCAGAAGGTGGTTATTTACCTCTACACTATTGTGCTGAATTTTTTATTTGTATTTTTATTGCGATAGCACCATGGCTTGAAGAAGTTACAATATGTCAATTTTCATATCAGGCTACTTTCTTCAAGATCTGATGTGTAATCATTTTGCTGATGGGCTGGTATTATTATAATAACTTTAAACTTATGATTTGTTTCTTTATAAAGTAATAGAATTGTATTTACTTGTATAAATCTAAGAGTATTTTTACTAACTTTGCTCTCTATGAATGCCGATCATTAATTGGTATGTGCAGTACATATCAAAGGATCTGCAAAAAAGAGATAGTGTCATTTTTTCTTTTTCTGCTTGGGTAATACTTTCTCTTACATATTATTTAATTTTGTATGGTTTTTAGTGTTGTATTGGATGCTAAATAAATAATTTTATTTTTTTTAATATGCAGTAAGGTGTACGGGATGTAATTCCAATCTTTATTAAGGATCTTCTTGAGGATATCATAATTAAAATGCCCGTGGAAACGAAATATCTTATGTTTCCTATGAACCATGGCAGGTCTCTTGTTGATAGTGGTGGGTATCACTGGACACTTCTTGTTTTCAATTTACCCAGTTTACGCTGGATTCATTACAACACTATGTTGCCAAGAAGAAGGACAAAACAATCAAAGAAACCAGAGGATCACTATTATGAGGAGGCCCTATAAATGGTATTTTTTTGAAAACTTTTCATTACTTTTAGTGTTCACAGTAATGATTCTAATATTAGTTTTTATTTGATATGTGTAGAAGAAATATGTAATGAAGCTTCTGAAGGGTTAGGGTGATTTGAAACTCAAGGACACAAAGGTGATTAAGGTAGAGTGCGTGCAACTAGGAGAAGAGTAAGCACTTTCCAATGTCAAAAAAGTACTTTTTTTGTTTTTGTGCTGAACAATTGGTGCTAAAACTGTGTTTAGCAGCATGTAATTTTCTATTCTATATCGTTGATAATTGGTGCTAAATCAGTTTAGCACCTTCAAGATAGGTAATATCTGTGTGTACATGGGTGCTAAAACTGTTTAGCACCTCTAAAGATATATAATATCTTTTTTGATAAATGGTGATATAACATTGTTAACTCTTTGAAATTATCTATTTTTTGTTGGTCTAGTTCTTTTAAACTTGTTTTAGTATCTTGATTTTGGAAAACTTGAAGATGATTGTTTTTCTGTTTTTATGTAGCTTGCAGTCCTGATTGTGCACTATTTGTGTGTGAATTTATTAAGAGACTTCTTCGCGGTGAAGAAGTTCCAAAAGCTATGGATATAAAATTGATGTAGATGAAGCGAGCGAAAATTACTCATCTGTTGTTGTCTGATAAGAATCATAGCTGGGAACCTGAAATAGAAACAGTTCCCAAGGAACTTGCTGACGAGGGAGTTGATGATAAAGTTGCCGATAAAGGCGGTGGTTCCGGTTATAGTTTTAATTCAATTATTGATGATGATATAACATTTGTAGTGAAAAATGCAAAAGAATTTAATGATTAGTTACTTTTGTAAGTATGTTTGTAATCATAGCTGTAAATATTGATATATTTATATATTGAAAAATGTGAAAGAATTTGATGACTAGTGATTTTTGTAAGCATTGTTGTGAGATTTTCTTTACAGTACCACTTGTTTAATATGTTGAATCCTCTGTGAGCACACATCACAAAAATCTAGTAGGTGCTAAATGCATTTAGCACTCTAATCCAGGAGGTGCTAAATGCATTTAGCACCTCTTGTCAACACACATCACAAAAATCGCATTTAGCACCCCCTGTCACCACACGTCACAAAAATTTAGGAGGTGCTAAATGCATTATTGATGATGCTATAACATTTGTAGTGGAAAATGCAAAAGAATTTGATGATTAGTTATTTTTTTAAGTATGTTTGTAATCATAGATGTGAATGTAGATATATTTATATATTGGAAAATGTGAAAGAATTTGATGACTAGTGATTTTTGTAAGCATTGTTGTTAGATTTTCTTCACATTAAAAGTCGTTTTTTAGCACCACTTGTTTAATATGTTGAATCCCCTGTGAGCACACATCACAAAAATCCAGTAGGTGATAAAAAATGCATTTAGCACCTCTTGTCAACACACATCACAAAAATCCAGGGGGTGCTAAATGCATTTAGCACCCCTTGTCAACATACATCACAAAAAAACCATAAGGTGCTAAGAAGGAATCTGATGGTGCTACAAGTCATTTAGCAGCTCCTTTTGAACATAAAAAAAATCATGAACACACATGAAGAAGTATTCTGATGGTGCTAAAAATTATTTAGCACCATTTTCTGAATATAAAAAACGATGTTGATGGTGCTAAAAGCCATTTAGCACGAGATGTCAACACACCGTAAAAAGTATTTAATTGGTGGTATTACAATTTTAGCACCTTTTTGAGAAACAAATTTTGGAATTATACAAAATATTCACTATCAATCAAAAGATGTTTAGACAATTTTAGGACATCTTCTAATAGAAAACAGAAATTGTAAGAACATGACTACTAGCAATGAATAATTTTTTTGTAAGGTCTCTGTAGGAAGAAAAGATCTAAGGTCTTTGTATGTACGTTCCGCACTATTTATGAGCAATAGGTTCGGTGCACGATTTCTTGTTGTGATAAACATATTTGTTGAACCTTCCACACTTCCGCTTCTTCCTCGTACTTGAAGTGTTTGTGTCGAATCGATTCTTTTTTGGTCGACCAGGCTGTGTGTTGCAATTTGGAGCTAATATCTCAATTACATTTACCAATACTTAAGCACTCAGACCAAAAGTTGGCACTAGATAAATTGGTTTGGAGTACAAGGTCTTATAGTTTACTGCTGAGAAGCACGGATCAATGTACTTGTAAATATTTTTATTATCCGCTAGTATGCTCAAAACAACATGGGAACACAGGAAACCATCAATGCACTAGGAATTGCAGCCGTAGTGCCATCTTTCAAGATCTATGCGGTAAGTCTTTTGCTCTCTAACTTCATACAATGTATCATCAGATTTAGTCACTGTAGACACCCCGATCCGTGACCCCCGCAAGAACCCTAAAAATGACCTACGAAAACTACTAATTTGGAGTCCGGGACCCACCCGAGCACCCGAAACTACCCCGAGGGGGATTGTTGCGCGATAGACCTATTTTCATGAAGGATTGTCGCACGACATATCACTGATATGTCGCGCGACAATCCCTGATATGTCGCGCGACAAACCTGCTATGTCGCGCGACAATCCCTCTCTGCACCCGACCAACCACTTTCTGACACATCACAGTGTCAGAACCCATCACTTCAGCCGTTTGACGCGCGACATTCAGGTATGTCGCGCGACAAACAGACACAGTGAATTAGGAATGTCGCACGACAAACGGATATGTCGCGCGACACTTTCCTTTTCTGGGGAAATGTCGCGCGACAATCTTCCCCGAGCAGTATAAATAGGCCAACACCCCCAAGGGTTCAGGGGCAGCAACTTGAATCTGGAAATTCTGAGTTTTAGTCTGATTTCATTATCAAGCAATCCATATTATCGTCTTATCTCTGGAGAATTATCGGATCTATTCCTGACACTCGACGTGTCCCGTCTCTGGAATCGAATTCTCGGAAATATCTGAAGAAAGGAAAGATTATTATCACCAAAAATCTCTCCGCTGGATTATATTTTCTTTCTTATTATTATTATTCTCGTCGGGAAGGTAAAGAAAGTCTCTTCTAGTATTTAAACATTAAATATCTGTGTACTTGTTTTATTTCCAATGTTTTGTCCACATTTTATTTGAATAAACTTATTGCCAAGTTACAAATAGTCTATCGTTTTCAAAACAAAAGGCCCTGATAAAACTATTTATAAAAACAGAAGAGTAAGTACATTACTATCCGGATAAAATCCTGTTTTCAAACCCGGACTGGTAAAACTTACGTAGGAAATTAAATACCCGATATATCCTATCTGTTTCATAGATTGTGATACGTCCGGTAAAATTCCCCTCAAGAGTTCCAATTCCATATCGAAATTAGTTCCATCATAAGATCCGCACTTTTACAAAACTCGAGAAAACCGTCATTATTCGAGAAATAATACGGGAAACTCCATTTCTAAAGAAAACAACTCTTGTCACTTGTATTTGCATTTCTCAAAACAAAAATATCGGATCTTGGAACACAAAGGTTTTCTATCCCTTTCCCGTTTTTCCCAGAAATTAGGGTTTTCGCTCAAAAAGTAGTAGGCTATCAGTAAAAGCATCCAAGTTTTTCAACATAGAATAAACATATAAAGACCACTAGAGACCGAAAGGGCGGAATGGGTGCTTAACACCTTCCCAAACCGTAATATAGTTCCCGAACCCTATAGAATCCTGGTTTCGTAGACAAACGGGTGTAAAGAAAGGCTTATCTGTAGCATTTCCTCTTACACAATCATTTTGTCCGTTTTCTCGTAAAACGTACTGGCGACTCTGAACGAACCCTCTTGAATCTAGAAATAGGATAGAGGGACTCCCGATATGAATTATCAACACATAGAAGCAAATGGAACAACGGAATCCTTTCCGATGTTTCAGACCCCTACCGAACGGGGACGAGAACCCGGGGGTCGCATTTGTGGATTCTCACAGTGGCGACTCTGCTGGGGATTTTGAAAACTAGACTCTTATATGTGGACTTTCGTTTTTCTGTTGAAAACTTGCTTTTACTGCTTTCCCTACTTATGTTAATTGATTGAGAAGAAACTTTTTTTTTCTGAAAAAGGGAGTTTTTCAAAAAAAAAATAAAAAAAAATAAAAAAATAAAAATAAAATACGTAATCAAGATAATGATATTTGTAAACCCAACATTTTTCGCACGCACTGTCACAAATCATGCATTGGTTCTACGAGTGTGAATTTACCCCAAACCCTCGGAAGTATTATAAGTGAGTAGGGAGTTGACTTGCTTGGGCCAACATAAACCGAAAGCATTTACTTCCACTCTCCTTGGCCAAGTACGCCCCCGAGGTATATCGAGTGACGAGAACACTCACGTACCCGGGAAGTATATCAAAAGGCTCTTGCACGTACCCGCCCCTGGGGTATATCGCAAGGTCTTGCCAAAATAGGAGGGAGCCTGAAGCCTTAACCGTTCGTACACCTGCGCTGCATATAAGATCGAGTCGAGTTAAAACACTTGTCAAACCGCCGTAGGGGATGTACCACCTTACGGCTTACTTTTCGACACCCTTTTAAAAATCCGAGGCTCTTCTCGGCAATTTTTAGTGGTTCTTTTGGCAAAAAATCGAGTCACATCACAGTCTTCCTTCATCTTCGCCACGTGGTTTCGTCTACAGTCGTGAAGCGACGACAGACTGGAAGGTTGGGCCGGTCGAGATCACACCGGAAGACTAGTAAGACCAAGCACACCTGAAATGGCTGAGGAACGCGAGAATCGAGAGAGAGATCAGAGCCTAGCCGAGGCATCATCAGTTCAGCCAACCTTAGCTAAAATGCACCGTTTACTCATGACCGTCAGCAGGGATCTGGCAAACCTTACAAACGAGCAACAGGGTACCCGAATCCGAGTAGAAGAATTGTCAGCCGAACGAACTGCACCACCAGGGTTTGATCGACTACCACCGAATCGAGATCCGAACCAAGGACAGTCTTCACAAGTGCTCCCCCCAGCTCAAGGAACCAATCCACCCCAAACAGGCCCTATCATAGCCGGTCCCGTTCAGATCGATCCCAACAACCAATGGGCCCCAGATTCAGGCCCCACTTATCAGCAACAAGAGCCACCCATAGTTTGGCCACAACCCCAAGCACAACCCGAATTTGACCCCCAATACCAGCCATGGCCACAAGTCCCCATAAGGCCCATTCCACCACCGGCCCCAGTAGCCCCTCCAAATGAATATCCAGATATCACCCGACTCCGGGCAGTATATGCGGAATCTGTTATAGCTCGGGAACAGCCTGACGAGGTGTCAAAAGAGAACGAAGAGATGAAGAAACTGAAGGAGCAGATGAAAGTTCTGCAAAGAGGGATTTCTCTGATAAAAGGGGCAGACGAGATCACTGACATGAACGCCTTCTCCCTCTACCCAGAAGCCAGACTGCCTCAAGGATTCAAGCTCCCTTCTATCACCAAATTCACAGGGACCGCCCCCCCAAAACCCATCTCCAATCCTACATCAGATCCATGCAAGTGTCTGGCTGTGGAGAGCCGGAGCTGGCTCAAGCCTTTCACATGACTCTCACGGGGGCCGCCCTGAGATGGTTTTTTGATCTGGAGAGACACCACACAAAAACTTGGGGGGATATCGTCAAAGAGTTCATGACCAAATACGGGTCCAACGAGAGTTTGGAAATTACCCGTAAACACCTGGAGATGACCAAGCAAGGCGAGAAAGAAAGCTTCAGCGATTTCGTCACACGCTGGAGGGAGATGGCCTCCCAAATGTCCAAGCGACCCGATGAAGAAGAGCAGTTAGAAATCATACAGAAGAACTTCACTCCGGCCATACTGAGTTGCATGGGGAAGCATGTATTCCCACACTTCAGAGCCTTGTTGAGTATGGGATCGCAAGTGGAAAAGGAGTTGGCCAAGAAAGATGAAACCGATACCAAGAAAGCCTCATACACCGGGAGGAAGACAGCCACTACAACCGTGAATCAACTAAGCTCATACCCATATCAACAAAACCCGTTTCAACAGTCGCAACAAGTCCCTCCAATGAGTTGGCCTGCACAAGGAGACTCTTCAAACACCGAAGTCAAGAAAAGGAGGAATTTCTGCACCCTTCCCACTACCCTGGTCAAAAGCCTGGAACTACTCCAAAAGGCCGGATTGATTACCCCACTCAACCCGCGCCCCCCACCAAACCCTATTCCCAGCACCTGGAGAATGAATGAGAACTGTGCATACCATCAAGCAGCGGGCCATGACACGGAACGCTGCTTAGCTCTTCGTCATCGTATCCAGGACCTTATTGAAGCTGGAACCATCCCCGCACCCGGCGGGCCCAATGTTACCAACAACCCCCTTCCCAATCATGCTCCACCTGCGGGAATTAATGCATTAACTACTGATGAAGAAGGCTTTGACCCCGTAGGACTCATTCGGGACGACCCAGCCTATAAGGTACTCGTTATGTTACCAGCAAAAGCACAAGTTGCCCCAGGCCTCAATCCAATAATCGACCAATGGATGGCCAAGATGAACTTCTTACCCGGGCAGGGCTTAGGAAAAACAAATCAGGGGATCTCGCAACCACTCATAATCAAAACCAATCCTGGGAAAGCTGGGATAGGATGGACCCAAGACAAGAAGAAACAGCCGTGGAAACCCCGCCCCCCCATAAGGAGACAATCTGTATGACAGAAACCTCCCCCGGGACTTTCAGTTGGTCGAAAGAGCCGGAGACATCAGAAATCTCAGAAGGATTAGACTCAGCATCCCTCTGGATACAACAGATCACCCGCTCAGGAAGGGTATACCAGCCACCACCGATGGATGCCGAGAAATCATCACCTCCTAAGGAAGCAGGAGAAGATCGAGTGTTAGAACAGTTAAAGAAAACCCAGGCCCACATCACCATTTGGGGCCTCTTGGTTGCCTCCAAACCTCACAGGACCGCCTTCATCAAACTCCTTGACGAGGCCGTCATATCACCCGACTCCACACCAGAACAACTGCCAAACATGATCGGATTACTCACAATCCAAAGAAGTCTGTCATTTTCAGATGAAGACTTATCTCTATTAGGAAGGAAGCACAGCCTGGCTCTCCATATCACCGTCAGGACCCGAGGGAAAATTTTGTCACAGGTTCTCATCGACAATGGGTCAACCATAAACGTTTGCCCCTTGAAGACTGCCAGATGCTTGGGTATCCTGGATTCAGAGCTTTCTCCATCCGCCGTAACCGTCAGGGCCTATGATAACACCAGGAGGGCCGTTTTGGGATCTCTGAAGCTCGATCTCATGGTCGGTCCCGGAAACTTTTCGGCCGACTTTCAAATCATAGACATTCCCTCCAGTTTTAACTTACTATTGGGAAGGGCATGGCTACACGACATAGGAGCACTCCCCTCCTCCCTACACCAAAAGATCAAGATACCGTTTGAAGGGAACATAATCACCATCCAAGGAGATCCTGAAAGGACCTTGGCAGATCTGGAGTTACCTGTTTTGGGAATCGGGAGCCAGAGCATACAGTTGGGAGGCTTTTCCTACGAGCCTCAAGTACAAACTCTCAGCACCCAGGTAATCGAATATCTTCCCCCTGACAATATCCCCGGTCTCAGCACCAAGATCACAAATATGCTGAGAATGATGAAATACTTGCCTGGAGCCGGTCTGGGAATGAGACAGCCAGGACTACTTCAAGCCTTGGAACCAGTAACGAGGTACGAAAGGGAAGGTTTGGGGTACCAACACACTAAAGAAGACAATCGACAAAAAGGGGGCCAAGGGCATCAGTATCCGAGTTTTAGCTCTCTGAACGGGTTTTTTTTGTCAAAGAAGGGGAGGACTTCCCCTTTTGCGGTTTTCAGGAACCTTGGAGAAACAGCGACGGAGAAAACCTTCCAGGATGGGAAATCTTCTACGAAGAGGACCTATATGTCAAGGAAAACATCGTGCACAGTTTTTCTACCAAATTGACAATCGGGCCGAAGGAAGAAAATAAGAAGGATGAGGAGGAAGAAATGATTGGGGATCTCTTCGACATCATGGCTCTGGGGGATAACGAGCCAAGGGACGACCCTGTACACCTGATATATGCTGATCCAGACTACTAAAAAGAAGGAGAAAAGAGTGAAATTGTAAGGGTGAGAGCGAGAGTAAGGCTAGGGAAGAGCCACTCCTAGATTTACTTTTTAAACTTGTCCCTGTAAATACTATTAATAAAGAAAACACTGTTTTGCGCTATCCTGTTATTCTTAATTCTGTAATTGCTTATATGGAGTTGGAAAGATTGAACGAACACCCTGAACGGGAGGAGCAGCGTATACAGAGCGAGGAAGGAGACACTCTTGTAATTAACCTCGGGACAGAAGAGGAAAGAAAAGAGGTCCGCATTGGGGCAAGTCTAAGTGAGACAGAAAGAGAGGAATTCACACAAACTCTGAAAGAGTACGTGGATGTCTTCGCCTGGTCTTATGCGGATATGCCAGGTTTAAACAGTCAGATAGTCATGCACGAGATACACACCAAGCCGGAGTTCAGACCTGTCAAGCAAAAGTTGAGAAAACTTATGCCAGAATGGTCCCTGGAAGTAAAAGAAGAAGTGATGAAACAACTGAGTGTAGGGTTTTTGCGGGTGATCGATTACCCTTCATGGTTAGCCAACATTGTACCCGTTCCGAAGGCAAATGGGAAGGTCCGTATGTGTGTAGATTATCGAGATCTCAATAAAGCTTGTCCAAAAGACGATTTCCCATTGCCCAACATCGATTTGATAGTAGATAACACTGCCAACCACGCCCTGAAGTCATTTGTGGATGGTTTTGCCGGATATAACCAGATCAAGATGCATCCGGATCACCAGGAGAAAACAGCATTCATCACACCATGGGGAACATACTGCTACACCGTTATGCCATTTGGGCTGAAGAATGCCGGGGCAACTTATCAGAGGGCAGCCACCGCAATTTTCCACGACATGATCCACAAAGAAGTAGAGGTGTATGTGGACGACATGATAATCAAATCAAAAGAGAGGGAAGGTCATGTACCAGCTCCGCGAGCCTTCTTCGATCGGCTCCGCCAGTACCAGATGAGACTCAATCCGCAGAAATGTGTGTTCGGGGTGACCAAGGGAAAACTCCTAGGCTATGTTGTCAGTAAGAAAGGAATCGAGGTAGACCCTGCCAAGGTTCAAGCTATCCAAGAAATGCCTAAGCCTCGTACTGAGAAAGATGTCCGGGGATTTTTGGGTAATTTGCAGTACATCAGTAGGTTCATCTCTCAGCTCACTCAGACTTGCGAGCCCATCTTCAAGCTCCTAAGGAAATCTTCACCGGGAGAGTGGGACGATCAGTGCCAGGAAGCTTTTGATAGAATCAAAGAATATCTCTCCAACCCCCCAGTATTAGCCCCACCACAAACAGGACTACCATTAATCTTGTACCTAACCGTCACTGATTCAGCTGCGGGAGCAATGCTAGCCCAACACCTGACTGATACACGGAAAGAGCGGGCCATCTATTTTTTCAGTAAGAAACTATCCCCATTTGAGATGAACTACACACCATTGGAGAAATCATGCACCGCTCTCGTCTGGGTAACACAGAAACTACGGCACTACATGCTAGTTTTCTCAGTCATCCTGGCATCACGGATTGATCCGTTGAAATACCTCTTCGAGAAACTGTCTCTCTCGAACCGAATGGCAAAATGGCTATTTTTACTCTCCGAATTTGAAATCACCTACATGACCCAGAAGGCAGTCAAAGGCAAGATCATAGCTGATTACCTGGGCCACAATCCAATATTGGGAGACATGCTAGAAGAAGCCGAATTCCCAGACGAAACCATCATGAATGTCGAGATCGATGAAGACTGGAAGTTATACTTTGATGGGGCCGCCAATCGAAAAGGAAACGGGATAGGCATCCTGTTAGTCTTGCCAGACCAAACTCACTCCCCGGTATCATATCATTTGGACTTCTTCTGCACCAACAACATGGCTGAATACGAAGCCTGCATACTCGGGTTAGAGATCGCTTTTCAAAAGGGTATAAAGAGAATACAGGTATACGGAGATTCAGCACTAGTGGTCCACCAGGTTCTGAAAGAATGGAAGATCAGAGATGAGAAATTAGTCCCTTACCTCGCCCGACTGGAGAATATCGCGGGAAAGTTCAAGCATGCGGAGTTTTACTATCTCCCCAGGTCTCAGAACAGTTTTGCCGACGCACTGGCAACCCTGGCATCTATGATCGATATCCCGGAGGGGATGGAAGAAATAACTCTTACGGTACAAAAGAAGTCAGAACCCGCACACTGCACGGCCTTGGAGGTAGAGAATGAAGGGGAAGGGGATCCAACCACTTGGTTTTACGATATCTGGAACCTGCTAAAGAACCATCAGTATCTCGAGAAAACAGACAAGAAAACACGGGTCACGCTCAGAAGATTGGCGTCAGGGTTCATACTTTGTGCCGGAAGATTGTATAAGAGGAACTACGACGGGACTCATCTTCAATGCCTCACCGAAGAAGAATCAGTCAGAATGATGGATCAGATACATGGGGGCAATTGCGGACCCCATATGAGCAGACATACACTTGCCCGCAAAATCATCAGACAAGGTTATTTCTGGTCTACCCTGCAAACTGACTGCTCTGACCACGTACGCCGTTGTCACAAGTGCCAAATTTATGCTAAATCCCAGAAGCTTCCTCCAAAAGAGTTGTACAACATGACTGTTCCCTGGCCTTTTGCAACCTGGGGAATCGACGTCATTGGGAAGATCTCGCCCAAAGCCAGCAACGGCCATGAATTCATACTAGTGGCCATTGACTACTTCACCAAATGGGTGGAAGCCGAGTCTTACCAGACCCTGGATGCCAAGAAAGTAGCCCGATTTATCAAAAGGAATATTGTTTGCCGATATGGGGTCCCACACGAGATCATCTCAGATAACGGCACCCACTTCGAAGGAGAAGCTAATACCGTCATAGAAGAATACGGTATTACCAGACACAGATCTTCGCCATACAGGCCACAAACCAATGGGGCAGTTGAAGCAGCCAACAAAAATCTGAAGAATATCCTAAGCAAGATGACCGACACCTGTCGAGACTGGCCGGAGAAACTACCATATGCATTGTGGGGATACCGCACCACCGAGAGGGTTTCCACCGGGGCAACCCCGTTCTCTCTTACATACGGGATGGAAGCAGTCCTCCCTGTTGAGTTAGAGGTCCCCTCCCTCAGGGTAATGCTAGAAAATCAAGTCAATGAACTGGAGTGGGTCCAGGCACGTTATAACGAGCTAGCCCTACTAGATGAAAAAAGATTAAAAGCCGCATACCACCATCAGGGGTATCAGAAGAGAATCGCTCGAGCATTTAACCAGAAAGTGAGGACTCGGGATATCAATGAGAACGATATCGTATTGAAAGAAATTCGAGAACCAGCCAGAGATCCGAGGGGTAAGTTCGGGCAGAAGTGGACAGGGCCGTATATCGTCAAAGAAATCGATACAGGGGGTGCCGCTATACTCACTGATTTGGATGGACAGTTACTGCATTCACCAGTCAACATGGATCGGCTGAAGAAGTATTATCAATAGGTGTGACATGTGAAATAAGAACTACGTAAACCTGAGCCCCAACTTAAATCTTTTTGTTCTTTGTAAAAAATCAAAAAGGGGAACGTAGGCAACCTGAGAAGTGACTTCAGGCCCGGTTTAAACTTTGAAAAATAAATTTATTTCCCACAAGCAGTCCCTCATATATTATTAAGAGGTGGTTCAGAACACCAAAGGTTACAAGGGAGAGATGACAATACAGAAGTAACTAATCCCTAGGGGTTGGCCACACTGGGTCCCCAGTAGCCAAATCGATCCGAGCTTCGTCCAAGATCTGATACGCAAAAACAATGTTATCATCAGTAGCCTCAGTATCCATAAATCGGAACCACTCCATTTGAAAGGGGTCGCCGATCAGTTCTCCTTCCAGAGATTGCCAGTAAGAACGGATAATATCAGCCTGGAGGGGCCGGGTAATACCAAAACGAGCATAGTTGAACTGACGAGTCAGTCGAGCACGCCACATCCTCTCTACCGATAAAGAAGCATGCGGAGTCACAAATTTTGACTCAGAGGAGAAATTGTTCAGACCAAGGGGAACCTCTTGAGGAATATTAAACTGCCGAAGATGACGTCCGGGGAGATAAAAGGAAGTAAACCAGAGCCCGCGGAGCAGAACGTAGTTCTGACCCCTAGTACTAAGTACCATCGCCCTCAACTTCCACCAAGGGATGTTCCACCGGATAGCCCGAAAGTTCTCCGAGAACCACACCGTCCAATCAGAGGAAGACATGGTCAAAGCCCCAAAGAGGGGACGACGGAAAAAATGCGTCGGATTATCGAGCCGAACCCCGTTGAAACCCACCGATCGAAAGCGCTCCAGCAGCCACATGTATAGTAAACGCGGACTCCCCCGGAAGAAGGGCGAGCCCCCCCTTTAAACATCATCAAGACCATTCAGGGTCTCTGCAAGAACGATCGGCACTATTGACTCCCCATTTCTAGCCTGGTAAATCAGACTCAGGATAGTCGGATCAACACGGGAAGAACCCGTCACCAGCAACATATCAGAAACCAGGCAAATCAGGGCCGCTGCAGTACGCCCCACGCCGTAAGAAGCCCTATCTTCATAACGATGAAAGAACCTCACCATTTTATGGAGGTCAAGGAGTCCGTCGGCAATGAACCCATCACAGGCCGCCTGGGAAATGGCTAACAGAGCAATTAGCATATCGCGGGGACCGATTTCTTCTATGGGAACTGTCATTGGGAGATAAACGTCAGAACACAACAACCAGGAGAACTCCTCATAGGTCGGGCAGAGCTCATCTAGTCCAAAGAGGAAGAGATGGTCTACAGGATTCCAGAAATACAAAGCACCTAACAGAAAGGAAAAATCGACGGGACGATGGCACCAGCCCGCTAAAGGACTAAAAGCACCGAAGTTCATACCACTTTCAGAAGATATCAAAGCATCTCGAGCATTGACATAAGAAAAATCAAAATTTGTGCGATAGGAGGACATTCTAGAGAGGTGTGGGGATGAAGGAAGGAAGATTGGTGTATTTATAGCAAAAAAGAGGGACCTGTACCTGTTTGTCACGCGACAAACCTATATCCATGAGGGATTGTCGCGCGACAAATCCCTTTGGGGTCACCCTAATTTTGTTTTTCTTACACACAGTAGTCATTTTGCCAAGAGAATCATTTTTGGATGCTTTCTTGTTCTCACTTTGTTCTTTTTACAGGAAAAGTATCACTACGCTACAAGGTATGGCTTCTAAAAAACGCTGGCTCATGTGTACATATGTGTATATCTCTCACAGATAGAGAAGAAAAATATAATCAAACACAGATAAAGATGTTTTATAAATCCAATAAAAGAACAGTTTTTAAAAAGACTAAATATCTGTCTAAAACATGTCTAAATAAATACATATCTGTCCAAAACTAACACTAAATACAGAAAAGGAAAACTAATCTACTCGGGCGCGCTTTGACACGCTCCCACTGTCACCCGAGCCCTCCTCAGGAGTAAGGCCAACAACTGGGACGCCAGGAACCGGGGGAACCACCGCCTGGGAAGGACCCGTAGACTGAACCGGTGCCGTCGGGCGGATCACCGACGATCGAGAACGCCTGGAAGTCCGACTACTGCTCCTCCGAGAATCCGTCCGGGCATGAGAGGAAGTCAGGGGGTCGTTCGGACGTAGAGAGACGTCGATAGCCCTCTGGTAGTCACGCATATAGGCTGGAGGGTCTCGACCGACATACTGGAGCAGGTTCCAGCTGTAGAGGTACTGGGCGTGCCAAGCCCGTAGATCTGCCACTCGTACACTCACCCTCTGTAAAAAGACATAAGATAAGAGAATCAGTACAGTCAAAATAGATATATATATATATATAGATTTAAAGGTATCAAGAAAAGGTAAAAGAAGGTACCTCATCACTAGGGCGACCGCCCAGATAGTCGAAAGTATCCTCAGGAAGAGGATACTCCAGGACAGGATATCGACGTAAGCCAGCGCCGACATAAGAGATATCTCTGGGGAGTGGGGGTAGATCTACCCACGGAATGGATGACCCCGCAGGAACAGTTGCAGAAGTAGACCCTCCCTCCTTGCGAATGGGGAACAAGAGTGGACGAGAGGAGGAGCCGCCAAAACCTGGAGATCGGGCGGAAGGCCCCATGACAGTCGTCGGGAGAGGAGTCAACGTAGCGTAAGTACGGACCCCTGGAGGATCCACCATCGCCGTCGCCCCCAAAGGAGGTACCCCACCAGAAGGAGTAGTCGCCGCCGCAGGAGGAGTCCGCCCAAACTGCTCGTAATCTGCCCCAAGGTCCGCAGGCTCCCAGGACCTCTCAGAAAATCCCGCTCTCCCCTTGGCAGCCTCAGCAGCAGCAAAAAGGCCCCCCGGAGACACAGAAGGGCCAGTAGGGAACTCAAAACCCTCAGCGCGCCGCTCTCCCATGGGTGTCGTCTGAGGAGACTGCTCTGGAGCCGCCGTAGTATCACCTCCCTCACCCTCTGGCCTACCACCACCCTCGGCAGTAGCAGGAATATCTCTCTCTCCCTCGGGGTCCTCATCCTCAGAATCTAGGATGTTGTCCCTCTGGTCGGGGACAAGTGGCAGGTGACCCGGAACCGCCCTAGCTAAGTGGGTCTGTCCCCGTATGTAATGGGGATCACCTCCCAATGCCCGATATCTCTCATAGAAGACCCGTCCCTAAGTCCCCTTCGGCTCCCTCATCAGGTAACGGTCAGCAAAAGGAGCGTAGTCTCCATCCTCGGTGAACGTCTGGAAACCGAGACCGTCAACCAAAGCCTGCACCGTCACCGGATCAATCTCGCCCGTCCGCCTCATCAGAACCGGGGGAAGTAGTGGAACTCGAGGCCACTGGGCCGGTGTGTGCTGACGGATAACCCTCTCGCCTAAATAAAAGTGATGGCCGTACTCATCTCGGATAAGCCGCTTAGTCCTCGAGGCGGTCAGAGCACGGCCATACCCAAAGTGAAGGCCTAGATCACCCCAGGGGGCCCACTCAATCTACAGGGAGAATGAAATTTTATTTCAGTTATTCATATATATATACTATTTTATTTTAAAAGAAAAGAATACTAAAATATTTACCTGCTCCTCCAATAGGTCGTGAACAGCAGCAGCACCGGTCTCTCGAGTCCGGTATACATAAGGGGCCCTGTAGTTCCCCACGATAAATCGGCGGAGAAAGGGAAACTGATCCTCGTTCTCGACGAGGAGATCCACCTGGGCGCGACCCAAACGGGTATACGCCACGAACCAACTCTAAAGAAGAGACAGAAAAGATATCAGCAACAACAAATAATAAGAGGTAAAGGACTGAAACAAGAATAAGAGAACAGGAGTATGTACCTCCCACAGCAATGAGAAACCCTTGAGGTTCAGGGCTAAATGGAGAGAAACCTGGTCCATAGCATCATAGAGGACGGCAAGAATAAAATCGCCCCAATCATAGTCGAACATGATGCTGAAATCCCGGAGATAGGGCAGCCACCAGAGATGGGCTGTGTCTCCCCCACGGGCCTCAAACAGATCATGGAGTGTCAGTAGAAGAAGGACGCGAGCATACTGGCGCGCCTCCTGACGGGTCATCGGCACCCCCGAAGCGATCAATCTGGCTCTCTCTGTCGCTAAGGGCGTGACTAAAACCGCCCGAGGAATTGTATCACCAAAACTCCGTCGCTTTGGAAACCATCCTAAAGCACCGACAATGCCCTCTGCCGTCAGACGCAAGGGAACGTCAATCTGTATAGAGACCCCCCGGAAGGAATCCCGGTCAAAGCAAATAGATCGAGGGGGGTCATCGTCATCTCCCCCCAGCTCCAGTGAAAGGTATGGGTGGTGTCCCACCAGTGGCAGGCAAGAGCTGACACCAACACAGCTGCCCTAGACACTCGCTCCGGA